>BQMB01000502.1:22500-226805 GCA_027943415.1 Closterium sp. NIES-67 | reverse complement strand
CACCTCACCGCGGCCTCGATGAGCATCCACCCGCTCTAACACAGACCCGGCTGCAACCGAACCCGACTTATGCTGCGATAGCCCGCGACGAATCGTCTGGCCACGATACTTGGTTCCTTGACAGTTGCTGTGGCCAGCACATGTGTTCCTCAGCGCACTTCGTCCAGTGAGAGAAGACCTTGAGCCGAGAGGTCGTGATCACCGTCACCAACAACCAAAACCTGCGCATATGCAAAGAGGGAGTCGTTCATTTAAAATATTTTAAGACAAGCGTAGTGTTACATATGTCAAGGGTACTCGTCGTCGAAAACCTCGGGTACAACCTGCTAAGTGTCAGTCAACTCATGTCCAAGGGCTTTTGCCCGGAGTGCGATAGCTTTGATCGTGAGTATCGCCTCTACCACGATAAGGGCGGCCTCTTCATTGGTTGAGCGATCCCGAAGCACGGCGTCTTCGTCTTGGACTTCGTCCTAGACTGCGGCACTGCTGACAGCGATGGTGTCATCTCCTTCACGAACTAGACGCACCCCCCGGATCTTGATCCGGGCTTTGACCATGATGGCTTCTGGTACTCCAACACCATCCCTGAAGCAGCGTTAGCTGTGATGCACGAAGCAGAGGAACAGGAAACGGAACGAGCGATCGAGCAACAAGTGGTAACACGAGCACTCCCTGTCCGTCCCATCGCTGGGAATTCGTCCTCGCCACCCGTCGAAGAAGCTCCGGCTGATACTCCACCCATTGAAGAACCGCCACCGACCAAAGCAGCGCAGCTAGAGGCGCATACTCGCGAGCAGCATCGGAGCGCCACGACAGTTTCCGCCTTCTACGCCAACTCGGATCTGTATCGGCGATCTGTGGGACACAAAGCAAGCGAAGAAATATACAGTGACATACTGAATATCCCCCGCAAAGTCGGACGACCTGACCTCAACTTCGTCATTACCTTCATCGATGCCACCATACGCTACATCTGGAACCTTAATCTGCCGTCCCGTGACCTCGCCTTCTCTGCCTTCATCACCTGGCTTGCTGTAGCACAGCGGGAGGGAGACGTCAAGCTAAAAAAAATCCAGTCAGAACGAGCAATGGAATACCAGTCACTGCACTTCAAGGACTATCTTGCTGAGCGGGGAATCAAGAGGCCCGTCACCCTCCCCTATGCGCACCCACAAAATGGTGTAGCAGAGAGGATGAACAGGACCCTCCAGAACACCATGCCAAAACTGCTGCGGGGCATGCAACTGCCAGACTCACAGTGGCCGGAGGCGATGAATCACGCTGTAATGCTGCAGAATCTTCTGTCATATAGCTCCCTGCCAAACAACACATCACCGCATCTGCTGTGGACAGGGAAGCATGGCAGCACAAAACTATTACGAGTTTTTGGCTGCATGGTACAGTACCGACCCCACACTACACGAGCTGAACCATTTTCGCAGCGGGCAAGATGGGGAGTACACCTCGGAGTGGAAAAACATTACAACGCATGGAAAATCTGGGATGTGGAAGACAAGGAAACAGTACCGGCACGTGATGTGATCTTCTACAAAAACCTCACCCTTCCCCACTACCTCAGCAACATCGCTACCAATCAGGACCCGTCTGGTGGCCTCGCTGGTGCACGCGCGTTTGCCTCGACAGACGAAGAATCTAACCTGGACGAACAGAACATTCCAGACGCATCTGCAACTGCATGACCCCTACCTTACTGCCCCGTTGACATGCAGATGGACGATGAAAATCCTCGCGAAAGTGCGAACGCTGAAGCATATTACCATTTTGCTAACAACGGTTACGTTACACCACACAAAATCGACAGCAATGTTTCCAAAGGCATAGGACCTGGTTTTCAGACCTGATCCTGAAGCGGGAGACGAAGCTGACTGTCCCGAGGATTCTACCATTCCCCGCTACACCAAGAATGGCCTGCAAATACTTAGACTTGTCGCAGCAGTCCATCCGCCGTCCTCCATACTGCCAATTGAGGAACCAAAGACTGACAAGAAAGCTCTTGAGGGACTGCACAGGGAAAAATGGAGGGAGGCAATGGATTGGGAGTTTGCGGCACTGAACGAGAGAAACACTTAAAAATAAAAATAAAAATAAAAATCTCCAACAACGCAAAAGACCATCCTCTAAGGAAAATGGGTCTTCCACGTGAAGACGAAGGCAGATGGGACCATCGAACACTTCAAAGCCTGCTGGGTGGTCTGCGGTTTCAACCAGCAGCACGACCGAGGCTACACCAAGACATTCGCTCCCGTCAATCGCCACACATCTCCCTGAATCCTCCTCGCCGTCGCCACCGCTCGCAAGCTCCCTCTATGACAAATCAATATTGCCACGACATTTCTCTACTCGCCAGTCGACGCAGACATATTCGCTAAGCAGCCCCATGTGTACGTAGACGACCCCACGCTGTTGTGCCAGCTCCTTAAATCCCTTTACGGGATCAAGCAAGCTCCATGCCTGTGGCAGCAGTACCTACACCGAATTCTCACCACCATGGGCTTTGTCTAGCTGCCCCACAATTAGGGCATGTATCGCCTCTCTCACAGAAGCGACTACGTGCTGCTCATCCTATACATCGACAACCTTCTGTATGTCGGCTCCACCACCTCCATCACCGTCTGGTTCGAAGGGGAGCTAGATCTCCGGCTCACTATCATGGCCTCACCTACCATGACACAGTACGTGGGCCTCAACATCACCGACGGCCCCGAAACCATCCACCTCTCGGCTTCGAAGTATGTTGAGACTATTGCCCGGTGGTTTGAACTCTCTCCGCTGCCCCTCACTACTCCGTGCCTCATTGCCAGCTCCTGCGCCGTCCTCCTCGCTACTCGCCTCCATCGGCATCATGAATACCAGCAAAAGCTGGGCTGTCTGCTCTTCGCTGCCGTCACCTGCCATCCTGATCTCTCCTACGCCACTAGTCAGCTCGCCAATTACCTCAAGCGACCTGAAGGGGGGACTCTGCAGGAACTCGATTGTGCGCTCCTCCACTTTATTTTGACCCCGACAATTGGCCCTACCTACCACAAGAATGCTACCACTAAGACAGAGCTCATCAGCTACGTCAACGCTGGTCACGCCGGTGATAAGGACAACAGTCGCTCTCGCACCGGGTACGTCTACCGCTTGGAGCCTATCGGCAATATCTCCTTGCACTTGGGAAAAGAAGAACTAATTGCTCTCTCCTCCGCTGAAGCTGAATACATCGCCCTCTGCACATTTACAAAGGAAGGACTTTACCTGCGCGAGCTGCTCGAAGAAGCGAAGATTGTCGAGTTACCTAGCTTCTCCCTTTTCTGCGATAGCTAATCAGCGATCAGAATCGCAAAAAAAAAAGAGGATTTGCGAACAGGATGAAGCACATCTTGCTTCGCTACTTCTTCGTGAAAGACGAGATCAAGCAGGGACGTCTCCAATTGGCCTACTATCCTACCACCAAAATGGCAGCTCACTACCTGACCAAGAAGCTAATGAATTCGAAGTTCCAGTACTGCATGCTGCTGACTAGACTGCAACACGTCAGCAACCTCGACTAAAACACTTAAAGGCATTTCAGGAGTATCGCGTAGCTGTAACAATATTCGAAGGACACAACATCGAGGATTACCGAGTCAAAGGCTGCTACAGTATCTCTGACGGTTGAAGCAGTTTGGCGACACCTCGCAGAAGTTACGAAAGGGCAACGGACGCAGACCGCTGACCATGCAACGCAACAGTCAGAAGTACAAGAGTCAGGTTAGCGCGAAATCAAGGACAAATAACTGTCCTGGTATTATAATACAGGTGGTTACCCGAGTCGCTCTTATCGAGTCGTAAAGGGAATGTGCCCCTTAAAGTGCATAAACCGTTAGATCCTTCATATTCTCTTGTATTATTATATGAACCTTGTATCCCTTTGCTATAATCAATCACTTGTTCTCACATGCCAGTAGAAGGGTTTAGTCAAGACTAACGCTGTGCTACCAAGCAATCTGTTACAAGGACTTAGTTTTCAGAAAAGATCCTAGGGCTATTTCTCAGCCTAACAGGGAGCATGCAAGTGGACAGGGGTATCCTGGAGAGCTTGAGGTTTACAGCCCATTTACTTTTACCAGCCACTTGAAACGTCAGCCCAACATTTCACGTACGGTTACACGACCATACATCATCAGCACTGACAGATTACCATGTCACCGAACCAACCCGAACATCCGACGGCTCGCCGATTCGACAATTGAACCTGCGAAGATTCTCAGCCATCGGATTTAAGACCCTCGAGATGCTCAACCGATCGAGTTCCTGGAATCATAGAAGGATCAGACGTTTCTAGAAACAATTGGGTGCCACTGGCACAGACAGAGAATTACCCAATGTTACGGGTCTACCTCTAGTCACGCAATGTGCGCGGCGTCGGCGGTCTTAGTTAATACTAGGAGGGGAGAAAGCATAAGGAATGGCATCTTCTTATCTCGAGTTAAGGCCTACACTACTATAATGGGGTTGCTGCATAGTCGGCCGCGTGACTCAAATCGCGACACCCAAATGTAGTCTCCTGATGAGCCGCATACAATTTGCCCGCCTTGCATATTCATGCATGGATATGTGCACTTCGTGCCGATTTACAACCACACGTCTCAGCTCTGCCGAGCCTTGATCGTGGGCTCCAGGCCTAGCTATATCCAGGCTCCCTGTTGTTTTGATGTTGCCTCATTGTATTGTTTCCTCACTACTCAATTATTCGATACTCGTTGTTTGCGCTGCATTACACCATTGTTCCATCAATAAATACGGCGGACGATTGGTATGATAATATATATTTTATTGTATGTTTTCCAACTGGGATTTGTTGTTGTTCAAGGTTGTGCATGGCTATGCCATCGTCGATAAATACGGCAACAGAATAAGAGAATTGCGCACCAACCTTCTGAAACATCCACGAAGTACATAAACATCACATCAAGCATTCTCACCCATTCCAGTACATGCACAATTTCACAACAAAACCCAAACCATTTGAATCATACTTCACGCTTACGAGCAGCGACACACCAAACAACACGTGCTCACGTGCAATAATATGTGGTTATTTGTTTGAAGTTGTGCATGCCATCTACAATTCCATCGTCAATAAATGCGGCGGCATAATCAAAGAATTGCGCACCACCCTTTCGAAGCACCCACTTATACCATGGACACGTACAATCATATTGTGAATGTATGAAGCGATACACGAATGATTTTGTGCAGCACATGAGTTTGACATGCAAGTTTGAAAGATTCTCTTCCAAACTGACAAGGACAACCGCAGTTTGCATGTTGCACTTGGCATATACGCACCACTCCAGTACAAACACGTACAACATGGAAACATATAATGATGTTGTGAATGCAATACAGCGATACATGCTTTCGTGCTGCATGTGAGGTGGGCATGTACGTTTAGGGAAGCAGCACTTTCCAATTTGACAACGACAACGACAACATACATAGTGCACTTGGCATATATGCACCACTTCACCATAATCACGACAATAAATGAATGAGCACAAAACAACGCATAGTGCATGCAAACATATACTGATGCTATGAAAGCAATGAAGCCATGCACAAATGCTTTTGCGCTGCAAGTGGGGCTGACATGTATGGTTTGGAAGCAATGCTTTCCAAGCCAACAACGACAACCACAACATGCGTAGTGCACTTGGTATATATGCATCACTCCATTGCCAACACGAAAACAGTTATGACATAGCCATTCATGTATACCATGCATGCATACCTCACAAAAACAACAAACGTGCAAACACATACAGTTAGCAAGGGGAGAAAAGGAAGGGGACCAGAAAGAGACAACGAGATATGGAGAGTCCACAATTCAAGGGTGTATGCACAATTACAGCCATACAAGAACTCTAAGTAAAACATGACGAATTATTGAATAGGCTGAAGTTATTGCTGGCGTAGTAAAAGCACACCCCCCCCCCCTCTTCCTCCCCCTCCCCCCACCCTTTCCCCCACCTTCCTCCTTCCCAAGTCCCCCACCACCCACTCAAACCTCCCCTCCTCCCCCCCCCCCCCCCCCCCCAATTATCCCCACCTTCTTCCCCACCCCCCGAATTTCCCCATCTTCTTCCCCCCCTTGCTTAGCCCATGCTTCCCCCCCTCGCCAATGCTGAGCAATACACGAATGCAGACCTGCATTGAATGGCGATAGGAAGGCACACACCCAAAATAAAAACTAGAACATGGTACATGATAGTAAATTAGCAGCAAGTGCGGTAGCAACAAGTACACTCGCAGCAAGTGCACTAAAAGTTTCATAACAAATACATGGCACAGTAATGGACTGTGAACAAACGTTTTATGGCAGCTAGCGTGTGGACATCTAGTAGGCTAGCATTAGTCGAGCATATAGTGTGGAAACTGTTAGAATTTCCGGCAGCGCTCTTGCTACTCTCAGGTCGTTCTTACACTCCAAACAGACTCCCGACAGCACTATCGCAAGTACTAAGGGTAGTCTTAACGCCACCAGTCAAGTTCTGGTTGCAAAGAGGCAGCACGACGTGAGAGAGAATTTCCAGATTCACTATGTACAAAGAGATACAAAGAAACAGATTTATATGAAAAAATTTCCTAAGACACATGACATTCCGTAGCGCACATCCGAACCGGATTTCACACAATATAACCGAACCGCATTTCTGCTCCTCCGAACACCGCGTCACTGTACCAAATTCTGCTCGTCGCTCACAAGTCCTCTGCGTGTCCCAAACACCTCCTCCCAACATGTAACCTTGCAGCCCCTCACCACCTAGCACACCCGTATGTAGTCTTCAGCTTACAGCACCTGTTAGCGCTGCCATACTGCCACCTAGCTTACGCCATGCTGCCACGCGTTGACTAGGGGCAAGCGCGAACCACTTCCAACAACCTCCCCTGTGGTTTGCGGCTTGCTCACTCAAGCTATGTATGTAACCCTACCTCTCTCTTACACTGCTGGAAATGAGGTGTAGGTAGGACCTTGGTCAAGAAATCAGCTGGCTGTCGTTCTGTTCTCACATGCTCGAACCTGAAACTCTTGTTCGCCAGCTGCTCTCGCACCCAGTGATACCTAACGTCCATGTGTTTTGTTCGTCCATGCCAATCGTCATTCCAAGCTAGGTCCATCGCTGACTGGCTATCCGTCCGGATGATGGTCGGACCCTCTGGCCCAAGATCTAGCTCCTTGAGTAGACGCCTCAACCAAACTCCCTCCTGACATGGGTAGAAGAGTGCCATATACTCAGCTTCAGCACTAGACAAAGCGACGTCTGCCAATTTCTTGGCCTGCCACATGATTGCCGCTCCACCCAAAAGGAAAACGTACCCAAAAGCTCCTCGTCTAGTCTCTTGATCTGAAGCGTGTGAAGCGTCTGCATACCCGACAAGCTGCAAAGACTCCTCTCCTCCTTCGAACAATAGTTCCTCGTCCTCGTGTTGTAGGAGGTAACTAATCGTTCGCTCCATCTCCTTCCATTTCCGTCCATCTGCTTGCTGCACGTTTTGTCCAAGATAGCTAGCTGCGTAAGCTACATCGACCCTCGTGCATGCCACCAGGTACATCACCGAGCCCACCATCGACTGGTACTGCCTAAGCGCAACCTCTCGACTTCCCCATCGGACTGACTCAGCCTCGGTGTCTACCCCTTGTGCTGCTGCAGTACTCAAAGGTGTGGAAATCCTCCTGGCACTATTCTGATCTCCAAATTTATCTCGAAGACGATGGAAAAACTTCTTCTGCTTCAGCATCAGTTGCCTCTCATCCCTGTTCCGCTCCAGATTCATCCCAAGGAACAATGAAACACGTTTGACAAAAGTTGACATCGCACTTTAGACATGCAGTGATCAGGGCTAGTTGTTTTTTCATTCTTAGACACCCAGAGGCATTCCTAATGTGGAGAAATTCGTAAAAATCCCAGCTGTATTTTCAGTGGATCCCCCTGTTTCTAGAAACCGACCCACGTACAAGTCGCATCCAAGAACTCTTAGCACAAAAGCACGCACGCACACAAAGTATAGTATGCGCACATAGCTGATGCTTCGACCTCTCGCATGGAACTGGATTGCAGTCAAACGTGTATGCTTCTTGTTCTTGATTGACGGATGGGTAGAGAGCTAGTTTTAAGAGCGTGTCAAAGTGTTATGCCAGCGGATGACATTGTCTGTCAAAACGAATGTTGTTTGCTGAGTTCTGTACGGGCGGATGTCAACAGCGAAGATTCGTTCTGTCATCAGATGTCAGGGGATGCCAGACAGCATTTTGGACACGCTCTACATTGCGAAATTCCTTTGGGTGTTTACGAACTAGCGGGATTCGGAAAGTGTTCCGAACCTATCAACCACGACCCCAGTGCCCATACAGACCACTAAGCCCCAGAGGATTCCGGAAGGGGACGGAATCACCTCTAGATAGCCCATTAATAGATGATCCCCCCCAAAAAAAACAGTTACAAGAAGGAATCGGCCTTTACAAATTCGGCTAGCAAGAAATGAAAAGGCTCAAGGAGATAATAAATCGGAGCAGGGAGGAAGGAGAGAATGGGATCACGACACCCTATAGAGTGCTGAACTATAGATGTAGCCCGTACGGATCAGGGGAAAAAAAAACTTGTTATGCTAAGGTATCGCGCGAAAAAAATCGTTTCCGTGAGCCGGATGGATAAAAAAAAAAAAAAATGCACCATAGAAAAATGGAATTGTTGGAAACTTTACCCTTAATTTCTTGGCATTAAGGGTAACTGCCATGTTAGCAAAAGGCGTGATATAGACATCAGGCAAGAGGACACAAGTAAGTCGAGAATTTTCCGGATCTACATCACCCTACTACAGTATATGAACCCTTTGCCCTTACTGGCCCACAGTAGCTCAGCGAACCATGTGGCCCATGTACATGAACCACATGTGTTGTGGTTGGCTTACCACATGAACCACCATACACTACACATCTCCTCCACATGAACGACAATTGGCTTTGGTTGGGTTTCCTGCCTAGCCAATCACGTGCCTCGTCTGTACATGTTTCTCATCTGTTTAGCTCGTTCAGAGTACAATAATATGAGAGAGGCATGAAACCAGTTTATGTGGGTCAAAGGATACAATACTCTGACAATGCGAGGCTGGTTATGAGGGTTTCTCTGTTTTCTGGACCACCTATCTGGATAGAAACTTTCACTAGCCAATGGCATGCTCACCAACCAGATATTCAGCTTTGTTACCAAACAGTACACCTTCTCCACGATTCATATTAGTTTTTGCACGTGGCTTGAACCTGTAAGAATGAAATAGCCAAACCCGGGACAACCAGACATAATGGTGGAATTTGGTTTTTGCCCAAGGAAGAGAGAAGATGCCAGTGTGACTTCTAAGCTCTAAAGCTCGGAAAGCCTCTCTCACTTTTGTTTTCCGCACCTCTCGCTCGCGCCCATAGTGTATCGATTTTTTTTCCTGCACCTCGCGCCCTCCAATTTCGCACTTCGTAGGCCCCACCTCCCCCCCTAGCATTCGCTCGTTCCGTACGCCAGCCAGCCAGCCAATGCGCTAGCTAGCTAACTCGCTCGCCAGCCAGCTAACACGCTAGACAACTAGCCAGCTCGCCAGCGCCAGCTGCGCCAGCCTGCCCGCCCGGAATTATTCCGCCATTCTGCGCTCCTGGCCTGCCGCCGCCGCCCAGTAGCCAGCCTGCAGCCGCCGTTCAGCTGCCAGCCAGCTCACCACTGGCCCGTCGCCACCAGCTTGCCAGCCAACAGCCACGCCGCTGCCGCCACCAGCCAGCTCGCCACTGGCTCGCCGCCACCAGCCAGCTCGCCACTGGCTCGCCGCCACCTGCTAGCCAGCTAGCAGCCGCCTCGCAGCCGCAGCCAGCCAGCTTGCCAGCTTGCTAGCGCCAGCTCCCCAGCGCCAGCCAGCTTGCCTGCTCGCCAATGCCACTGCCGTTGCTGCCCTTGTAGCCGCCACTGCTGCCACTCCCCTGCAGCTGCCGCTGCCGCCGCTGCCCTTGCAGCCGCCACTGCCACCACTGCCCTTGCAGCTGCCGCTGACACCACTGCCGCTACAGCTGCCACTGCTGCTGCAGCCTCTGCAACCACCGCTGCTGCTCCTGTCGCGTTTGCTATTGCCAACCGTCAGCTTCGGCCTCAAGCAGCTGGCCACCAGCCACCAGCACTAGTCGCCAGCCGCCAGCAGCTGACCGCCAGCTCCAACTGCCACCGGCGACCAGCAGCTGACCCCCAGCCGTCAGCCGCCAGCTGTCATCACCCATGGCCAGCTGCCGACCACCGCCGCCAGCGACAGTCGGCCGCAAGCCGCCAATCACAAGTCAGCCGCCAGCCTCATGAGTCCCCTCGTGGCTTGTCGACCGTCATTCGCCATGTGACTCCTAGCTAGCTCCTCGGTGTGCTGCTCCTAGTAGCTCTCTCGCACGTACTTCCTCCTTGTTTGCTCCCCTCTTCTCCAAGCAGCTCGTAGCCTACCGCCAGCCGCTCACTAGCCATTGTCCACTTGCAGCCAGCACGCCGCCACCAGTCGGCTTGCTGCCAACCAGCCGCTAGCAGCGCCTGCCGGCTCGCCGTCGGCAGCGCATGTCAGCTCGCCGCCAGCAACGCTTGCCAGCTCGCCACCAGCAGCGCTTGCCAGCTCGCCGCCAGCAGAGCCTGCTTGGCCACCTGCTAGTTTGCCGCCAGCAGCCTCTGCTCGCAGCTACCAACTCGTCAGTAGGCCAGCTTGCCAGCTCACTGCCAGCTCGCAAGCTCGATCCCAACTTGCCGCCTCTTGCTACCAGCTCGTTTCCAGCAAGCTGCCACTGCCATCTAACTGTCACTACAGCTACTGAACCTGTCTGCCTACCGCTAGCCGCTGCTGCTGCCAGCCTCCTGCTCGCTACCACCGCTCCGGCCACAGCAGCCACTGTTAGTACCTCCATTAGTGCTCCAGTAGCACCTAGTGCCTTCCAGTAGTCTCCTCGTTTCTAGAGTTCCTCGACGCCTCTCCTCTTGGCATAATGGCCTTGTTAGGGTCAGTCCCTCGGCCAGACCGCCGGACACTTCCCTCTTCTCTCCGGGTTTCTCACTCACCGTCTATAGCTGGTGAACCCACATGCTGACTGCACGTTCCTAGAGGGTTGTATTAATTGCCTGATTCGCTTCTTGCTCCACGACCTCGACGTCTGTTTCCCGGCTCTCTGGCCAGCACCGCAGCCGCAGCCGCAGTAGTAGCAGCAGCAGTGGCAGCGACAGCAGCAGCAGCAGTAGCGGCAGCAGCAATAGTGGGGTCTTGGGGGTGTTGGGCACGGTGGAGGCTCTGGAGGTGAGGCCCCAGGGCGGTCACTGCCCTAGGGCGAGTGCAGTTTCTCTGGAGGACCGGCGGCCTGGGGGTCTAGGTCCCACTACTGTGTCTAGTCTAGGAGCCTCTACTACGTGTCCCCTAGGCTCCTCCCCTGCCCCTCCTACGATGGCTGTCTCCCTCAGACTCGACTGTGGCGCGTCTCGATGTTTCTTCCGAGACAGTACTGCTCCCACCCCGCTTCCTGCACCGGTCGAGACCTTCCTAGCAGACTCCCGTGCCACAGTAGTTGCACACAGCACTACCACTCTCCCCTCTCAAGCTGTTCCCTCTGTCTCCCTTACAAGTCTGCACATCCCTACGTTTGCCAGGAACCTAGTTGGTGTCGGTCACCTCCAGGACAGAGGAGTCACCACCATGTTTCTTGGCTACGTGAGGCAGGCAGACTGTGCGGACACAACCACGGGTAGACATCTAGCCACTTCTGAGCATCACCCAGTGCCCAATCTCTTCACCCTGCACACAGAGCCGGTTGCTGCGTCTGTTGAGGCATCCACGTCCAGCTCCTGTCGCTCCCTCACCCACCCGACCCTTCTATGGCACCACCGCTCAGGTCACCCTGCACTCATGCTTCTTAGGCAGATATCCCAACACAGACTAGTTACTGGTCTTCCTGCGTCGCCCCCAGCCTTGCCTGTGCCGGTTGCGCCACTGTGCAACTCCTGGGTCAAGGGCCGGTACCGCACCACCCCTCTCTCCTCCTCATTTCCTCCTACCACAGCGCTGCTACAGACACTACATATGGACGTCTGGGGCCCTGCTCCCGTCCATGGTCTTAGTCGGGAGCGCTACCTCCTAGTCGTCATTGACGACTTGCGCTTCACCACAGTGTTCCCATTGGAGCGGACGGCCGACGTGCCTACCGTTCTCTTACCGTGGTTGCTTATTGCCAGTAGTTCGGTTGCACTATGACCATGGTGTCAAGTTTGCCTCTAGCACTGTAGGATAGTTTTGTCATGCGGAGGCCATCCACCAGACGTACACACTGCCAGACTCCCCACGGCAGAATGGGGTCACTGAACGACCCATCGGCCTGGTCATGGAGGTAGCTCGCACCTCCTTGGTCCACACCGGTACACCCCATTTTGTGTGGTCGTTCGCCGTGCGCTACACAGCTCACCAGCTTAACCCATGGCCGCGCTCAAAGCCACCACAGATTTTGCCGACCCGTCTCTGGACCAGGTCTCTTGGTGTCGCTGCTGTGTTCCATGTCTTGGGTTGCCTTTCTAACGTCCGGGCCACTGGCGCGGACAAGCTCTCAGGCCGCACTCATCCGTGTGTCTTCTTTGGGTTTCCGCTTGACCTCCCAGACTGGTTGGTTTACGACCTGGTCCACCACCGCTTCTACCAGTCTCGTGATGTTATCTTCGACGAGACGCTCCCCTAGTACAGGCGCTTCCCTCACCGCAGTGCTCTTGTGCCTCCTCCTCGTTGCTTCCTCGTCCCTGCCCGGCCTACCGTACCCCTCCCACCCCGCCCGACCCAGTCTGATGCCTCCCTCAGCCCCGATACCCCAGGCGCCTCAGCCGTCTCCCCCCTTGCCTCAGCTGTTGGAGATAGGCTGCAATGTTGCACATTTGTGTGTTAGTCATTTGTTTGTCTAGGGTTAGGAATGTTTGCTAGGTTGGGTGTAGCTTTTTTACCTCCAACCTATCCCAACCCAATCCATCCCAAATCCCCACAATTTGGGAGGATTCCTTTGGGATTCCCTTCGATTCCCCTTATCCCTTCCAACCCTCTCCTATGGTTGGTACTTAAGCTTGTATGCCCTTTCTCATTTTAATCAATCAAAGTCCCATTTTCTTACATGGTATCAGAGCTCGTTTCCACCTAAGCGGCTCTTGATCCTCTCGCTCCGTTGGAGCTTAGCATTTGCGTCTTACAACGCAAAGCTTTTCTAGCCGCCTCAACTCAGCGTGGCACTTCTCTTCGGGCTGACGCCCGTCGCCCAGCATCCGCGCGGCTCTTCTCTTCGGGCTAACGCCCGTCGCCCCGCATCTGCGCGGCGCTTCTCCTCGGGCTGACGCCCGTCGCCCCGCATCTGCGCGGCGCTTCTCCTTGGGCTGACGCCCATCGCCCCGCATCTGCGAGGCGCTTCTTCAGGGGCTGACGCCCGTCGCCCCGCATCTGCGCTGCGCTTCTCCTTGGGCTGACGCCCGTTACCCCGCATCTGCGCGGCTTTTCTCTTCGAGCCGCTGCCCGTCGCCCCGCATCTGCACAGCACCTTACGTCGAGCTGCCGCCCGTCGCCCCGCATCTGCTCATCGCACCTGTCTCGGGCCATTGCCCGTCGCCCTGCATCTGCGCGTCAAAGCTGAACAGGCTGCCTCCCGTCGCCCTTGCAATGGCAGGGGGTCTCAGCGGCGTAGCAGAACGGGCGCAGTAGTGGGTGCAGCAGCGGGTGCAGCGGTGTAGCAGTATAGAAGCAGCAGTTTTGATCACTATTTCGTGACTTTCCGGACGGCTCGTTTCCTATTGAGTTCTGACAAATCGACACTCCGAGCTTTGAAAATCCGCTTCAGAAAAGCGTCATTTTCGTGGAGCCCGAAGTTCCTATCGGCGACTTAAGAGTTGCGCTCTGCGCAGGAGAAAGGGGCCCTTTACACCATGGCCTTCCCCTCCGCGTCCCTTGGTACCCCAATCACTCCGTTGCGCCTTGACCCCAACGGCACAAGCCCCAATTTCAAGGAATGGAGCTACGACATCGACAAGCACCTTCTGAGCCGCAAGGTCGAAGGCATATGTCTTAAGAATGTCCTGCTCAACCGCGGCAAATGGAAGATGCCCACTCCACCCAAGGAACTCCAGGCGAATGCCACTGAAGAAGAATCCAAGGCGCACGAAGATCTGACAACCAAGTACGAGAAAACTTACAGTGTGTGGGAGCAGGCCGACGCTGATATCATTGGCATGTTCGTCAACACCACTCCTTCCGAGCTAGTTAAAACGTATCATAACTACCCGTCCGCCCATGCCATCTGGGAGTACCTCAACGACCGCTTCCTCAACAAAACTGCTGTGGGGGTGGCAATCCTTATTCATTGCATGTTTCAAGTCTGCTTGGAGGAATGCCCTGGCATGGCAGACTATGTCGCGGAGATTCAGGGTATTCACTTGGAGCTGAAGCAGCTTGGCATTGTTTTCCCAGAACAAACCCCTGCCGCAACTCTCCTCGTTGGGTTGACTCCATCCTACAATGTCACCCGCTCCATGCTCCTCCACCTCCCGTAGGAAGAGCTCACCTTAGCTAAAGTCTCCTCTGTGCTTCTTTCCGCCGAGAAAGACAATACTGCCCAGGCTCGAGCAAATGCACTTCGCGCTCCAAGCTCCTCCCCAACGGCGCGTCCCAATGCGCCTCTAGCTTGTAACCGCTACCCGCCTTGCCCCTATGTCATTAATATGGGCCCTCGCGCAGGGCAGGTCTGCGGTGGCACCAAACACCCACTCGCTACGTGCTTAAAAAAGAAAGACGACGAGTGGTTCGCGAAGAATGGCGTCAACTCCAAGCCACCCAATTGGCTTCGCATGTGCCCGGCCAACCAGCTTGAAGTTCAGACTAGTCAGGATGCAACTGTTGACAACTCTAGTCGTGATGTTCGTCTCAACCTGTTGTTCCCAGGCGTTGCCATGATCAATGAAACCACTTCGCAGTACTCGGTGCCTGAACGCTCCTCGACACTCGAATTCATCCTTGATAGCGGAGCAACCCACAGAGTCCTCAAGGACAAAGAGTCATTCAAACCATACCAAGCACCCATCCCTTAACTCGGTGCCGACTCGAGCTTCACCACTCTCGCCCATGGCTCATCCACACTTCCATGCCTGGCATTCCCTTCCGGCTCTGTCACTGGTATATGCCTTCCCACGCTAAGGCAGAATCTCCTCTCACAGCACGAAATTCAGCGGGTAGGGGTCACCACCATCTTCCCCACTCACTCCAACCACTGTGATCTCATTCATCCAACCTGCAACACGCGTCTCGCGCGCTTCACTCTCTCCTCCAACAACCTCTATACGCTTCAAGTGCCTCCACCTCGCACTGAATTTCGCACAACCTCCACGTGCTCGTGTCGCCACCTCTCCGACCCCACCTTGCTTTTCCACCATCGGCTCGGGTACCCCAATTTTTGCACCCTCTCAGAGCTCGCCTCCAAGAAACTCCTTCTCCATCTTCCCGACTCTCTTCCCCCACCATCGCCTTCACCAGCACCTCCTTGTCTGGACTGTACACAAAGTAAATTGCGTCAATTGCCTCACCCTCCATCACCCTCCGCTGCAGCCAGCCCCCTTGATCTCATCCATATGGATCTCTAGGGACCGGCACCTGTTCAATCCCATGGCAGGCATTCATACTTTTTGGTACTCGTGGACGATCACTCTCGCTATGCATCCGTCCACCTCCTTTCCTCCAAAGCGGCGGTTCCTGATACCGTCATCGCTTGGGTTCGGCAAGCTCAAACCCACTTTCGCACCTCCGTCAAGTGCCTCTATTTTTACGGCGGTGGCGAGTTCGGCAATCACACCCTTCACACATTTTGCGCTTCGCAAGGAATTCGCCAAACCTTCACTCTTCCGCACCGCCCGGAGCAGAATGGCATCGCAGAAAGCCGCAATCGCACTCTTGTGCAAATTGCCCGCTGTCTTCTCATGCATGCTACCGCTCCACCCTCACCTTGGGGATACGCTCTCCTTCACGCCACCCTCCTCTAGAACCTTCACCCTCATCCCCTTCGCCCCGAGGTCATGCCTGCCGAGCTCTGGATAGGCTCCAAGCCAAGTGCATGCTCCACCGCATCTCGGGGTGTACCGCTTAGGTCCTCCTCAATCTTCATGATCGCCGTGCCCATGGCGGCAAGTTCGCTCCGAAGACTCAGACATGCGTCTACGTTGGTCACAACCTCGATTCTCCAGCCTACATTTTTCTCAATCCATCCACTAATCAACTCATTCGTAGCCGAGATGTCGCTTTTGACGAGACTCGCCCATTTTATCTTCACTCGTCTCCCGCCCCCGCTCCACCCTCGCTCGTCTGGGCCGATTTCGACACCTCCCTCTCCATCTCCGCTGCCACCACTCCTGATTCATCTACCCTCTCCTCCTCACCCGCTTCGTCTCCTTCCGCTGTTTCCCACCCTCCTTCCCCCGCCACCTCGGGTGCTCCCTCTTCCCCTCCTCCCGCGCTATCACCATTGCCTGCGCCCTCCTCCCCACCTTCTCTAGCATCCGCACCTGCCGATCCCCCTCCCGCCGCCCCACCCATCACCTATCAGCGTTGTCGCCAAGGTCGTTCTTATGTTTCCGTCCCACCTACTCCTCTGCCGCCTCCTTCCTCCCCCGTCGCTCATCGTACCCGTTCTCATGGTCCCATCCAGCCTCTTGCTCTCTCCGTCCGCATCTCCCTCAATCCGCATCCTCCTGTCGGGGGTGCACTCATGCCTGGCCTGCTGGAGGATAGGCATGAGGATCTGATTGATATCGATGCTACCATTCGCCAGCTCTGCTATCTCTTCCCCGATCTTGCAGACGCTCCAACCCTCAACTTCTCAGAGAATCCATCCATCCCGACCCTGAACACATACGATGAAGCCATCTCTGGGCCGCACTCCCCGCAGTGGCTCGCAGCCATGATCGCCGAGTGTGATGCATTCATTCGCAACAACTCCTTCACCGACGTCTCTCCTCGTCCAGGAGTGAACATTGTCCGCGGCAAATGGGTGTTTCGTGTCAAACAGCTACCTGGCAAACTTCCGGTCTTTAAGGCACGTTACTGTGCCAAAGGCTACACACAGAAAAAGGGGCTGGATTTCTTTGACACCTTCTCCCCAATGGCTAAACTGCCTACCCTTCGCACTCTCCTTGACGTCGCTGCTCGAGGCAACTTCGAGGTCCACTCTATGGATGTCTCAGCGGCATTCCTGCAAGGAGACCTTCCTGAGGATATTTTCATGGAACGGCTTCAAGGGTTCCCCTTACCCTTTCCACCCGGAACAGTCTGGAAGTTGAATCGACCCATCTACTGGCTGAAGCAAGCTCCTCGCGAATGGCATAAGAAGTTGAAGGCCACCCTCGAGTCACTCGACTTTCATCCTTCTGCCGCCGATCCGAGCCTTTTCATTTGCAAGAACGAGAAGCCGTTCTTCATTCTCGTCTACGTTGACGACATGATCCTCGTCTCCAAGGACTCCGATCAGCTGGCAGCAGTCAAGTAAGCCCGAGGGGACGCGCTCGCGATGAAGGATCTCGGCGAACTCAAGAACTACCTTGGGATGGAAATCACGCGGGATCGTGAAGCCCAAACCATTACTCTCTCGCAAGAGTTCTACGTGAACAACGTCCTCAAGCGCTTCGATATGGACGAAGCCAAGTCAGTGGCTACGCCGCTTCCCCTGCAGCACGATCTAACTGCCCCGCCAGTTCCATCACCTGAGCCTTGTGATGCAGCTTATCCGGAGCTCATCGGCTTACTCATGTATGCGATGATGTGCACAAGGCCCGACTTGGCCTATCCCATCAGCGTGCTCTCACGTTACGTTGCTGCTGGTCGTTACACCAATCGCCACTGGTCAGCTGCTAAGCGTGTCCTTCGCTACCTTCAAGCCACCAAGGACTTTGTCCTCACTCTCAGTGGCACGTCCCCTCCTCACCTCGAGGGGTATAGTGATTCCTCATGGGCTGACGACCAAGCTGACCGACGCTCCTCCCAGGGCTATTGCTTCACCCTTGGTAGTGGTGTCATCAGCTGGCGATCTACACGCTCATCGTCCGTCTCTTTGTTGTCCTGCGAAGCAGAGCTGTACGCAGGCACCATGGCAGCCCAAGAAGCCCGATGGCTTACCTACCTCATGGCGGAGCTCGGGTATCCTCAGCGGACCCCGACCCTATGGTGTGACAATGAGAGCACTATACACCTTACCAAAGACCGTGTCTTCCACCAACGGACCAAGCATATCGAGCTTCGGCACTTCTTTATGCGCGAGTTGGTCCAGCGTGGCCAGTTGTGGGTGAAGCACATTTCTTCTGATTGCAACCTCGCGGACCTGTTCACCAAGTTTTTTGGACGCCGTGACCACTACCGCATTCTCCGTACTATGGGTCATGGCGTCCCGATGACTTCAGCCGTTGCAGCCTAGGGGGTGTGTTGGAGATAGGCAGCAATGTTGCACATTTTTGTGTTAGTCATTTGTTTGTTTAGGGTTAGGAATGTTTGTTAGGTTGGGTGTAGATTTTTTATCTCCAACCTATCCCAACCTAATCCATCACAAATCCCCATGATTTGGGAGGATTCCCTTGGGATTCCCTCCGATTCCCCTTATCCCTTCCAACCCTCTCCTATGGTTAGTAATTCAGCTTGTATGCCCTTATTTTAATCAATCAAAGTCCCATTTCCTTACGTCAGCAGCAGCCGTACCCCGCCACAGCAGACTCAGCGGCTGCAGCAGCAGCAAGAGTAGGGGGCAGTGGGCTCTGGCGGTGCTGGTTCTTGGGGTTCAAGTGTTGGAGGCGTTGGTGTTGGGGATGCTGGTTCTAGGGGTGCTGGTGTTGGAGGCGCCGGTATTGGGGTGCTGGTACTTGGGGTGCGAGTTTTGGGGGGTGCTGACTCTGGGGGTGCTGGTATTGTGGGTGGTGCATCCGAGGGTGCAAGTCCTTGGGGTGCTGTTTCGAGGAGTGCCGGTGGTAGTCTTGGTGCAGCTGGAGGTCCTGGAGAGGGCAGGGAGTAGCAGCAGCCAGAGCAGCCACAATAGCAGCCGCAGCAGCAGCTTTGTCTCCTTGGTCTTGCACCCGGTTCCCCTGACCGACCTCCCGCCCCTTTGCTGGTACATGACCTTGTTTACGGCACACTGTTCCCTCCCTCTGACTCCTCTCCGGCTCCTTTTACCCTGTACTCTCCTCCATCCTCGGACCTATCTCCTCCCCCCCCTCATCCCCAGTCCCTCATTCTTCCCTACTGGGTCGGTCGTCTCCTTGTCACTTCTCGTCCTACTGTCTACCCTATGGTCCTTCATTCACGTGCTCCTCCAGTCAAAGTCCTTTCATTTCCTCCCCACTCGTCGCTTCCGTTGTCTCTTGCTCTTCCCTTTGACTTTGCTCGCAATGTTCGTCCACTCCTCTCGTGCTTGCTTCCGTTGCTTGTTACTGACCCTAGTGCTCCTCTTGAGTTTGTCTCTGCACTTGTCGCTGCTAGCCACCGCCTTGACTACGCTGTCACTCTGGTCTCTAGGACTGCCAGTCCTCTATCCGTCGAGGGTGCACCTGCCCTTCGCAGTGACGTGTTAGAGGACAGGTAGTATGTGTTGGCCTACCTTGCTGCTGCTGTACCCCATCTCTGCTCCATGCTTGTATCCCCCGAGGGCGACCCAGACGTTCTCTACATCCCTGCTCCATGCACTTACACTGAGGCGGTATCGGGCCCCAGGCAGCCCAGAGGATACAAGCCATGGAGGCTGAGATGGCACCCTACAGATCCACAGGCACTTACGTCGACGCAGTTCCCCGGCCTGGAGCAAACGTAGTCGATGGCATGTGGATCTACAGGGTGAAGCGCGCACCTGGAGAGCCGCCGAAGTTCAAGGCACTTTACGTGGCTAGAGGCTTCAGTGAGTAGGAGGGTGTGGACTTCCAAACCTTCTCCCCTACCCCGAAAATGAGTACTCCTCGGGAGCTCTTCCACATAGACGCGCAACGTGACTTCGAGCTTTACTCACTCGACTTCTCCACATATTTCCTGCAGGGTACTCTGCACGCCTCCAGCGCACTCTATGCTTCTCTGAGTCCTTCCCACTTAGGACCGAGTGGAGCATGCGCCGTCCTGTCTACGGCCTTCATCAGGCACTCCATGAGTGGCACGACATGCATCGCACCACTCTTGCTGAGCTACAGCTATTTCCATCCTCAGCTGACCCCTCTCTCTTTGTTTGCACGGGTCAGACACCGTTCTACATCCTACTGTAGCTAGTCGATCTTATCTTTGCTACTCCTGACAGATTCGCACTGGCCTCAGTGAAGGCCGACTTTGTGAGAGTACGACTCCGTTCCATTTCTTTCTCCTTTCCATCTTCCCTTTCCATTTCATTCCTCTTTTTATCCTGTTTCATTTGGCCTTTATCTCATTCCATTTGGATTCCTATTCCTCCTTTTCCATAAACCTTTGGTTTATCCTGTTATTATCATTATATCACCGACTAGGCTCGGGATGTACTGGTACGCTATATCTAGCGTAATCCTGCCGTAATCCCTTAAAGCCAATAGCCTCGCGTGGCTATAAGCAGGCTGATTCTATTTTCTAGAAGGGTCTATTCCCTTGGGATAAGACAGACCTGGTTACCTGATGTACTTTGGAAGTTTAAAAGCACCTTGTATCAATCGATAGTGCAACCTTTCCTTGACACATTTGATCCTGTAACACTTGGTAATCAGAGCCTTTCTCACTCGGCCGCGCTCAGCTAAGCAGCAGCAGAGGGACTCCTGCCTCGAAAAACCGCCGGGGGCGACCAATTCGACGCCGATTCTGGTAAGCACCAGCTCCGCGTTTTTACGAATAAGCCACTCCGCGCGTGTTTTGAACAGGATGGCGAACTTTGACAACGCCGAATTTACCCAGCAGCTGTCACAGGATCGAATGTGTCAAGGAAGGGTTTGCTCAATGTTGCACAAAGTGCTTTATACTCCTAGAGTACATCAGGTAATCAGGTTTATCCTATCCAAAGGGAATAGACCCTTCTAGAAAAAGAATCACCATGTGTATAGCCACGCGAGGCTATTGGCTTTAAGGGATTACGACAAGATTACGCTAGATATAGCACGCCAGTACATCCCGAGCCTGGTCAGCCAAAGGATAATGAAAAAGGAGGAATAGGAAACCAAATAAGATGAGATAAAGACCAAATGAATTAGGATAAAAAGAGGAATGAAATAGAAAGGAAATGTGGAAAGGGGAAATTGGTATAACGGGGTCGTACTCTCACAGCAGCTCTTCGCAAGCATCGCCGCCCTATACGAGGAGATGCGAGCCGACCACGAAGCTTGGCGACAAGAGTTCGAGCAAGTAACTCGACTCACCGGAACGCAACACGAAACGATAACGGCGATGATGCAGAAGTCGCAGCAATTTCTCGAGGCTCCGAAACCGCGCCCACCTGAGCCGTTCGATCCGAGCGATCGAAATTCCGACGTCCGCAGATGGATCGCCGGCATGGAGATCTACTTCGCAGCCGTCGGATGGAGCTCGCCAGTCTAGGACGGTCAACGCGTACGACTCGCGTCGACACTGATACGAGGGACAGCACTCGAGTGGATCGGCGGTAACAGCACCTTCATCCACGGCGAAGCCACGTGGCAGCTGTTCCGCACCGACCAGCTAAAACGTTTCGAGCCGATAAATTTGGGTTTCCTTGCCTGGGAAAGAAATCATCGCCATCGACAATTCGGGAGTGTAGCACAGTACACGTAGCAGATGGAAGAATTTTATAACCGCATTCCCGACCTGACCGAAGGGGAAAAAGTACAGTAGTACCTTGCCGGGCTGAAGACCGAAGTCAAACGACAAGTGGCAGCGACAAACTACGAGAGCTACAGTGACGTCGTATCGGCCGCGGAACGCTTCGATATGGTCAACGCCGGGACACGACAGACGTACATCGACAGTACGCGATAGGGCGACCGCTCGGCTCACCCCACGTTCGCCGACCCGATGGAAGTCGACAGGTTCGAAGGGCGGCCACGTCCGAAAAACACCAACTACACGTATAATTTTTGCGGGGTGCCGGGTCATCGAATCTTCGACTGCAACAAAATGAGAGCCGCACGCGCTGAGTATCGGGCACGCAATAGTGGTGAAAATCCTTCAGCCAATCAGAAGCCAAAAAACGGGACTCGCCAGTTATTGCGGATTTAGCTGGCGAAAAAGAAAAGATCCGAAAGCGGCCGCGGACTTCCAGGAAAATCAACTTCGACGCACCTGATTCGACACGAACATGAGAAAAAGATAGGGAAAAATATCCACCCCACGACCAGTCTTCGCCAGAGGAAATCGCCGAGGAAAAATCTAACTCAGCGAAAAAGGACTCTGTCAAGACGGGGAAACTCCTTGAAGACCCAAGAAATTATTAGGATTCGTTAAAGTTATCGAATAACGATGCTTTAATGAAAACTTGTAATTCTCAAGGGGCTAGAGCCTTGGAGAAAATTCGGGAGGGACTCCAGAAGAAGCACAAAATCGTGGATATCGTACCGGTACCGGAGAACTTGGGGACTAAATTAAGGAGTGTGAAAAGAAGTTGACCTTTCCATAGAGTCAATGTCCTCTCCCGACACCAGCCCACAACGACTACCCATTCCCCAGCGAAGACGTCGGTGGAGCTGAAGCAGCTCAAAAGGAAGCTGGAGGTCTACAAGAAGTTGCAAAAATCCCGAACTCCTTCTTCGGATGCATCCAACTCGGCAACTTCGTCAACGACACGAACAGTCGTCACGGAAACTCCGGGCCCTGGAGAAGAACCTTTCTCCAAGCAGCCTCGGCCAGCTGCCAGCTCAGGAGTAGGAAGCAACGAATATTGGGATGTACCCTATGACCCAATCAATGAAACTATCTTTGGGTACTCTGAGCAACGCCTGCCCCTCGTGCTCGAGGTCATCTGCAATGCAAAGGATGACGCCTCCAAGCACTCGTGGACAGCAGAGCATAACACACAGTATGCGTCAAGGCAACCATCGACCAACTTCGAGAAGAGTACAAGCCATCAGCGTTTTCTGCAACGATGGTGGACGGCAACAGGTTACCAGTGTACGGCGAAGCAGTGCTACACCTACAAATCGGTCCACTGCGCTGGAAACGTGCTCTCCCCATCACCAACATAAAAGGGCTTGACCTGATCTTCGGGCGAGACTTCCTCAAGAAATTCAACCCCGAGATCAACTGGGAAAACCGCACCGCAAGCATCTACAACAAAGGAAGGAGAGTCCAGCTACCCAACTGGGACGATACAGGAGATATCTCAGTGGAGACACTCGCCAGATTCGAGAAGGACGTGAAACGAACCCACAGAGGTGGAGAATGACGGGGAGAAAGCATAGGAACCTCCATAAAAAATCAAGGACTTACTGAAGGAATTCCAAGACAACCTTTCCGACGACCTCCTAGAGGAACTACCGCCATACCGAACGCATCAACACGAGATCGTGGAGGAACCAGGTTCGAAACCGACCTTCCGAGCACCATATCGGCTAAGCCCCACAGAACTAGCCGACATGAAGAAGCAGATCAAGAGTCTCCTCGCCAAAGGACTCATCCGACCATCCACTTCGCCATACGGTGCCCCAGTACTCTTCACACCGAAACCGGACGGAAGCCTGCGCATGTGCATCGACTACCGAGTTCTCAACAAGCAGACCATCAAGAACAAATATCCGATGCCACGAATCGATGACCTGCTTGACCAGCTTTGGGGAGCTACGGTATTTTCAAAACTAGATCTGCGGTCTGGATACTGGCAGATAAGAATGGCAGACGATTCCGTTCACAAGACTGCCTTTCGAACTCGGTACGCATCTTACAAGTATTTGGTCATGCCGTTCGAACTCACCAACGCACCTGCAACTTTCCAAGCAGAGATGAATCATATCCTACGCCCACTCTTGGACAAATGCGTGGTGGTATACCTGGACGACATCCTCATCTACTCGCGCGACATGCAACAACACGTCGAGCACCTACGACGCGTCTTCGAAATTCTTCGACGAGAACGCTTCTACGTCAAACTATCCAAGAGCGACTTCGCCCTCCAGAAGGTTCAATTCCTCGTACATATCGTAAGCGCTCAAGGAGTTCACGTCGACCCCAAGAAAATCGAAGCCGTGCGTACGTGGAAGTGACCCGAGAACGTGAAGGAGTTACAGCAGTTCCTTGGCTTTGCTAACTACTACAACAGGTTCGTGCCACAATACACGAAGATCGCCATGCCACTCACGAATCTACTAAAGAAGAACACGCCCTATAAATGGGAGCCACAACACCAGGAAGCCGTGGAGCAGCTGAAACAAGCACTCACGTCCGCACGCTTACTCATCTTGCCAGACCCCGAACGCGACTACGTCATCGAAGCTGACGCCAGCGACCAGGCAGTGGGAGCAGTCTTGATGCAAGACCAGGGGAATGGCCTGCAACCAATTGCCTACCTCAGCAAAAAATTACATGGAGCAGAACTCAACTACCCAATACACGACAAAGAGGCCCTTGATATCATCATCGCCTTCAAAATGTGGAGATGGTATCTCGAAGGATGCAAGACGACAGTCTACACCGACCATTGCAGCCTAAAAGATTTGAAAACGCAACCAAGTCTCTCCAGGCGGCAGGTCCGGTGGATTGACTTCCTCGAGACACACTTCCACTACGACATCGTGTACAAGCCCGGCCACAAAAACAAAGCAGACGCGCTTAGCCAGCCTACACACGTTGCCGCTATCCAAGTTGAATGGATGAATCCACTCCTCAAGGGACTCTTCACACACGGGTACACAGGTACACATGCAAAGAGTCGCTTTGGAGTTTTGCTCTGTTGGCGTAGTAGATCCTTGCATGGTCTCCATTCAAGGGTGAGTCCAGCAAGTACGATCATCACAAACATGTCTTCAGTGATGGTGTTTCCAAGTTTGAGGATTTGATCACGGATGCTTCGGCAGCGGTTGATGTACTTGTTGGCCTTCTCTTCAGAAACCAATTTACAGTAGCTGTCCAGTAGTCGACTGAACGACACGGAGTCCTTCGGCTGGTACAGGTTTCTCACGTACAGCCAGGAGTCTCGTGCCAGATCGGCACGTGTCTTGAACGATCGAATTCCGAGCTGCTTGGAAGCGGATAGATTCCGTACGAGGGGGTGCTGTACGCCATGAAAGATTCGTTGTAGTATCGTTGTTTTGTGTCTTCAGTGTCGATCGTTGATCGGGGGTAAGATTCATCGAAGTAGCAGAAGAAGCTCAAACTCGAAACTTCAAGTGTAGAAATCGCGACCGCTGAACGCAGAGCTGGTTCTAATTTTCGAGACAGCGAAGAACTTCGACTTTTCTGTCTGCAGGGCTTCGTCACTTAATCTCGTGCTTGCAGGTGGTTGCGCGTTGGAAGTATCGAAGTTGAAGAAGCCAGGAGCGATTGATTGGTCGATGAACTCCATCAAAGTGAATATAAGAACTGATTATAGCAAAGAGATACAGGGTTCACATAGTGGTACAAGAGAATGCGAAGGGTCTAACTAAGATGCACTTAGCAGGGGTACATTCTCTTGAGGTTCCAGATCCGACTCGGGTAACTGCACACGACTCGAGAAATTGCCCACGCTATATTACAAGGTTAGTTTGTCAAAATATTGATATATATCGTTATAGGCTAGATAGGTGCATGTCATAGAGAGTACAACACCTAGCACAAAACTACCCTGTACTACCCATACTAGTTCAAATCGTTATCTTGAGATGGTATCACGCTAGGCTAGGTCCTCCTCTCCCACCCGCGCTTCCGCCTTAGCCCTAGTCCTAGCCCTAGTCTTAACTTAAGTCCTAGCCCTAACCCTAGCCTATAGGCCCTGCTCGTCGCCTCGCGCTCGCTGGTCCGCGCTCGTCGCCCTGCGCTCGTAGGCCCCGCTCATTGCCCCGCATCCATAGGCCCGTGCTCGTCGCCCTACGCTCACTGGCCCCGCTCGTCGCCCCGCCCTCGTCGGCCCGCGCGCGTCGCCTCGTGCTCGTAGGCCCCGCTCGTCGCCCTGCGCACATAGGCCCGCGCTCGTCGCCATGCGCTCGCTGACCCATGCTCGTCGCCCCGTGCTCGCTGACCCACGCTCGCTGGCCCACGCCCGCTGGCCCTGTGCTCGCTGGCCCCGCGCTCGCCGACCCTACGCTCGCCGGCTCCGCGCTCACTAGTCCCGCGCTGACTGGCCCCCGAGCTCGCTGGCCCCTAGCTCGCTAGCTCCTTGCTAGCTGGTCCCTTGCACGCCGGCTCCTACCTCAACGGCCCCTCGTTAGTCGGCCCGGAGCTTGACAGCCCCTCGCTCACCGGCCCCTAGCTAGCTAGCTCCAGCTTGCCAGCCCCGGTTCGTGCCAGCCCCCAGTCTGCCGGCCCCCCAGCTTGCCGGCCCTCCTTGCTAGCTGGCCCTTTGCTTGCCGGTCCCGTGCTCGTGGGCCCCAGTTCGTCATTGTGCCGCAGTTTCGCTGTGCCACCGTGCCGCCGTGCCGCCGTATCACCGTGTCGCCGTGCCGCCGTGTCGTTGTGCCGCCATGCCGCCGTGCCGTCGTGCCGCAGTGCCGTCGTGTCGCCGTGCCCAGTATCGCCGTGTCGCCCTGCCGCAGTGCCGCAGTGCCGTCGTGTCGCAGTGCCACCATCGCGTCGTGCCATCGTCAGCCGCTGAGATCGTGGGATGGGAGATGCTGTGCTCCGCATGGACGCGGAGGGTCGGGCGATCGACTTTGAGGTGTGGCTTGTCGACCTTCGCCAGCTGACAGGTCAGCACCAGGACGGCTGTTCATGTCAACGGTAAGCTCCCCCGCCCCAATGCGCCTGCTGCCCTCCTTGACGTCCCCACCACTGTTGAGCGTGAGGCCTTTGCCGCTGCTGAGCTTGCTCACACTGTCTGGGAGTCTTGCTATACTGTAGTGCAGCTTGTTATTAGTCACGCTCTCCCCGTGTCTGAGCGTTACAGCTTTACGGCCGTAGCAAATGCGAAGGGGTACTTAGATGCAGTCATTGTGCACTATTCCACTCCTTCCTCCGCCTCTGCCGGCCGCCTGATCCTCCCCATGCTATTCCCTGATCTTGTGTCCTTCCTCACTGTCGATGACCTTGCCACTAGAGACTAGCTACCGCGGGTCT
This sequence comes from Closterium sp. NIES-67, assembly GCA_027943415.1. Classification (NCBI taxonomy): domain Eukaryota; kingdom Viridiplantae; phylum Streptophyta; class Zygnematophyceae; order Desmidiales; family Closteriaceae; genus Closterium; species Closterium sp. NIES-67. The sequence continues at coordinate 199,580 of BQMB01000502.1, read as the reverse complement.
AGCACTGAGGCCCAGCTCGCTGCATTCCCTCCTCCCCTCTACGCAACCCATTACCTCATTGCCACGCGCCTTCTCGACCGCCTCGCCACTGCTCGCGACCACTTTCTAAGCCAGCATTCAAGTGACCACTTTCGCGGCACTGTGTGTGGCCGTCCCAGTCACACTGCGGCCCACTGCTTCCGCCGCCTCGACGACCTCTTCCGTCTCTGCTTCGGCCCTGCCCCAAACCTCCCTGATTGGCCCATTCTGGTACGGCGCCGTGTGCGGGTCTTTGAGATGGACATGGATCATATTTGCTCTGTGTTGTATGTCATGTATGTTGATGACTCTAGTATGACCAGATCTTATTACCCTGTTTTGCCTAGTGTAGGTGTGCCTTCTGTGTGTGGTCTTGGCTCCCCTATTTCATCAGGTGTAAGACCTTCTGCCTTGTTTAGCCTCGGCTCCGCGCTAGCCCCTCCGTCGGCTACCGCTACCACTTCGCTCTCCTTCACTCTAGACTCTGGTGCGTCTGCTTGCTTCTTCTGTGTCCACATTGTGCTCTCGCCGCTTGCCGCCCTTGCCGCTGTCGCTCTTGCTGCCCCTCTTCAGGTCCGGTAGTCGCCCATAGCTCCACCACCCTTCCCTGTCCGGCGGTTCCCACGGGCTCTCTTATAGGCCTACACATCCCCTCGTTCTCCAGGAACCTAGTTGGTGTCGGCTGTCTTCAGGACCTCGGTGTCACCACTACGTTCCTCGGACACGAATGGTAAGCGGTCTGTACCGAGGACGCCACAAGTGCCCCCCTCACCGAGGATTTTCCGATCCCGTATCCCGGCTTTCAAGGGCTTCTGGGTAAGCCCAAAATACTCTAAGCGTCTCCTTTACAACATCGGTATGAGAAATCTTACCGTGTTGTTCCACAAACTTAAAACAGTGCCTTAATACCAGAGCTAAGCTTACAGTGCCTTCAAAACATGTTAATCTCCGAGCGCTCATAATGTCGGTAAATACTACACAAGTACCCCCGAAAATAAGGCAAGCTCGGAACGAGACGAAGTTGGTGTTCGGAATGCTCGCAGGAATTCACTCTAATTCACATCACACCCGTTCACATTCTGTTTTTTTTCGCTTCCCCGCTCTGAGCATTGTCAAACAAACTTTTGTGTGACGCCCTTCCACTATCCTAAACCCAAGTCTGCTGGCTCCATGTACATGTGATATTCTAAAAACGCAAACTCCAAGAATATAGGAAACTGCACTTGACGAATAGGCACGTGCGACCCAGGCAAATTGTGCTTATCGTTTCCGCAGATGTAGTAGCGATGTCTTATGCGTACTCTTCAGGGGCGGGGACCCTGTCGTTTGCAGCGGCTACGTCCACATAGGCATGTTGCACACGATTCGCAATATGTTTTAAGGCTTAGTTGCATCACTATACCCAACTCGATACTAGACAAACTCGATAGTATACAAAGATTTGAACAGCAGAAAGCAACATAAAACAACGAGAAGAAACAACACCGGTATCAAGGTGTGCAGTTCACTCCGCTCATCGCCGAAACGTGGGGTTGGTTAGGGGGGAGGGGGGTCCGTCGGTGGCTGCGGCAACAGGGGGACGTCCAGCTGCAGGTGGCGCGGAGCAAGGGGGTGAGTCAGGGAGATGAGGAGTCTTTCTCGGCTTATTTGGTGGGGTCTCTCAAGGCTGCGATCGGGGTGGCCCTGCAGCGGGCCAAGGCGCGGGTCATCTTGTTGCGTGCGGCTTCAATAATGGGTGGGCCTAACATCGTGCGGGTGGAGCAGGGGCATTGTCTGCAGGAGGACGGGTAAGGGCCTCCGTGGGCGGATGCTCCCTACCTAGTGGACTTGTGGGTCTAAGCTGTTTTGGGTGGTTGGCTCTGGTGTTCGGCGCTGTCTCCCTGCGCCTTCTTATTGCGTGCTTCCTTTCTTTGCGTGTCTTGTGGCCTGTTTTTTTGCTCTTCTTTCGTTACTTCCCATCCCCCTACCTTCCTTTCTGTTTTGCTATATTTTGTCTGTATGCTTCCCGCTTTCCGGCACACGTCATGGTGGACAATTACATGGCCGAACACCAACAAATCATGACATCGCAGATGGCGCATTCCGATTCGCTAGCGTGCTGCGCCCTAAACGATGGTCGTAATTAGGTGGATCTAAACGTGGTCATTTATTGGCGCCCTTAACCCCCTGCGATCACTGGGGGTCGTTGACCAGAAATGGAAATTATTGGTTGTCATGCATTAGTTGTGACTTGATTGTACCTGTGCCTGATTGGCTAGTATCATATTTTCTTGCGTGTATTGGGTTTGCATGTAAGGAATAATTGACCCTGTGAAATACTCGGTCCTGTCATCGTTGCACTAATCGGTTACGACTTGTACGTCGTAATTTTTTAGGTCGGTCACTCTGAGCACGCTCCAACGGATCCGACCAGCTAGAAAAGGATTTGCTGACGTGGCCTGGCAGCTCGCATGTGGTTCGCTTGAGCCTAATTGGTCGCTTTGTCACATGGCGTTTGTCTAAACACCAAACACTGTAGCAGGTCCCAGAACCATTGTAGCGTCCGTGGGAGCCAATCAGAGATCGTCTGCTCCACCAAGCACCATGGCACTGATCACATCAAAGGTGGTTCATGGGACACGGTCCACGGAACGTGTCTCTCGGGGGTCCGAAATCGCTTATCACCACGCTGCCAATTTGGCCCCAAGAGTATGCCTTCTGCTATCTTCCACATGCGTTTACATCGCTAGGACTAAGAATTTCGGGCAGGAGTGTTTGGACAATGTCTGAGATCATGAATGAAGTCCAGGGCTTATGTCTTCAGGTACACCTTTTCTTCTTCTGTATCTCATAAAAACATCACGCGGCGCAAAACTGAATCCTGAAACTTTTGTAGCGCTGGCAAAATCGACACTAGCGGGAAAATCGGCACCGCTGGCGGTAATAATTGAGGGTTAACATACCTTAAATCTAGCAGAGCCACCAATGTTACCGGCACTTTGCCGAGGGAACCCACAAGTATTGAGCGACACTCGCCAAATGACACAACTTGACGTTGTTTAGGTGTGTATTATCCGGCACACTTTCAGCGAAAGAAAAAGAAACAATCCATATAGAGGCACATGTTACAACAAAGGCCGGCATGTCCAGTACACGCAACCCAATAACTAGCAGAACATCCAACCATCCTCCAACCACGACTGCCAAATCACATTGTCTGAAACACTGGGCCTTTGCTCGACAGGCACAACATATTGCATTGTCAAACAGCATCTCTACCTTCCCATAGCACACACATCAAGTTGCACTATGAGAAAGCAAGGGAACGACAAAAGAACACTGCCCTCCCTCGACCGAGCATAGCTTAGACTCGCACGATATACAACAAAAGACAGTATAGGTAATCTTGCGACTTATGACGCATAACGACCCATGCCATTCATGCAGATGTTCTCGTCCGACGCGATAAGAGTGTTTCGAAATGATCAGCGACCATGAGTACAGGCGAACACGAAACAGCAGGGTTGAGCCTCTACCGCGACCACGAAACAGCAGGGTTAAGCCATGGCTGCTTGCACGAAACGGCAGGGTCAAGCCTTGGCCGTGAACACGAAACAACAGTACGAGGGCGACGAATACGAAACCGCAGTACAAAGCAATGGCGGCGAGGACGAAACAGCAGCGGGTAGGCGGTGAATACGGGGGGGAAGGATGAAAGAAATAAGGGAGAGTGCAACGTGTGGAAATAGGATACATACACGGCAGAGAGCAAACAGGGTGTATTATGAAAGAAACACGCTGGGTCGATGAGAGAAACAGCAGGGAGAAGAGCGAAACAATGGTGAGCTGAGAGCATCAGGGGAGAGATGTGTGACGCAGGAGATAGACGAGTGAAACAGTGGGGATATGCTCCAGGGAAAAGAGGCGACACAGGGTGGAGATGCGAGAAACAGCGAATAGCTGTGTGAAACAGGGGCAGAAGCGCCGACAGAGAGAGAGAGATGAGTGAATAGAGGGGAAAGTTAGAGTGAACCAGGAGACATACAGGTGCCATGCACGGGGGAGATGAGAGCACTAGAGGAGAGGTCAGTGAAACAGAGAGGTGAGATACAGGGGGGAGTTGAGAGAACCAGCATAGAGAATACTGAGACAGAGTCATGAGATAAAGGGGGGAGAAGAGAGAACCGAAAGAGAGGTAAGTGAAACCAAGAGGTGAGATACAGGGGGGAGATGTGAGAATTAGCAGAGAGACAGTGAGAGAGTGGGGAGATTATTGGACCAGATGAGAGGCAGGGAGACAGGGGGGAGATGAGAGAACCAGATGAGAGGTGGTGAGATACAGGGGGGGTATGCGCTGGGGGAAGGAGGAGACACAGGATAAAGATGCGAGGAATAGGAGAGATGTGTGAAACAGGGTAGGAGATTAGAGAAACAGGGGAGAGATGAGTGAACAAAGGAGAGGATAAGAGGAACAGGGGAGAGATGAAAGAAACAGAGGAGAAGTTATACAAACAGAGGAGAGATGAGTGAAGCAGGGGGGAGATTAGAGAAACAGGGGAGAGGGGAATGAAACAGAGGAGAGGATACGAGAAACAGGGGAGAGATGAGTGAATCAGGGGGGAGCTGAGAGAAAGAGGGGAGAGATGAAAGAAACAGAGGAGAGGTTATACAAACAGGGGAGACATGAGTGATACAGGGGGGAGATGAGAGTAAGAGGGATGAGATGAAAGAAACAGAGGAGAGGTTATGCAAACAGAGGGGAGATGAGTGAAATAGGGGGGGGGTGAGTGAAACAAGGGAGAGGATCAGGGAAACAAGGGAGAGATGAGAGAAACAGGGGAGAGGATAAGGGAAACAAGGGTCAGATGAGTGAAACAGTGGGGAAATAAGAGAAACAGGGAAGAGAAGAGTAAAACGAGGGAGAGATTGGGGAAACAGGGGAGAGATGAATGAATTAGTGAGGAGATTAGAGAAACAGGGGAGAGAAGAGTGAAACATGGGGAAGATTAGAGAAACTGGGGAGAGAGGAGTGAATGAGGGGGAAGAGGAGAGTAACAGAGGGCAGGGTCATAAAGGGCGTCATCATTAGATGATAGGGATACTGGTGGGCAGTCGTGTGAGCCGGCGATCTCAGAAGCCGAGGAGGTCGGAGTCGTCGGCGTGGCCATCCAAATCCCCCGCCACGTGGAGCAGGCGGAGGCGCACCACGATGGCATCAGGGTCGCCGAGGGCGGCGGCGGGGGTAGGGGGCAGGACGGGCGGGGGGAGGTTGAGGTTCAGAGCATTCCCCGATGCCCGCGCCAACCTATCGACAACCAAAGGATTGCAGATGTCGAACAGGTGGCGGAGGTCATTTGAGCTAATGCCCGTCGCCCGGGCATAGGCGACGAGCATCTCCGACGCACGCCGAGCTACGGCGTGGAGAGCCCGGGCGTGGACCCCCGCAGTGAAGTCAAACGGAGGCTCGCACGTGACTGCGGTGTGGGGGACGTGAGGGGGCACGACGGCAAGGGGGTCGGAGCCCTCGAAATCGCACGTCGGGTGGTTCTCGTCGACCCAAGGAACTCCGCCTCCGCCATCGCCGACGGTCCGAGCTGGAGGAGGGGAATCACAGCTGCGAGCGCCTCCAGCCCGGGGTCCGTGTCAACCGGGTCACGCGCTGGGGACTCGGTCTGCACCTCCACCGACATCCAAGAAGCGGGGAGGAAGCGGGCATGCCACCAGCACTGCTCGACGGTGTGCTGCTCGATGCTGAACCAGGAGTCGTGAATCCACATGACGACCTGGCATATTGAAAGCTTCATACACTGAAGCTTCGCCAGGCTGCTGCACGCCTCCCACATCTGGGTGAGTTGCGCCACCACTTCACTCGATACCGCGCCTTCGCAGTTGCAATAAAGCCTTGGTCAAATGGCTGGATGAATGAGGTGGTGTTGGGGGGGAGATACACCACTCGCTATTTACTGATCTTGCGGGAGCGGAAACCGGGCATGCACCAAGAGGTCCTCGGTAAGCATGCCCGGGGAGTTGACGCGATGGCTAGAGGTGTTATCGACGAGTACAACGATCGAACGCTCCTCTGCAAACATGGCGGCATTGATCGACTCCATGTACACAGTAAACACCTAAGCTCGGACATAAGAAAAAATGGAAGAAAAAAGAAAAGAAAAGAAAAGAAAAGAACCGGGATGAGCAACGTAATTACGGAATATGTCTTTCATGGAAGCTAACGGATTCTGAGTCGCTTACTAGAAACGAGCGTGGAGTAGGAGTAATTTTGTGCACAACATTTCGGCAAAAGGGGTGTTGAAGGAAGGGCGTATTCTCACATCGCTGGTCATCTAACATTTTTTGTTGTAAGGCCAGTGGACCGAAGGTTCTGGTTCAAAGTTACTGTGGTTGAAATCGCGGGGTTGGCGAACCTTGCCGATTAACATGGGCTTCAGCATTCACGAGTCGCCAGTGTTACAGGTGGAACGATTGTAACACGTTCTTTATCGACTTCGCGGTTGGCCAACGCTTCGTCGATTCACGTGCGGCGTGGCTGGAACGAAGTGAACCGAGCCGTTTTATCGAGGTTTTACATGTCCTTAAGGTGAATGCCAACGAAAAGTAGCCGCGCATCGGAGGTTTCCAGACTTGGGCGCAATTGTTTCAAGGGCCTGCCAAATCAGCAATCAACGATACGTCTCTTGCTTATGTGGATGCTCGATTTGCTGCTCAACAGCATGAATGGACAATACTCGGTTTAAAAAAAACTGACGTATGGTTCTTTGTGCCCAATAGCTGGCGAGTGTGCATAACAAACTTCGCTAAACCACCAAGCCGAGTCGTACGCAATCATGCTGACCATGCTCATTGGCTACTTGTCAGATTCCTGACATTCATACCACTTCCCATTGGCTGGATAACATCACTGTACCCTTATCTGTGGACATTATGTAGGGGGATATAGGCAGGACCAAACTAAAATCTGGATTGTAGAAGCATATCGAAAGCAAAGTGTATTCAGTCTTATTTGATCGAGCTCATAGGATGCTTTTTATGACAGCCCTGAAAATCTCAGCCCTGAGGAAATCACGGGAAAATAGCCCTGAGAAATCTCAAAGGCCTTGCTGCCGAGCCTTGCTGCCGAGCCCCGCCCCGACCCAACCGAGAAGTTTCAAGGGCTACTTGCGACCCGCCACACCCCCACTCCCCTCTTCCCCGACTTCCCCTCTCCTCTCTCCCACTTTACCTCGCTCGCCAAGATTCCCCCTCAGCCTAGATCTAGGAATTTCAACCTATCGTGCTCTCCCTGCCCCGTCTCACCAGCAACATCTCACCTTACATGGCGCTCCGTGGTTAGTTTGCTGACCTTGGCGAAAGCATGTGACAAAGGTTCCTGCTGTCAGAGTGAATGCTTGGCAGCCACAAATATACATTTTGTACATCAGTGCTGCATTTCTCTAACACGACCAACCTCCTCATTGCCTTGACTGCATGTCTCCAATATGTCCAATGAGGTTATTAGGTACATAGCCAGAAAATTAAAACTTTAGGCAGCGCTGGTTTTTCCGAGTAGTTTGAGCTACAGCCCTGGTTATCCAGGGCAAATATGTAAGGCTGCCCAAAACCAAACATATGCCCTGATCATGTCACACCCTAGCCAATCATGAATCGTGTCAAATGTGTACCTGAACCCAACGGTGAATGTCTGGCGTCAGGCCGTCTGTTGCTTGTTTCGGGTCGATAAACTTAGCCCGCGGTAATTTTACACCCTGAAATTGAGCGGCAGTAGAATTCTTGTTTCTATCCTGGCAATTTCTGAGTACGTAGATAGTATTCCCTTGTTCCTATGGCCTAAGCGCGGCAGACTCTACGCGGAGAAAAACTTCGAGCACTGCCAAAGCTGATGTCGGGTTTCCTGACTCGAGAAACACAAAATCGAGCAGTAAACTTTTCGTATAGAATTCCAAACCAAAATTGTTTTTCAAGGGTATCCGGATCTGGTCTTCATGAGCTGCTTTCGTGGGGTGAATGCCCTCTAGGCGGCACCCCTGTGAAAATACTGGGTGTAAAAATACCGCGGGCTAGGTGTATCCGACGAGGGGATGTAGAGGGATGTCGACCATCGATCGAACGGATCCGATGGTCGAAATCCCTCGAGATCCGCTGACATCCCGCGTTGGACACGCTACCTGCCGCATCAATGTAGGCCAGGCATTTGGGGGGGCTCTACAGAATGGCGGGGAGCAGGGCATATGTTATTAGGGCATTTGCCCTGACTTGACTCAAATTCTAAGGTAGTTTCTAGACCAGCTCTAATTTTATCCGAACGTTTTACACCCAGCCCTGACAAAGTCTGGGAGACTCTCAAGGAGATCTCGGAAACTCCGAGTAGATTTTTAGGTAACCCTGATTTTTCCCACTACCCACACCCACCCCTTCCCGATGTACCACCCCCTAGAATACAAGTTTCTCCCACTCCCCAACACCCGTCTCTCTTCCTAAGACCTGGCTATCAGGCTACTAGTTGGGAAGGAGTACTTCCCACACACCCTAGAACATATGTGACTCCTATGAGCCGCGGAGCGTGGAATAGCCTAAAATAGAATCCTTGGAAATGTGCGCCCTCCGAGTATTTCTTCGGCCGGCCTTGAAAAATTAGGGAAGTGCATATTCGGACCCTGGATTTTCAGGGTGAAATTCGAAGGGAACCCTGACCGCCAGAGCTGCTCAAAAACCGAACATAAGCCCTGGCCGGGAGACGAATCACAGCAGTTATCCTTCTGTTGGAAAAGAGTGGGTGAGTACGACGTTGTACAATTTGGTGTGGTTTATTTTTTTTTTCAACCGCTTTGAACCTCACCAGCCTGAACCTTCAGACTCTATTGAGACCAAGTGCGCTGGCTCCACACACTCTTGTGTTCAAAGCGTCGGACCTAACTCATCCGACCAGCTGACGTCTTCCAGATGCTCGCTTGTGGTCCAGAATGCGTGGAAAGCAGCCGGCAGGAGCCTTGTTGGTCGATGTGTGTCTCGTGGCGTTAGTCTATAGGCTGAAACCCATCCACTGTCTATAGTCTATACGTGTCACGGAGCCAAGTGATCGGCTAGGCTGATCACCCACGATGACCTCCTCTGTGTTTTCACCTTCTCCCCTCAATGACTCGGAGTCAGTCTTTGCCCAGCCAGCAACCCTCCAAAGCTGCTTCATGGTGGACGGAAGGTTTAATTTTCACGGGTAACTACCCGGATTTTGGCAAAATAACGGGGGCTTATTTTACCGATTCCGGATTCTGACGTGTGAGTTTTCCATGAAGTCGGATTCTGACGGGTTCAGGTTTAACCGCACCCGTGAACTGACGTGTTCGTTTTGCGAAGTACCCCAATTTGGCAGGTGAGCCCCTGCCAAAACGGATCATAGAGCTACAAAACGTTTGTACTGGCCCTTGAACTGGCTCTGTGTGACGCAACTAAAAAATTCCCGGAACTAACGTGTTGTTTTTGTTCCTACCCAGCTTCTGACGACTAACTTTTAAGGTACACCCGTGAAATCCGGGTTTCCATACAGGGGTACCCGGATCTGCCGCGTGGACGAAAACCCAAAGGTAACCCCTGAACGTGGCTCCATGGGGTCCAAAAGCTGGTCGTTGACAATCTGGCTCTTCCTGGGGTCTGCCTTCTGCCTTCCGCCTTCTTTCCACACGCCCCACCCCAAGTCGAATTTCTGGCCATGGCAAGTCCCACTCCGATCCCAAGTTCCTCCCAGCACCATGGCCGCGCAACATGTGCGAGCCTGTCAACCGCTAGAAACACTACGAAGGCTGCTAGTCATAGTAGTAGACCCGGGGTCGGAGTCGGCAGGCGTGCCTCTGATGCGTCGGCACTGGTAGTGCAGCAGCTGTCCGCCATGCTTCAGAGGTACCTTCCTGCCGCCGGCGCCGCCGGCGGCAAGAGCGGCAAGAGGCGCCGCGACCCGATGCACATCAGCATCGTCGTCCTGTCCTCCGAACACGAATCGACCACCCGCGCCGGCCAGAATCCGAGTGTCGGCGACGATTCAGTTCTGAAGGGCTCGGGACCTGCCAGTGAAGGTTCTCTGCAGAAATCGCCTACACCCAAGGCCTGTAGTGCTGCTGCGTTGAACAAGAGGCAAAGAACCGGCACTGACTGCCGCTGCCGCCGCCTTGAGCTGCTCGGCTCTTTGGGTCCGGGCCATGATGAAGACGATGAACCCGATTTTGGGGACAGACATGTCAAAATGATCCCCATGAGCGCTCCTTCCGCCGCTGAAGGCATGACGACACATCCGCATGAGCCTGGGAGGACACCCCAAAGTCGAAGCTCGGCCTACAGCGGCTCTGCCGGCGCCGGACCTGCTGCATCGTCGCTCCCGGGAAGCACTCCAAAAGACGGCGCTGCTCCTTTGGATCCCTCAGTGCATACTGCTACTATGCTGCACACACCACAATTGGCGACAACGCAGCACGCATCGCAATTGCCGACACCGCAGCACGCATCACAATTGCAGACTACAGCTGAGATCGTGCCTGAAGGTACACTGGGGGCACCCGCTTGGAGAAAGACTTTTCCCAAACAGGAGGGGTACGTTGGGGTCCGGAAACGCAGGGGGAAATGGGGTGCCGAAATTAAGAACACAGCTGCGAGCAAAAGGGTTTGGCTGGGGACGTTTGACACGGCAGAAGAAGCTGCACACGCGTATGACGCTGCCGCCAGGAAACTGCGAGGGCCGCATGCTTGGACCAACTTCCCACTTGTTGCTGATGACTCGGACTCCCAAGGAAGGGATCAGAAAGGACTTGAACCTGGTTCCCCCAACTCTGCGACACCGCTGCCAGTTGCTGCGAGCTCGGGCTCACTCAGATCGGCGCTGTCAGGAGAGGCTGCCGGCTGCAATCATGCTCAAACGGATCCCGCCGATTTATCCACCAGAAGAGAAGAGGGAGGGAGGAGAGAGCTGAATTGGGTTGGGCAGCAACCAATACAGGGGCCAGGGGTATATGGCGCATCACACAATTGTCCAGAGTTGGAGAGAGGCTCTGAACCCAAGGAGGTCAGCATAGAAGGGGAGAGCTTTGTTGTGGTCTCTGCTGCCGCCGTTGGGATTGGTGGAAGAGAGGTGTCGGTAGAGGAAGAACAGGAGGGAACGTGCATGCTGCAGCAAATGCAGGTGAAGAATCACCAGAGGGAAGAAATGCTTCCGGAGCAATGGGAGGTACAGGAATCCAGTGCTCTGCTGGTTGAGGTGCCACCTGAGCAGCATCAGAATGGTACAACAATTGCGGCGGTGTTTCAGCCATGGGCACAAGGTGATGGCATCAATGAGGTTTTCAATGAATGGGAGCGTGCACCGAATGCCCCAGCTATAAATGAGTGCATCCCAGTCTTTGACGGCAATGAGCTGGTGGGCCCCTTGGTACCTGACAACACCCACGCCGCTCTTTGCATCGCTGCTGATGACAGCGGAGCAGCTGACCCTAATGATGATGCACCTCTACATGCCTTGCTCTCCCAGGATGTTCTCCCCGCGGGGGGCTCACAGCTATTCCCAGATTGGCACATTCTTGAGAACAACCCCCAATCTAGGGGATTCAGTGAGGAAGAATGCCAGTGGTTAACAGAAGTCATTTCGATCCATGGGATCCAGGCATAGTGTTTGAACCTTGTTACAAGGCTACATTCATCATACTCATGTGTAGCTTTTCCCCTCTCCCTGTCTCCGTTCCTCCATTTCCCCCGCGGCCCCTTTCTCCTTCCCTCATGCCACCCTACCGCATGCTGCCATATTTCTCTACATGCATGTGGCTCTTGTTAGAATCACGCAGAAATAGTTGAATTGGAAGGGAGAAGGGGGGATGCAAGTACACAAGGGTTATGCTCCCTATTAGCTGATCTAGCTGGGCTATACATGTTAAATTATACATATTATATGTATAATTGCAGGCTTGGTAGGTATTATTGGATCCTACTGTAGAGGGTACAACCTGTTCAAATTATATAAGTTATAATTTAATATAGGCTTGGTAGGTTGTTACTGAACCTTTCTGTAGGGGGTACAAACCCCTCCTTGTACTCCCCTCTCTTCTAATCCAACACCTTTTCTCTCCTCAACTTTCCTAGCACCTAAAACCTCTCGCCATTCTCATGGCTCCTCCTAGCTCCTAGCTAAACCTTGTGCCATTCTATGGCTTCCTAGCTAAGCTAGTTTCTGACATGGTATTAGAGCAGTTCGTTCCGCGTGGGCCTGCTCCTCGCGTTTCCGCTGCGTGCTCGTTTCTCTCTCTATCTCGCGCTGCCATGGCGGCCGCGTCAAGCTGCTGTGGCCGCGTCGTCGTGCCGCGGCGCCGCCGTCGACGTCCATGGCGCCCGCGTCCAGCTGCTGTGGCCGCGCCGTCGTGCCGCAGCTCCGCCGTCGCGTCAAGATGCTGTCGCGACGTGACGGCGCCGTCACGCTGCCGCGGCGTCTACGCGACAGCGCGCGGTCGGCGTAACGGCGACGTCGTGCTGCCGTCGCAACGTCGACGCCCCGCTGCGGCATCGACGCCGCTCCATGACGGCGTCGTCGGGCTGCAGCCGGCCGCGTGACGCTTGTGGCGCCGCTAGACCGGCCGCCCGCATGTCAGCCTGTGGCGCCCCCCCCCCCCCCACCCCCCTCCTTCCCTTGTGCCCTCTTCCATTCCGCAGACGACGGCTGACTCCCGCCGGCCGTCCCACCGTCGCGGGGCCTGGCCACGTTACCGAGAGGTGCGGGTGCCGCCGCCGCTGCCGCTGTTGTCGAAGCCGCCGCCGCCGCCGCTGTCGACACTGCCGCCGCTGCCGCCGTCGCCGCCGCAGCCCCTGCGGTCGACGTCGCCGCCTCACGCGCCGTGGGGTCGACCGACCTAGAGTCGCTGTCACTGTGGCTGGAATGGGGGTGCTAGGTTAGGGGGTGTGGGTGTGTGTGGGCATGTGACTACCAAGCCTAGGGGGTGTGTTCAAATTATATAAGTTATAATTTAATATGGGCTTGGTAGGTTGTTACTGAACCTTTCTGTAGGGGGTACAAACCCCTCCTTGTACTCCCCTCTCTTCTAATCCAACACCTTTTCTCTCCTCAACTTTCCTAGCACCTAAAACCTCTCGCCATTCTCATGGCTCCTCCTAGCTCCTAGCTAAACCTTGTGCCATTCTATGGCTTCCTAGCTAAGCTAGTTTCTGACACAACCCCCCTTCTTGTATCCCTCTCTCTTTTAGTCCAAGCCCTCTTCTCTCTCGACATTTTCTCATACCTAAACCTCTCGCTAGTTCTATGCATAGCCCCTAGTTCCTAGCCAGGCCCCCAAATTGGTTTTGGGGTTGTCTGAGAGCGTGTTCCTACGAGTCTCTTGTTAGAAGGCTAGCTTAGCTAGGAAGCTAGGAAAGGCATGAGGTTTAGCTAGTAGGAGCCATGGAGTGGCGTGAGGTTTAGGAAGGAGAAAAGTTGAGGAGAGAAAAGAGTGTTGGAATAGAAAGAGAGAGGCATACAAGGAGGGGATTGTGTCAACATTATATTAACAAAATAGAAATTGAATAATGATGGAGTTAGAGAGTACATGCACATATACCTAAATGTTGTACCCTCTAGGAGGTTACCCTATACAGTCTATACAAACATGATCAATAAACATGTTTGACACACCCCCTGGACTGCATAGGGGAATGTCCTAGGCAAGCAGTTCAGGGAGGCACTACTAGTCCAGCCTCTGAGACAAGGGTCTAAAAGACCAGTCAGAAGGAGTACAGACAAGACAAGAACAAGTACAGGGCGGCACTACTAGTCCAACCACTGTGAGAGGACACAAGTCCAGTCTGAGTGTACACATATATATATATAGGACAGTACAAAGTCAAGGCCCGAGTAAGTGAGGGACTACAGGAACCAGACCAAGCTGTACACAGTGCCGCTGATGATCTTTAGGCGCAAGCGCCTTCGTAAAGATATCAGCTGTGTTGGCACCGGAGGCCAAGTGTACTACGCGAGCCTGGCGACGCATCTGTAGCTCGCGCAGGAGGAAGTACCGCAGCTGGATGTGCTTCGATCTGCCCTCGAGTCGAGGCTCCTGACACAGGAGGATCATGGCCCTGTTGTCAGCGTACAAGACCGGGGCAGAGCTAGGCCGCTCACCTAAGTCTGTGAGCAAGAAGGTCAGCCAGCGGAGCTCCTGTGCCGCCATGGCACCGGCGTAGATCTCAGCCTCACAGCTGGACTGGGCAACAGACGAGGAGCGGGTGGCTCTCCACGAGACAGCACCTGAGCCAAGGCTAAAGCAGTAGCCCTGGGAAGACCTGAGCGTCTCGGCGTCGTCTGCCCAAGAAGCGTCTGTGTGTCCAGTAAGGACCACTGGCCTGCGTCCGCCTAGCACTAACCCCATGCCCGAAGTACTTGCAAGATAACGCAAAACCCTCTTAGCGGCAGACCAGTGCTGAGGTCGGTGTCTGCCTGTGGCCACGAAACGAGCCAGGATGCTGAGAGGGTATGCGAGATCTGGGCGAGTGCAAGTCATCAGGTACATGAGGCAACCCACTAGCTCAGCGTAAGGACCACTGGGATCTACCGACTCCTCAAGAACTGGAGCAGAGAGTCTGTGGTCCAGAGGAAGAGGGGTGGGCTGTGCGGAGGAGAACTGAAGGCCGAACCTCTGAAGGACCTGGCGCACCAAGTGTGACTGAGTCAGGGTGAATGTGCGCGCGGCTCTGTCCCTGGAGATCTGCAAGCCAAGGTAACGGCGCAGCTCTCCAAGGTCAGTGCAGGTGTGCCTCTTCAGCAGCTCTGCCTTCACGGAGGCCAGTGCGTCCCTGTCTGCTGTGGCAAAGACCAGGTCGTCTACGTAGACAAGGATGTAGAACGGAGTCGGGCCAGCACGAACGAAGAGCGAGGGGTCTGCAGAGGACGGAAAGAACTGCAGGTCAGCAAGGGTAGCACGCAGCGTGTCGTGCCACTCACGAGGGGCCTGGCGCAGGCCGTAGACTGGGCGCCGCAGAAGCCACTGGGTCCCAGGGGGGAAAGTGCCAGTAAAGCCCTGAGGGCGACGCAGGTAGACCTGCTTGTGAAGGCTGCCCTGAAGGAAGGCAGTGGAGAAGTCGAGGGAGTGAAGCTCGTAGTCACGCTGAGCCGCTACGTGTAACAGAACCCGAAGAGTAGTCATCTTCGGCGTAGGAGCGAAAGTCTGAAAGAAGTCCACCCCCTCACGCTGACTGAAGCCTCTAGCCACGTAGCGCGCCTTGAACACAGGCGGCTCTCCAGGAGGGCGCTTCACCTTGAAGAGCCAACGGCCATCGACCACGTTCACCCCAGGTGGGGGAACTGCGTCGACGAAGGTGCCCGTGGATCTCCAAGATGCCATCTCCTGTTCCATGGCAGCTATCCACTGAGAGGCCCAGGGTCCCGAAACCGCCTCAGCGTAAGTACGAGGGGTCGGGATGTCGAAAGCGTCTGGGTCACCCTCAGGGACTAGCAGCATGGAATAGAGATGGGGAGCAGCCTCGGAGAGGAAAGCAAGCTCAAACTGGCGGTCCTCCAGGACGTCACTGCCGAGGGCAGGAGCACCCCCGACAGACGGAGGACAGGCAGGGTCAGAGACCAGAGCGGTAGCGTAGTCAAGGCGGCGGGTAGAGGCGAAGTCAGCGACCGCAGCGACAAGGGCGGCAAGACTCGACACTGGAACAGACGGGTCTGTAACCAGAGAGGCAAGGACCCGAGGAACAAGAGGACGAGCGGCACGAAAGTAGTCAGACAGAGGAGGAGACGCAACGACAAGAGAGGACGGAGGAGGAGACCGGAGGAGGGGAGGACGAGACGCGTGGGACCGGAGCAACATAGGGTGAGAGCGCGGGACGGGGGAGACAGGACGAGCACGGGAGGGGCGGCGAGACCAGACGTGAGAGGAAGGCGTCGGGTCAGGAGACAGAGGGGGGGACACTGGTGGGGAACGAGGGGGAAAACGAGCCGGGGACGAGTCCGGCGGAGGGAACACGGGGCCGTAGACGGGAAGAGGAGGAGACGGCAGGGGAGGCACAGGCGCAGGGTCAGGGGACGGAAGGCCGAGCAGACGGAGGGCGGACACCGGCGGGGACTGCTGCTGCGGCGACACAACACCAACGCCAGGGCCACAAGCTGCGCGACGGCTACCTCCCGAACCCTCCACACCGGCACCCCCAGAAGGGACACCCCCAGAGCCCGAAACCCCGCCAGCACCGGTACCACCCCCAGACCCGCCGGGACAGGCCACTACAGGAGCCCCGGGACTAGGACCCACCTCAACGCCAGCACCCCCAGAGTCCACAAACAGCGGCAGCGACGACGGCGGCGGCGGCGGCGGCGGCTGCAGCGACGACCGCGACGGCGGTGGCGGCGGAGACGACGGCTGCAACGGCGGCGGCGGTGGAGACGACGGCTGCGGCAGCTGCGGCGACGGCGGCTGCGGAGGCGGTGGAGGAGGAGACACCGGGGGAGGGACAGACGGCGAGGACCGCGCCGGAGGACTACCAGAGTCAGAAGACTCGTCGACCGGGACGACCGACGGGAGGGGGGTGACGTGAGACACACCAGAGGGGGCCGGACGGGGGGGCGGGGGGAGGGGAGGGGCAGGGACCACCGGGGAAGGAGGGACCAGGAACAGGGGGGGAGTAACCGGGGGACCACGGTGGGGGAAGCGGCGGTAGAAGGAGACGGACTCGTCAAAGGTGACGTCGCGAGAGTGAAAGAAGTGGTGAGACGGCGGGTGGTAGAAGTGCTAGTGAAACCGAGGAAAGACGCAGGGGAGGGTGCGGGCAGTGAGCTTGTCCGTGCCAGAGGCACGAACGTGAGCAAGGCAGCCCCAGATGTGGAACGCAGACGCGTCACCAGGGGACCCGGTCCACAGAAGGGTCGGCGAAACCGGCGGCCGCTGGGGGTGCGGCCACAGGTTAAGCTGGTGAGCGGCGTAGCGCACGGCGAACGGCCACAGAAAATGGGGTGCACCGGCGTGGATCATGGAGGTGCGAGCCACCTCCATGACCAAACCGATGCGTCGCTCAGCGACCCCATTCTGCTGCGGGGAGTCCGGCAGGGTAAACGTCTGGGTGATGCCCTCCGCACGACAGAAGCGACCAAGGACACCTGAGGCAAACTCGCCACCCCGGTCGGAGTGGAGGCGCAAGGCAGGGAGACCGCGGTGGACACGAGCAGAGACAAGCCAGGGGATGAGAACGTCAGGCACGTCGGCCTTCCGCTCCAGGGGAAAGACGGTGGTGTAGCGCGTGAAGTCGTCGACAGGCACTAGGAAGAAGCGCTCGCGACGCGGCCCATGGACCGGGGCTGGGCCCCAGACGTCCATGTGCAGAGTCTGCAGTGGTGCGGTGGTACGGGGAAACGAGGAGGAGTGAGGGGCACGGCGGAGCCGGCCCTCGACACAAGGCGTGCACGGGGGGGCGGGGGAGGAGGGAAACTCGGGGAACGAACCGGGGAGACCAAGGACGAGACCGTGCTGGGACATGTGACGCAGACGCGGGAGTGCAGGGTGACCAAGGCGGTGGTGCCAAAGGAGAGTCGGGTGAGTGAGGGACCGACAGGAGCACGCAGCAGCAACCTGGGTGGACGCAGCGACCTGGGGGGAAGACCCAGCCGGGGAAGTCGCGGTGTCAAGTGTGAACAGGCCGGACACCGGGTCCCGGGGGAAAGTGGTAAGGGGGGCACCAGTGGCGGCCTCGGTACAGACAGCATACCGCTCGTGACCAGGGAACGTAGTGGTGACGCCAAGGTCCTGGAGGCAGCCGACACCAACTAGGTTCCTGGAGAACGAGGGGATATGCAGACCTGTGAGCGAACCTGAAGGAACCGCCGGACAGGGAAGGGAGGTGGAACTGCGGGCAACGACGGGACCACCGGAGGGGTCAGCAAGAGTAACTGCAGCGGGAACAGGCAGCGGCGTCAGCGTCGTGGAGTCGCGGAAGAAACACCGGGAGGCGCCAGAGTCCAAGGTGAAGGAAAGCGCAGCAGTCGCGCGAGGCGGCAGTGAAGCGGTGGAAGCACCGAGGCTAAGCAAAGCAGGAGATCCTACGCCTGACGCAGCAGGGGAGTCTACGCTAGGCACATCTACACTAGGCAACACAGGGTAATAAGAGGGAAGCACACTAGAGTCATCAGCATACATCACATGCAAGGCTGCTACAATGGCATCCATGTCCAAGTCAAAAATCTGAATGCTACGCCTAAGCAAGCTGTGCCAGTCCGGGAGGTCGGGCGCCGGGCCGAAGCGCTGACGGAACAGGTCGTCCAGACGACGAAAACAGCGAGGAGTGGAATGACCGATCTTACCGCAAACGAAGCCGCGGCGAGGACCGGTCTGGATCTGGTACTGACAGCGCCCGCCTCCAGAACCACCACCCGGCGCACCACCACGCGCACGACCACCACCAGCTCCAGGCCACCCAGGCGGGAGAGCACTCGCCTGCCTCGTCTGCGGCGGCTGCTGCGGCTGCTGCGGAGGCTGCAGCTGCGGCGACTGCTGCTGCTGCTGCTGCTGCTGCGACTGTGGAGGCAGCGGGGCAGCTGGACTGGGCAGGGTCCCCACGTCCGCACCGGCACCGGACGACCCGACTCCACCACCACCCCCACCCGCACCCCCGCCGCCTCCGCCGCTCCCAACCTTGGGGCGGCGGCCCTTCCCCGAGCGGGACTGCACTGCAGCAGCAGTCTCAGCCACGGCGACAGAGCCGTCGGAGAAGGTACACTGAGCGGGGGCACAACCCTGAAAGATAGGGACCGGTACTGTACCGCTCGCCTGAGCGATGGAGCGGTGACGAGTCTCTATAACAGTCAGGGTGTCAACAAAGTCGGTGAGGGTGAGCGCAGCGGGGTGGATGCTAAGGAACTGGTCGCGGGCGGCGGCAAGGCGGTCAGGGAGGCGGGTGGCAAGGAGGTAGAGGGTAGAGGTCATGGGAGGCTGGTGGACTCTAAGCTGTGCATCAGTGCAGGCAGCGCGCCAGGTCTCATCTATCGAGCGCAGGTGGGCAGCGAGGTCAGAGACAGTGGGGAAAGACGCAAGGTCAGGAAAGAGCAGGGGGAGGATCAGGCGACCCACGGAGGCAGCAGGAGGGGTAGAATAGCGCTTGATGACAGCATCAAGGTAGGCCTGGGCGGTAGTAATGGTTCTAAAGCAAGGGCATCGCGGGAAAGCCAGACAGAGCGGGCAAGGGCAGCGGCGGCAGTGGACTCGCGCTCAGCGGGCGTGGGATCAGCGGGCAGCAGAGCAGGGGGGTCAGGGCAGGGGAGCATACCGTCTAGGTGGGCAGAAAGCGGGTGGCCGTCCTGCCGCTGACCAGTGAGGTGGCGGCGAAGGTCAGCCAACCACGCCTCGAACTCCAGAGGCTGACCCTCAGCATCAAAACGAAGCTCAGCAGCCATCAAGGGCAGTGTAGGACGGTGGAGTGCGGTGTAGTGCTGTGCGGTGCGGTGCAGGGCGGTGCAATGCGGTGCAGTGCGATGCAGTGCGGTGCAGTGCGGTCCAGTGCGGTGCAGTGCGGTGCAGTGCGGTCCAGTGCGGTGCAGTGCGATGCAGTGCGGTGCAGTGCGGTCCAGTGCGGTGCAGTGCGGTGCAGTGCGGTCCAGTGAGGTGCAATGCGGTGCAAGGCGGGGCAGGGAAGTGCAGGAGGGTGCAAAGGCGGCGCGAGGAACGGGGGACAGTACCAGGAAGTATGGAGGGCCGGGGCAGGCGCGACGGGACCGGGCAGGCGCGATGGGGCCGGGCTGGCGCGACGGAGCCGGGCAGGCGCGACGAGGGGCCAGGCAGACGCGACGGGGCCGGGCGGCTGCGACGGGGCCGGGCGGCTGCGACGGGGCCGGGCGGCAGCGACGGGGCCGGGCAGGACACAGCAGGGCCGGGCGAGGGCGACGGGGCCGGGCGGGCGTGACGGGGCCGGGCGGGTGCGACAGGGGCCGGGCGGCGGCGACAGGGGCCGGGCGGGCGCCACGGGGCCGAGCGGCTGCGACGGGGCCGAGCTGGGGCGACGGGGCCGAGCAGGTGTGACGGGGCCCAGGAGGGGCGCTACGGGGCCCAGGGAGGAGCGCGGCAGGGCCCAGGAGGGGCGCTAAGGGGCCCAGGGAGGGGCGCGACGGGGGCCTGGGAGGGGCGCTACCAAGTCCAGGAGGGGCGCGACAAAGCCCAGAAGGGGCACTACGAAGCCCTGGAAGGGGCGCGACGGGGCCTGGGAGGAGCGCGACGGGGCCTGGAAGGAGCGCGACGAGGCCTGAGAGGGGCACGACAGGGCCCAGGAGGGGTGCTAAGGGGCCCAGGAGGGGCGCGACGAGGCCCAGAAGGGGCGCGACGAGGCCCAGGAGGGGCGCTACGGGGCCCAGGAGGGGCGCGACGGGGCGCTACGGGGCCTGGGAGGAGTGCGACGGGGCCCAGAAAGGGCGCTAGGGGGCCTGGGAGGAGCGCGACGGGGCCTGGGAGGAGCGCGACGGGGCCTGGGAGGGGCGTTACAGGGCCCAGGAGGGGCGCTACGAAGCCCAGGAGGGGCGCGACGAGGCCCAGGAGGGGCGCTACGGGGCCCAGGAGGGGCGCGACGGGGCGCTACGGGGCCTGGGAGGAGCGCGACGGGGCCCAGGAGGGGCGCTAGGGGGCCTGGGAGGAGCGCGACGGGGCCTGGGAGGGGCGCGACGGGGCCTGGGAGGGGCGTTACAGGGCCCAGGAGGGGCGCTACGAAGCCCAGGAGGGGCGCGACGAGGCCCAGGAGGGGTGCTACGGGGCCCAGGAGGGGCGCGACAGGGCGCTACGGGGCCTGGGAGGAGCGCGACGGGGCCCAGGAGGGGCGCTAGGGGGGGCGTGGGGGGAGCGCGACGGGGCCCAGGAGGGGCGCTAGGGGGCCTGGGAGGAGTGCGACGGGGCCCAGGAGGGGCGCTAGGGGGCATGAGCGGAAGCGGTAGGTGGGGGGGGATCCTACCTACGCGTGATACCATAACAAAATAGAAATTGAATAATGATGGAGTTAGAGAGTACATGCACATATACCTAAATATTGTACCCTCTAGGAGGTTACCCTATACAGTCTATACAAACATGATCAATAAACATGTTTGACATATATAAGTTATATATAATTGATAGGCTTGATAGTTGTTACTGAACCTTTCTGTAGAGGGTACAATCCCCTCCTTGTACTCCTCTCTTTTCCTAATCAAACCCCCCTTCTTTCTCGACACTTTTCCTCTCGTCCTAGATCTACGCTCCTCCCGCCATTCCATGGCGGCCTTTCCTAGTGTCCTAGCTTCCTAGCCAAGCTAGCGTTCTAAGTTTCTGAGATGGTATCAGAGCCGGCCGTTTCTGGGCCTGCTCCCGTGCTTCTGCTGCGTGCCTTCACCGTTCTCATACGTGCCGCCGTCGCGGCCATTCAGTCCCTTGCAGCTGTAGCGGCCACTTATTATCCTGCCGCCGTGGCGGCCTTCTGCTGTCGCGCCACCACGACGGCTTCTCGTCTTCGTGCCGCTGCGACGGCCGTTACGAGATGCCGCCGCGGGCTCATGGTGCAGCCGTCGCCCGTTCGCCTCGCCGCTGCAGCATTGACGTCGCGCTGTGGCGGCGTCTAGGGCGGCCGACGGCATCGTCGGGCTGTGGCCGGCCGAGCGACGTCTAAGGTGCCGCCGGACCTGCTGCCCGCTCGCCAGCCACAGGCGTCACTCTGGACGCCGTCCTCCCGCCAGTAAGCGCCGCGCCATTTATGGCGCGTCGCTGAAGACTCGCCACCGCCCCCCCCATTCTTCCTTCCCCCTGCATCTCCTCCTGCTCCTGTTGCGGCTGCTGACTCCTACCCGGTCGTCGCCGGGCCGTGACACACCGCCGAGAGCCCTCAGCCGCGGCCGTTGCCTGTGCTGCCTCTCGGCGAGTGGGGATGTCACCACGTCACGCACGAGGGGTAGATGCCTGGCTGCTTACGAGCATGGGGGTGTAAGGGTGTCGGGGGTGTGTGGTGTTGGGTGGGTGTGTGACTACCAAGCCTAGAGGGTGTGTCAAGATTATATAAGTTATATATAATTGAGAGGCTTGATAGTTGTTACTGAACCTTTCTGTAGAGGGTACAATCCCCTCCTTGTACTCCTCTCTCTTCCTAATCAAACCCCCCTTCTTTCTCGACACTTTTCCTCTCGTCCTAGATCTACGCTCCTCCCGCCATTCCATGGCGGCCTTTCCTAGTGTCCTAGCTTCCTAGCCAAGCTAGTGTTCTAAATTTCTGAGAGATTGTACCCTCTACAATAAAGTTCGGTAACTTACCAAGCCTAACAATTATATAACTCAATATATAATTTAACACCTCTTCCCAGACAACCTCATCCCAGACTCACGCGCGACCTTCGAGCGTGTTCCCAGGACCCCTTTTGGAATAATCCCGTTTCATATTTGCGTTCCAGCGCTCTCAACCACATAAAAACAGGTGGCGTTGAAAATTTCCAGTGCAGATTTGCACTTGTCTGAAAAGATGTTCGTCTGAAAAGAGGTTTTAAAACACGCCCCTGAATCCCGAAAAGCCGAATCTCACTTCGCACTTCGCGGAACGGCACTGAAACATTTCGCGACAAAATTTGCGACACTGTAGCACGCGAGTCTGGGAAGAGGTTGCTTGGGAGGAGGCTGGTAGGAATACGCTCTCATTCATCAGACTTGCCTGCCGTACCTTGGCCGTCAGAGTCGCCCCTAAAAAAAAGTCTGAAAACCAGTGTGACCCAGGAATTTAATGCTGATTTCCCTTTCCTATTGCCCTCAAACTTCTTGGGCATGCCCAAACCCAGCCCCCGTTTAATATTTTCACGTGCCAGCTTGGGCGACGAAATCGTTTGGTGGGTGGAGAAGATATCGGTTCGTGGCGAATTGTGAGTGGGGAACCGATGTGGGATGGGGCAGAAAGGGGGGCGAATCAAAATTGCAGGGGAAATCAGTGCCATCCAGGTGGCAATCTCATAAAGGGCCAATGGGCGTACTCGCACACACAAACCGCAACACACATCACAGTCATAAAGTCACCAGTCCTAACCACTGGGACAAGAAGGGATGTCAGAAGGAGGGTTTGGCTTTATATATCCACCTTCCCCGAGGAAAGCCTCCCTAGTACCCTCCCTAGAGATAGAGAGAGGATCGACAGGGTTATCTCAGTGCCACGACACACCCCCCCGCTGGGATAGCGTGTACACCCGGAATTGAACCCTGGATGGCTCTGATACCAAGTCATAAAGTCACCAGTCCTAACCACTGGGACAAGAAGGGATGTCATATGGAGTGTTAGGCTCCATATGTCCACCTTCCCCGAGGAAAGCCTCCCCAGTACCCTCCCTAGAGATAGAGAGAGGATCGACAGGGTTATCCCAGTGCCACGACAATCACGCCCCCAGCAATCATTACTTTTTTTGTGAAGGGCCAATCGGCCCCTCATACCGCCACAGCACAAACTGGGTGTTGATTTCGGTGAAGGGCCAGTCAGCTACCTCACTCACACAGCTCCCACCCACCCACTGCTCACTGCCCTTTGATTTTGGTGACGGGCCAGTAGCGCCCTCACAACAAAGCCCCCTGCAAGCATCGTGCCTTGTTTTTGGCTAAGGGCCAGCCAGCGCCCTCCGCAGGGGTACCAGCGCAAAATATGCTCCCCCCAATCATGGTGCCGGTATTAGACATAATCAGAGTCTCCCCCCCATGTAGGGTTGACGCATCTGAGTACACTAGGATAAAAAGTCTGAAAAAACAGCGTAGGTACAACAATCTCCTATGAAAAATCAGAGGAAGTTACACAAAAAGTCCTTGTAATCAGAGAACACCCCCAAAAAAAGTCTGAAAAAATTCTGAATCAGAGTAAAAAGTTTGCAATTGGGGGGCCTGTTATCCGAGCTATCTCGACATGGAACCAGAGCGAATCCTTCTGCTCGGGCCTGCGCATCACGCTTCCGCAACACTCGCTCCTCCCTCCTGTCCTTTCCGCGCCGCCGCCATGGCCATGTCGTGCTGCAGCGACGGCGACGTCGTGCTGCCGTGACGGCGTTGACGCGCCAGCGTACGGATGGCACGGACGGCAGCGGCCAGCACCCAGTCCTAGCGTTGGCCAGCACGCCCGCATGCAGCCAGCGCGCCACACAGGGCGGCACGCTCCCTGGCTCCGCTGCTGAAGCGCCGCCCCCTTCCCCTGCGTCCCCTCTTCCTCGCCGCAGCTGACGGCTGAATCACGCAGGCCTTCCCACCGCCGCGGAGTGCTGCGAGCTCCGCTGCCGCCGCCGCTGTTGTCGAAGCCGCCGCCGCCGCCATTGTCGCCGCTGCCACTGTCGCCGCCGTTGCAGCCGTTGCCCTCGCTGTCGATGTCGCCGCCTCGCAAGCCGAGGGGTTGACCATGGTGGAGAAGCCGTCGCTGCTGCTGAGTATAGGGGTGCTAGGCTTAGGGGGTGTGTGGCTTAGTGTGCTGTGTGTGTGGTGTGCTTTCGCGTACCAAGCCTAGCGGGTGTGTTAAATGATGTATTATATATATATATTTATATAATTGTAGGCTTGGTAGGTGTTACTGGATCTTGCTGTAGAAGGTACAACCTATTAAATTATATATTTTATATTATAATTGTAGGCTTGGTAGTTGTGCTACTTACTGAATCCTACTGTAGAGGGGACTACACCCCTTCTTGTATCTCCTTCTCTTTTAGTCCGAAATTCTCTTCTCTCTCATAACTTTTCCTAGCACCTAAAACCTCTCGCCATTCAATGGCTCCTCTACCCACCTAGCTCCTTTGACATGGTTTCAGAGCAGGTCCATCGGCTCGGGCCTGCTCATCATGCTTCCGCAAATTCCGCTCCTCGCTCCTGTCCTTTCCGCGCCGCCGCCACGGCCATGTCGTGCTGCCGTGACGGCGCCGGCATGCTGCAGCGGCGGTCTCGTGGCAACCTCGTCGCGCTGTCATGGCGTCCACGTCCAGCAGTGGCGGCGTCGTCGTGCTGTCGCGGCGGCGTCGACGCACCAGCGCACGAGCGGCAGCGGGCTGCGCACTGTGTTAGCCGCATCCAGCCCGCCCGCACGCCAGTAAGCGCCGGGCCAGCCATGGTGCCGCGCTGACGATCCGCCCCCCACCCCTTTCCCTTTCCCCTCCACTGCCTTTCCCTTCCTCTCCGCCGCAGCTGTTGGCGACCTCGTGCTGTCCTCCCCCTCGTCGTCGCAGGTTGAGCCATGCCATTATTGCCTTGGGTGCTGTAGCCGCCGTCGACAGGTGCCTCGATGCCGCCGCCGCCGCAGTCGCCGACGCCGCCGCCGCCGCTGCGACCTGCCGTCGACGTCGCCACCTCAATTGCCGAGGAGTCGACCGGCTGGTCAACGCCACTGCTGCTGCAAGGAATGGGGGTGCAAGGATGTGGGGGTGCTGGGGGTGGTATGGGCTTGCCACTACCAAGCCTAGGGGGTGTGTTAAATTATATATATATATATATATATATATATATATAATTGTAGGCTTGGTAGTTGTGCTACTTTTTGAATCCTACTTTAGAGGGGACTACTCCCCTTCCCGTATCTCCTTCTCTTCTAGTCCAAAATCCTCTTCTCTCTCGTAACTTTTCCTAACACCTAAAACCTCTCGCCATTCAATAGCTCCTCTACCCACCTAGCTTCTTTGACACAACCCCCCTTCTTGTATCCCTCTCTCTTCCAGTCCAAGCCCTATTCTCTCTTGACATTTTCTCCTACCTAAACCTCTCGCTAGTTCTATGCCTAGCCCCTAGTTCCTAACCTAGCTATCTCGACAATACAAACGTAAATTACCTGACTAGATATGAGTATACATAAATATATGTTGGTTGAGAGTTCTTTCTCAAAATGGCTTTGGAATAATGTCAGCATTTTAGAAAAAGTATTTGGGATTTCTTTTAGACAATTGTGTCAAAACATATATGTATATGTCTTATAGGCTAGACAAGTGCGTACTCTTAGAGAGCACAATCCCTTAGCACAAAAGCACATTGTATCTCTCATTCTAGTCCATGTTCTAACTCTCAAAAATTGGGTGGTGAATGTTGGTTGGTATTGTCAACAAACATATATTTATATCTAGTTAAGTTAGGTATATTTGTATAACCTAGCTAGGTCGGCTCATAGAGGGGACAACTCACTGTACTTGTCTCTAGGGTTCCTGTTAGCAAACGAAATCCGTCTGTTCATTCGAGAATCAGACTCACTTTTCCCGTGTCATCTGATTTTTTTACAGTGATAATTTTCCATCTGAACGACCACCTTGGAGATATAAGTCCGTCTGAATTCTCAGACTTTTTGCAAGCAGTCGTCTGAATGTTCAGATAGCGCGTATATTTCCGGTAGACGTGGGGGCGGAAGGGAGGGCAGCAGGCGGGGCAGGGCGAGGGTGTCAAACATATATTTTTATGTTATTGTAGGCTAGATAGTTGCATATGCATAAAGAGTACAATACAGTATCACAAAACCACACTGTACCCTTCTATTGGAACAATTTTTGTTACCTTCAGATGGTATCAGAGCGTCCCCTCGACGACGACTACATGCGCTACACCACGGTGTTTTCCTTGGAGCAGAAGGCCGACGTGCCTGCCGTTCTTATCTCGTGGGTCGTAGCTGCGTGAGCCTCCCTGTGCTGCGTCTTCACTCCGACCGTAGCGGCGAGTTTGCCTCCGGTCGACTTGGCCAGTTCTGTCGTGCATAGGGCATCACCCAGTCGTACACCCTGCCGGACTCCCCGCAGCAGAATGTGGTTGCTTAGCGATGCATTTGTTTGGTCATGTAGGTGACTCGTACCTCCATGATCCATGCCGGTGCACCCCATTTTTTGTGGCCATTCGCTGTTCGCTACACCGCTGACCAGCTTAACCTGTGGCCGTACTCCCAGCGGCCGCAGCTTTCGCCGACCCTTCTCTGGACTGGGTTCCCTGGTGACGCGTCTGCGTTCCACGTCTAGGACTGCCTTGCCCACGGGGCCAGCGAGCGCGGTGCCAGCAAGCGCAGGGCCAGTGGGCGAGGGGCCGGCTAGCGAGGGGCTGACGAGTACGGAGCCAGAGAGCCCGGGGTCGGCAAGCTACCGCGGGTAGGTCAGGCTAGGGCGACTAGGGCGAGCTAGAACGACTAGTGCTAGGGCTAGGACTAGGGCTAGGGCGGAAGCACGGGTGGGCAGGGAGGGCCTAACCTAGCGTGATACCATCTCAGAGTAATGAATTGACAAGAAGAGTAGGTATAGGGTAGTTTTGTGCTAGTGTTGTACTCTTTAAGAGCATTCACCTACCTAGCCTATAATAACATATGCATATATGTTTGACACCACATTGGCTCATCCGCGCGAAGTTTTGAGTTGTTAGAATAGTCGGCCACCTGGCACGCACCGTCAGTTTCCACCTAGGGTAAATTTTGGAGTGAGTGTCAGACCCGAGGTTGACCCGCGGCCGAAGGAGCCGCGGGTTGTCACAACTTAGCAGCGGGTTTAGTGTACCTGACGGCGCAGCAGCGAAACAACAACAATTTGTCGCAAAAGCGAAATGCGACAGAGGTGAATGCATGGGGGCTTGCTACAGTTGAGTTTTATTGGTCCTACAATGGAGGTGATCATCCGCGCGAAGCTTTGAGTTATTGGAATAGTCGGTTGGCAGACAAGGTCAGTTTCCTCTTAGACCCAAGGCAATGTGTTTCCAGCCTTGGGTCTTCCTGCTAAACCCTCGGATCCGACACTCGCTCTGGAATTCACCCTTAGACCCAAGGCAGTGTAACGGGGTCGAACTCTCACACTTCCCCCCCTCAAAGCTGGGTGGTAGAAGTAACACCCTGCTTGACAAGGTAGTTGCGAAGAGGACGACGGGCATTCCCCATGTCGGATTCAGAGACCCAGGTCATAGCCCTTCCAACAGATTCGACGGTGTGCAAGCGCAGTTACGACCTTGTATTCGGGTTCATCATTGACGGGGATGGGCAGCGGTGGCGCTGGTTGGCGTCCGGTGAAGACGGTATTTGGATCCTTGTAGGTATTCAGGATTTGGACATGGAAAGCATTGTGAATCTTTTAATTAGCTTGTAGGCGTTGGCGGAAGGTAACTGGGGTGACCTGTACTTCAACGAGAAAAGGCCCGCAGAAGTGAGGTCGAAGCTTAAATGGGAGGTGGCTGATGTTGAGTTTGTGGGTATCGAGTAGAGTACGGTCTCCCACGATGATGGTGTCGCCATTGCGGCGGCGATCGGCGTGGCGTTTCTATTGTTGCTGAATATCAACGAGGCACTTATAATGAATGCATGCGCAGGTTGGACTATGGCTGGCACTATTGGTTTCTATGGTGTGAGCATATTGCGTCTGTAATAGAGGAAAATTGGTGTCTGTCCCGTAGCGGCATGTATGACATTGTTGTAGTCGAACTCTAAG
This sequence comes from Closterium sp. NIES-67, assembly GCA_027943415.1. Classification (NCBI taxonomy): domain Eukaryota; kingdom Viridiplantae; phylum Streptophyta; class Zygnematophyceae; order Desmidiales; family Closteriaceae; genus Closterium; species Closterium sp. NIES-67. The sequence continues at coordinate 171,199 of BQMB01000502.1, read as the reverse complement.
TCCCATTTAGAGATGTTGCCTTGCAGGCTGTGCGGAGGAGTTGCTCTTCAATCTGGTTGAGACGTTCGGTTTGGTCGTATATCTGTGGGTGATGACCAGATGAGATGATGAGTTTGGTGTCGAGCAGAGTGCCGGCACCTCGCTCGTCCGCCCCTCGCTCGCCGACCTCGCGCTCATCAGACCCGCGCTCGCCATCCCCACGCTCGTCGGCCCCGCAATTGTTGGCCTCTCGCTAGCCGGCCTCTCGCTCACTGGCCCCTTCGTCGCTGGCCCCTTCGTCGCTGGCCCCTTCGTCGCTGGCCCCGTGCTCGCTGGCCCCGTGCTCGCCGGCCCCTAGATTGCCGGCCCCTAGCTCGCCGGCCCCTTGCTCGCTGGCCCCTCGCTCGCTGGCCCCGTGCTCGCCAGCCTGGGTGCGGGCGTTGATGTGGGTGCCAGTCCTGGGGGTACTGCCGTGCCTTGTCCCAGCGGTCCTGGGGGTGGCACCAGTGCTGAAGAGGGTTCTCTTTCTGGGGGTGCTAGTCCTAGGGGTGCTGTTGTGGCTAGTCGAGGCGGTGCTTGGGGTGGCACCGGTGTTGGAGAGGGTTCTCGTCTTGGGGGTGCTGTCATGGAGCATCCCGGAGGTGGACGTGGTGCGGCTGGAGGTTCTAGCGTAGCCGTGGAGCAGCAGCAGCAGTAGCCGCTGGTGTCCACCCTTCGTCTCCTTGGTCTTCCCTCCCCTGCCTACCAGCGCCTCCCCCGCCTATCTACGGCCATGTGTTTCCTCCGCCGGACTCGTCCCTAGCTCGTTTCCCCTCTCGTTCTTCTCCTGTGACTCATCCCTTGTCTCTGACCCGACCCCCCCTCCTGCTGGTGGTCTCACCGTACCTCTTGTGCTCGTCCTGTTTCTCCTGTCTAGTGCTCTCACCCTACCTTGCTACGCTCTTACGTGTCTCGTGCTCCTCTTCTACAGTCTCCTCCTCAGTCGTCGCTTGTTGTCTCTCCGCCTCCTCTCTCTGACTTCCTCCGTGCCTCAAATCTGCTTGTTCCTCGCGTTCTCGCCTCTCTTGTTACGGACCCGTCTATTCGTATCTCCAGTCTTGACGCTCTTGTTGCTGCCGTTACTAATTTTGCCTCTACCCACCGCCTTGACTGCCTCACCTCTCTGGTCTCTGACCCTGCCCGTCCTCCGTGCGTCGGGGGTGCACTTGCCTTTGGCAGTGACGTCCTAGAGGAAAGGAAGTACGAGCTAGCTTTCCTGTCCGAGGCCTCTCCCCATCTCTGCTCCATGCTTATAGTCCTTGAGGGTGACCCAGACGCCCTTGACATCCCGACCCCTTGCACTTCCGCTCAGACGACCTCTGGTCCTGGGCCTCTCAGTGGATAGCTGCCATGGGCGCGGAGATGGCATCTTGGAGATCCATCGGCACCTACTATACGTCAACGCAGTTTCCCCACCTGGGGTGAATGTAGTCGATGGCCGGTCGCTCTTCAAGGTGAAGCGCCCTCCTGGAGAGTCGCTGGTGTTCAAGGCGCGCTACGTTGCTAGAGGCTTTTGTCAGCGCGAGGCTGTTGACTTCTTTCATACCTTCGCCCCGACCCCGAAGATGACTACTCTTCGGGCGCTGCTACACGAAGCAGCACAGCGTGAGTACAGGCTGCACTCCCTTGCCTTCTCCACAGCGTTTCTCCATGGCAGTCTGCACGAGCACGTCTACCTGCGCCGTCTGCCCGGCTTCACCGCCACCTTTGCCCTTGGACCGAGTGGCTCCTATGGCGCCCGGTTTATGGCCTGCGGCAGGGACAAAACCATCCTTTATCTCACATTCTAACACACAATTTTACTCTGAGACATTCACCTATCTAGCCTATAATAACATATGCATATGTGTTTTCTACACATCCTTGGCTAGATAAGGGGCATTGCCTAGCAAGAGACACACAACTAAGGATGGCACTACTAGTCCAACCTCTGAGACAAGGGTCAGAAGACCACTCAAAAGGGTACAAACTAGGAGAGAAGCCACAAGGCCAGTCATAAGTACTGTACATTAAAAATGAGAAGTACACAATCAAGGTCCTATCAAGTGAGGAGCTATAGGAACTAGACCAAGTTGCACACAGTGCCGCTGATGATCTTTAGGCGCAAGTGCCTTAGTAAATATATCAGCTATGATGGCACCGGAGGCCAAGTGTACAACGCGGGCCTGGCAGCACTACTGTAGCTCACGCAGGAGGAAGTACCGCAGTTGGATGTGCTTCGCTCTGCCCTCCAGCCGAGGCTCCTGACATTGGAGGATTGTGGCCTTTTCTCCTATGTTAGGGCAGAGCTAGGCCGCTCCTACTCCTCTTCTTCCTCAACAGAGTTAGGGCAGAGCTAGGCCGCTCACCTAAGTCTGTGAGCAAGAAGGTCAGCCAGTGGAGCTCGTGTGGCGCCATGGCACTAGCGTAGATTTAAGCCTTACAGCTAGACTGGGCACCACACGTCGAGCGGGTGGACCTCCACGAAATGGCGCCTGCACCAAGGGTAAAGCAATAGCCCTGAGAGGACCTGAGCATCTCAGTGTCGTCCGCCCACGAAGCGTCCGTGTGTTTGGTAAGGACCAACGGCTTGCGTCCACCTAGCACTAGCCCCATGCCTGATGTACTTGCTAGATAACGCAAAACCCTCTTAGCGGCCGACTTGTGCTCTAGTCGATGTCTGCCTTTGGCCAGAAAGCAAGCCAGGATGCTGAGAGGGTATGCAAGATATGGATGAGTGCAATTAATCAAGTACATGAGGATACCCACCTGCTCTGCGTACGGACCACTAGGCTCTAGTGACTCCTCACAGACTGGAGCTAAGAGCGTGTGATCTACTTGCTGAGGTGTGGGCAGTGCGGAGGAGAACTGAAGATCGGACCTTTGAAGGACCTGGCCCACCAAGTGTGACTGTGTGATGGTGCGCGTTGCTTTGTCCCTGGAGATCTGCAGACCAATGTAGCGGCATAGCTCTCCAAGGTTAGTGCAGGTGTGCCTCCTCAGCAGCTCGGCCTTCATGGAGGCCAGTGTGTCTCTGTCTGCAATAGCGAAGACAAGGATGTAGAACGGAGTCTGGCATGAACGAAGGAAGAGAGAAGAGTCTGCAGAGGACGAGAAGAACTGCAGGTCGTGCCACTCACGGGTCGCCTGCCGCAGGCTGTAAACTGGGCATCGGAAGAGCCATTGGGTCCCTAGGGTGAAGTTGTCGGTGAAGCCTGGCGAGCGACATAGGTAGGTGAGGACGAGACACGTCGGAACGAAGCAACATAGGGTGAGAGCGCTGTATAGGAGAGACTGGACGAGCACGGGAGGGACGACGAGACTAGAAGTGGGACGGGGGCATGGGATCAGGAGACATAGGAGGAGACACGGGAGGAGAACGCGGGGGGAAACGAGCCGGAGACGAGTCCGGCAGAGGAAACATAGGGTCGTAGACAGACGGGGAGGCGCAGGTGGGTGGTCAGGGGAGGAAAGACCGAGGAGGCGAAGGGCGGACATTGGCGGCGACTGTTGCTGCTACTCCACACCGTCATCAGAACCTCTAGCTGCATCACGGCTACCTCGGGAACGCTCCACTACAGCAACCCCAGAACAAGAACCCTCTCCAGCACCGGTATCTCCCCCAGGACCGGCGGGGCAATCCACAATAGTATCCCCTCCTCAACGCCCGCACCCCCCGAGCTCGCGGACCCCAGCGGCGGCTGCTACGGCAAAGGCGGCGACGACGGCTGTTGTTGTGGCTACAACGGCGATGACTACTGCTGCGGCTGTGGTGGCAGCGACGACTGCTGCGGCGGCGGCGGAGGAGGAGGAGGAGGTACCGGGGAGGAGACAGGCAGCAAAGCCGAAGCCAGGAGGGGAGTGACGTGAGACACACCAGACGGGCCAGGATGAGGAGGAAGAGGAGTAGTGGCTACCGAGGGAGTGGGGAGCAGGAACAGAGGCGGGGCAACTGGGAGACCTCGGTTGGGAAAGCGGGTGTAGAAGGAGACAGACTCGTCAAAGGTGACGTCACAAGAGTGTAAGAAACGGTGAGACGGCGGGTGGTAGAAGTGCCAGTCAGACGTGTCGAGAGGGAAACAATGGGAGTGTGGCCACAGGTTAAGCTGGTAAGCGGCATGCGAACAGTGAACGGCCACAGAAAATGGGGTGCACAAACATGGATCATGGAGGTACGAGCCACCTCCATGACCAAATTGATGCGTCGCTCAGCGACCCCATTCTGCTGCGGGGAGTCCGGCGGGGTGTACGAATGGGTGATGCCCTCCACACGACAGATCTGGCCAAGCCGACCAGAGGCAAACTTGCCGCCACAGTCGGAGTGAAGACGCAGTACATGGAGGCCGCAGTGGACTCGCGCAGCTACGACCCATGGAATAAGAACGTCAAGCAACGTCGACCTTACGCTCCAAGGGAAACACTGTGGTGTAGCGCGTATAGTCGTTGACAAGCACTAGAAAGTAGCGCTCTCGACGCTGCCCAGGGACGGGGCCTGGGCCCCAAACGTCCGGGTGCAGGGTCTGGAGTGGCACAGTGGTAGGGTGAAGCAAGGAGGAGTGAGGGTCATGGCGCAGCCGGCCCTCAACGTAGGGCGTGCATGGCGGCGCAGGCGAGGGAGGTAGGGCAGGGAGTGACGAAGGGAGGCCGAAGACAAGACCGTGATGGGGCAAGTGACGCAGACGCGGGAGTGCGGGGTGACCTAGGCGGTGGTGCCACAACATCGACGGGTTGGTGAGCGACCAACACGAGCAAGCTGCACCAACTTGATGGACGCGGCCACCTGGGGCGATGCTCCCACCGGGGAGGACGCTGTGTCTAGGGTGAACAGGCCAAACACGAGGTCCTTGGGGAACTTGGTAAGAGGGGCACCAGTGGCGGCCTCGGTACAGACTGCATACCGCTTATATCCAAGGAACGTAGTGGTGACGCCGAGGTCCTGAAAACAGCCGACACCAACTAGGTTCCTAGAGAACAAGGGGATGTGCAGGCCTGTAAGGGAGCCCAAGGGAACCGTCGGACAGGGAAGGGTAGTGGAGCTATGGGCAACTACTGGACCTGAGGAGGGGTCAGCATGCGCTATAGTGGCAAGGGCAGCAAGTGGCGTGAACGCAGCGTGGTGGCGAAAGAAGCAAGCGGATGCACCAGAGTCTAGCGTGAATGAGAGCGCGGCAGTGGCAGCCGCAGGCGGAGGAGCAAGGGTGGAGCCGAGGCTAAACAAGGCAGGTCGCCCTACGCTTGACGCAATAGGGGAACCTACACTACACACAGGGGACACACCTACACCACGCAACACCAGGTAATAGGGTTCAATCACACTAGAGTCGTCAACATACATGGCATACAGAGCAGACCTAATTCGATCCATGTCAAGCTCAAAAACCAGGACACGGCAACGCACCAGGCTGTACCGATACAAAGGGTCCGACGCGGGGCCGAAGCGGAGATGGAAGAGTTCGTTCAGGCGGCGGTAGCAGCGGGTGGCGGTGTGCCCGGGATGGTCGCAGACGGTTCCGCGGCTGGGGCCGGACTGAAGCTGGTACTAGCGGGTGACCACATTGGAGCCGTCACCCGACACCGAGCTGCGCGCCCCACCACCAGCGCCGCCAAGCCACCACGGCGGCGGGGGTCCCCACGGCGACTGCTGCTGCTGCTGCGACTGCGGCTGCTGCTGCTGCGGAGGCTGCTGCTGCTGCTACTCCAAGGCACCAACCCCGGTCCCCTCATCTGCACCACCGTCCCTGCCCCCACCTCCACCACCCCCACCACCCTTCCCTCTGCCACGTCCCCCCTTGGGGCGGCGGCCCTTACCGTGATGCTGCAGCGCTGAGGCCGCGGTGGCGGTCTCTGCAGCAGGGGGGCTATCTCAGCAACAGCGACAAAAACGTCAGAGTAAGTGCACTGGGAGGGAGCACAACCCTGGAAGTTAGGGACCGGCTCAATACCGCTAGACTGAGCGATAGTGCGCTGGCGGGTCTCTATTGCGGACAGGGCGGTGACAAAGGCAGTAAGGGTGAGGTCACTGGGGTGCCAACTAAGTGGTTGCGGGCAGTGGCTAGGCGGTTAGGAAGGCGCGTGGCTATGAGGTAAAGGGTAGCACAAAGCGGCGGTGGGAAGGCAGTGAGCTCTGCCTGAGTGCTAGCGGCGCGGTAGCTAGTCTCCACTGCGCGGAGGTGAGTGGCAAGGTCATCGACAGTGGGGAAGGACGCAAGGTCAGGGAACAGCATGGGGAGGATCAGACGACCGGCAGAGGTTGAGGAGGGAGTGGAATAGCGCGCGACGATGGCATCTAAGTATTCATTTGCGTTTGCTACAGCGGTAAAGCGGGGACGCTCCGACAGGGGGAGGGCGTGGCAAATGGCAAGCTGTGCAACGGCGCCGCGAGAGTCCCAGACAGCGCAAGCAAGCTCAGCAGCAAATAAAGCCTCACGTTCAGCAGACGTGGGGGCGTCTGGGAGGGCAGCAGGCGTGGCGGGGCGAGGGGGCTTACCGTCGACATGGACGGCCAGGGAGTGGCCGTCGTGGTGCTGACCGATCAGCTGGCGGCGGAGGTCGACGAGCCACGCCTCAAACTCAACAGCCCGACCCTCCGCGTCCTGGCGGAGCAGAGAGTCCGCCATCACCACGGCTGCAGCAGCTGACTACCGCTGAAAAGGGGAGGAGGGAGTGTGGAGGAGGACGGTAAAGAGTAGGGGGGAGTGGTGGAGTGCGGTGGAGAGTGGTCAAGAGCATTGGAGTACGGTGGAGTGCGGTGGAGGACGCTGGAGCCGGCCGGCGGGAGCGCCGACTCAGGGGAGGAGCCAAGGCCGGCGGGTCAGCGTGGCTCCCCGGGAGGAAGGGCCGGGGCTGGCTGGGACCGGCGGAGTTGCAGCCGGCGAGGGAGCAGCAGGCGCAGGGCCAGCAAGCGTGGGGCTGGCGGGCATGGGTCCAGCAGGCGCGGGGCCGGTGGGCGCGGGGCCAGCAGGCGCAGGGCTGACAGGCGCGGGGCTGACGGGCGCAGGGTCAGCAGGTGCGGGGGCCAGCGGGACATGGGGCCGGCGATGAGGGGATGGCGAATGCAAGGCCAGGTGGCACGGGGCTGGCAAATGAGGGACAAGCGGGCGCAGGGCTGGCGTAAACGGGTCCAGCGGGCGAGGGGCTGGCAAAAGCGGGGCCAGCGGGCGCGGGGTGGGCGAAATTGGGGCCAGCGGGACACGGGGCCGGCGGCGAGGGGCTGGCAAATGCGGGGCCAGCGGGCGCGGGGCTGACGAAATCGAGGCCAGCGGGCGCGGGGCTGGTGAATGCGGGGCCAGCGGGCGCGGGGCAGGCGAAATCAGGGCCAGCGGCGGAGTGCAAGTGGGCGCGGGGCTAGCAGGCGCGGGACCAGCGAGCGCGGGGCTGGCAAGCACAGGGCAGGCGTGCGCGGGGCCAGCAGGCATGGGGGCAGCGAGCTCTGGGCCAGCGGGTGCAGGGCTGACGATCGCGGGGCCAGCGGGCTCGGGGCTGCGGCCGGCTTGCGACGGGTGGCTCGAAACGGGCAGCTGGAAACGGGCAGCTAGGAAAGGGCGGCTAGTTACGGGCGGCTAGGGCTAGGACTAAAGCGGAAGCGCGGGTTGGCGGGGAGGACCTAACCTAGCGCGTGATACCATCTCAGAGTAGAATTGTGTGTTAGAATATGAGATGCAGGATGGTTTTGTCTAAGGGGTTGTACTCTCTAAGAGTACACACCTATCTAGCCTATAGTAAAGTATACATATATGTTTGACAGAATGCTCTTAGAGAGTACAACACTAGCACAAAACTACCCTGTACCTTCTGTTCTAGTCAGTTTCATTACTCTGAGATGTGGGACCATTAAAATTCAACTGTAGCAAGCCCGCCTGCTTTCTGTTCAGTCGCATTTCGCTTTTGCGACAAATTGTTGTTGTTTCGCTGCTGCGCCGTCAGGTACACTATACTCGCAACCCGCAGCTCCTTCGGCTGCGAGTAGACCTCGGGTCTGACACTCGCCCCAGAATTTACCCTTAAACAAGCCCTTTTAGCATAGTGGCCAGCGGCAGTGCTTTTTGAGACTAATTACCTACCCCCAAAAAGGACGCCATGGGCTTTCACTAGTACTGGACTTATACCGTATGTACTCGGTTAAAAGACCCTAGGGTCTTATCCTGGCCTGGCTTTTTTTTAGGGGGTGTGTCTTTCAATCGGAGGCAAATACATAAGACATGGGTTCTACGTTATACACGTAAAATTATAACAACCCAGGTAGAAAAGTGTTACAGCAGCACCCTGAATCCGTCTCCGAGAGTGGGAGGTGCAGCTACGGTGACGCGAGACCTGTTTCTTGAGATCGCGCTTGGAAAACATCGCTACTCAGGGCACTCCATGCGGGGACACCTAATTGGTACGCGAAAATGGCACGAATTGTGCTGATGCAGACAATCAGGTCAACCCCTAGTTGACTGAAAGGGGTCTTATCCCGTAACCGCCAAAAAGGGTGGTCCTCAATTTTTGGTTGCACAGGATAAGACCCACCTCGGTTTAAAGACCCATGGGGCTTCAATTATAGGGAATCTTTTAGTTGGGTAAATATGGTATCCGGGTGTGTATGGTAACTAACCTAAGGATATGACACATACCTAGCAAGAATTGTACACCAATAACAAAACACTGGGCATAACATAGGGTACAAGTTTGTAGAGCACAACAGGTGATTCAAAAATAGCCCCAAAGGGGCTATCACATGAATGCAGCACACTGCACATCGCACCAACGCCCTACCATATTCCCCCGTATATAGCACCCTAAGGTATTGTAAAAAAATCATCAAAAAAATGTATGAGTGCTAACAGTAGGCTGGAAAATCATGAGTGTCTTATGTATAATGCAAAATGAATTAGGGTTGTAACTGTCAAACATATTTGTATATGTTGCTGTAGATTTGATAGGGGCATGCCTTAGAGAGTACAACATATTAGGTCAAAACTACCGCATACCCTCTATTCTAGTTCATTCTGCTACTCGGAGAGTAACAGGCAAGGCCTCAGATAGGATTTTGGGCATCCTGACCAATCAGGGTTGGCCTCCAAAAAACTGTGTAGCACTCAGGGCTGGTTGCCTATCTTCATACTGATTCCTTGGGGTGGTTCCCCAATTTATACTGTGACCTCAGGGTGAATTCAAAAATGTTGGAAACGTTGCAATAAGTCACATTGCACTGCAGCAGGATACTAACACGATGTCGGTCGGTACTTCATGTTTTGCGCTAGCTTAGCCACTATTGGTCAAGCTTGTAAGATTTGGCGAAAATCTGCGCACGCAGCAAATCAGGCCGGGAAATTTTCCGACACTTTGATTGTTCAGGGCCTGTTGTTATGTGATGCGATGTCAGGCCACTTCGTGACATTCAAGATTTTGCTTGTCAAATTTGATTGTCAACGTTTTCTTGACACGAATTAGCGAGACTTGTGTCGACATTCAGACAACCCTCAGTTGAAAAATGCCACATCTGAATTTTTAGACGAGAGTCGAAGGCATGTGGACGAACGTGAAACAGTTGCCATCGAGCTATTCTGACGGCCCGTTTGAGTTTGGGTGTTAGAGAGCTCGAGGGAATTTTGGACATTACGAATTTGATGGCCAATATTTGTTCAAGAGAAATGACAGGAATTTGGGCCGTTTGATCGTCGACGAGAGTCAATCGTATGCAGAGACTTTAGGGGGTTTGAACTTTGAATACAGCGCGTACAGAAGACTACGCTAAAATTTCTAGCTTGCCGAGATTTTAGGGTTGAGGGGGGTTCGTGGAGGATTGTCTCTAGCATTGATGACTTCACCGAAAATTTAGAATAGCGGGGGGGGGGGGGGGGGGGGGGGGGTTGGGTTTCGTTCGAGGATTGTCTCTAGCATTAAGAACTTAACCAAAATAGAGTGGCGTGGGGCTGGTTGGAGGATTGACTCTAGCATCGAGGACTTAGCCGAAATTTGTTTGGGCGGAAAAACACAAAGCATGCGCCCGTGGGGCACGTGCATTTGCAAGATTCGATGAATCAGGGTTGTCCCCGAAAGCATACTGACACCTCAGGGCTGGTACACGAACACTATAATGAAACTTCAGGGTTGCACTATGATTTAAAACTGAATTCACTGGATAGAAAATGACCTTAAACTGAATTTTCAGGATTGACCCCTAACAAGCATCCTGAAAATCAGGAATTCATGATAAAACATCCTGATATCTGAGGGGCTAGTAACAGGCACTTTGAGGAGCCATGAATATGGCGTGAAATCTAGATCTATGAGGTAGGCGAGAATGTCGAGTGAAAAGAGGGATAGGAAAGAAGAGAGAGGGATACAAGGAGGGGTCTTGTACCCTCTACAGTAATGTTCAGTAACCACTACCAAGCCTATAATTATATACTAGCATATATAATTTAACACACCCCCTAGGCTTGGTAGCAAGGACCCACACACCCCCACACCCCCTAACCTAGCTCCCCCATTCCCATCAGCCACGACGACTCAAGCAGGGCCAACCCCAAGGCCCAGGAGATGGCGACGGCGGCCGTCCCGGCAGCGGCGACAACGTCGGCGGCGACTGGCGTGCGGCGGCAACAGGCCTGCGGTGACGGCGACGGCTTCGGCTTACAACGGCGGCAACGGTAACGGCAGCGGCCCCCGCCCTTCGGCGGAGTGTCCAAACTCCGCGACAGGGGGATGACCGGCGAGAGTCAGGCGGCGGCGGTGGCGAAGAGGAGGGGACAGAGGAAAGGGGGAAGAGGCGGGGCATCGGATCTTCAGCGCGGCGCCATTGCTGGCGCAGCGCTTACTGGTGGGCGGGCGGGCTGCAAATCCAGCCGCGACGTAGGTGGTGCGTGACGGCAACAGGCCGACAACACAGCCACGGCGCCACGACGACACCACCGCAGCGTGGCGTCGGCGCCGCGACTGCTCGTCGACGCTGGGACGACAGCACACAAAGGCCGCCACGGCATCTTGGAAAAGATGCCACGGCGGCAGGCAGCAGGAAGGCCGCGACGACGGTGAACAGGGGAGTACGCAGTGGAAGCGATGAGGGGAGCAGACCCAGGAAGGGCGTCCTGCTCTGATACCATGTCGTGAAGTTAGGCTAGGTAGGAATAGGAGGAGCCATGAATATGGCGTGAAATCTAGATCTAGGAGGTAGGCAAGAATTTCGAGTGAAAAGAGGGATAGGAACAAAGAGAGAGGGATACAAGGAGGGGTGTTGTACCCTCTACAGTAGTGTTCAGTAACCACTACCAAGCCTACAAATATATACTAACATATATAATTTAACAAACTTCACCGAGCAACTACTAATGAGGAATCTGCTACAGAGGTCGCACACTCTGACAAGGAGATAGATCCAGCAGCAGCAACAGCAACAGCAGCAGTGCTAGGTGTCCTCCACCAATCTCGTATGAGTGCTGTGATGTGAACAGAGTCAGTTCCGTGCCTCAGATATTCTCGACCATTGCTGACGTGATCGAGGTGGTTCAACTGCAAGATGGACGGTCGAGATCCTCTCTGTTGTGATATAATTGATACTTAGCATTTCTGTAAGTTGATTAGTTGTAGATAGTGTCGAATCTTACTGTAGAACATAAGTCTGTAGGATGACGTCAGCAAATAGCGCTCGTCATACGACAGTCGTTTCAGTCACATGAACAGTCGCATCTCTTCGTTATCATCTAGGGCGCGTAGCGCGAAAGTGACGAACAGGTACATTAGCGAATAGGTACTTTTCCTAGAACTATAAATCCTTGTTAGGTCTTTTTTCATTATTAACTTTGATTACTCACAAGTTCACATACTCAGGTTATTCAACCGTTGACTATTATCCTTTACAAAACTTCCGCTGTTTTACTAGTCTACCATTCCAGTAAAGATCCTGGATCAACACTTGAGGATTTCCAAGTGTTCGTGTTTGCAGTTTTATACTTCGTCTTCTACAACATTGGACAAGTTATTTCATGGTATGAGAGCTATTTGGAATTAAGACTACTGTCAACAATGACTGGTTCATCACCAGCACCGTCTGCCGGATCAACTTCCGGAACTACTGGAGTACATGTCTCCACTACCGCCACTGGTCTCTCAGCCTCTGGGTCGTTTCCACCAGCCTATGCTCATATCGGTATGCAACAGCAGAATCCACCTTCTGTTAATACTCCAGGTGTTTCTTCGACTGCACCTGCAGTGCAACAACAACAATCACAGACAACAGCACAGCAACAAGCGTCAGTACAGCCACCAGTTTCAACGCAATCAATATCGTCAGCGTTCAGTGGAATGAGCCTTGACGGCTCAAGTTATATGCGTGGAGTCACAGCTCCAAGTACAAGTTCGTTCACTTTCTTACCTTCTGTACAGCAGCCGCAGTCGCAGCAGTTTCAGCATCCTTTCTACATTTTCGGTCATTCTCCTGCTCAGCAACAGCAACAACAGCAGCATCAACAACAGCAACAAGAGCAACAACAACAACAACCGAGTATCATTTTTCAGCCTCCAAATTTACTCAACAGCACACAGATAAAAACCACTATACCTTTTAACGGAGTCGACTTCTACTCCTGGAGCTTTGAGTTTGAGCTTCTGGCGCAGTCCGCTGGGCTGTGGCCGTTCTTTACCGGCGAGTTCACGTATCCTGTTGTGGGGACACAACTGGAGCAGCAGAGTTTCTTGCATGCATCTCTCGGGGCTTATACAGTTCTTGTTCGGAAATTGTCGCCGAAGGAGCAGCTCGGTGTTCGATCGTTTCACTCAAGCTTTACACCAGCCGAAACAGCTTGGAATCATCTGAAGGGGGTATACATGGCAAAGGATATAATAACAGTGAGTAAAATACTTTCTTAGCTGACAAGTGTGCAGATGATGACAAACGAAAACGACATGGACTACGTTAATCGCGTCCGTACACTGCGAGATCAACTGGAGAAAAGTGGAGGATACTTCCCTCGTGGGATGTATCTCACGGTACTTCTGGCTGGTCTTGGACCCGAATGGCGACAGACGCGCGCCTTCCTACGAATGAACCCAAACCTCTCCGATGCCAAAATCTCTTCATATCTTCAAGCAGAGCAGCAAGATCTTGACCTGCAGTCACAACGCAATCAGAAGAAAGGGGTTCCTTTAAGTTTTTACTCTAATCCAGAACCACAGCACCGACATCCTCCAAAATATCCATTGTGTCACTTTTGTAAGAAACCAGGACATACTTACCAACATTGCCGCAGTCGACATCAAAACCGACGCTGCACGTCACAGCCTTATCATCGCTCGCAGCAGTTACCAAAGCCACCTCAGTCCGTGCAGCAGTCGACGACTCAACAACAGCAGATGCCGAAACCGCCACAAAATCCATCGATGTCGCCACATCGCTCGCCGGTCTTCGCATCTGCCACATCAGGAAAAGGGGTTTTTGGATGTGTTACAACAGTTGATGTTTCATAAACAGATTTCGAGACACGAATTGAAGAAACCACAAGTGCTGAAGGCATTCCCTTACCTCAAGTTTACGCTAACCTTGCTCGAATAATTTCAGGTCCGAATACTTGGTATCTTGACAGCTGCTGCGGTTGGCACATGTGCTCCGCAGAAACAAGCTTCATCACCAACCAGCGTCCACTTCGTCGTCCGATACCTGTCACAGTCGCAAACGGACAAACGATTATGGCACGTTCTGTTGGGAGCGTAATGCTCGAATCTATCGACACGGGATACTCACTACATGTTACAAATGTTCTTATCGTCGCTGGTCTTGGCTTCAATCTCCTTTCCACGACTCAACTCCTAGCACACAAAATTCGCACACAGGGCAATTGTGAAATGATGGATCAGGAGCTCTGGCACAGTTCAACGAATACTTATCTTGGTCGTGCCGCCACTCAACATGGCGTGTCCGTTCTTCAGTTCGTAGCACAGGGAACTTCTGGAGATTCTGAACGTGTACTTGCACTTGGTCCCTGGGATCACCCAGAAGAAACAGATTATCAGCAAGTGGATATTGATTTTCAAGCAACCACTGTACCAACAGCCTCTCGAACTGCAGCCGCCGTACTTACCGCGTTGGATACCTGGGAGTTCAATACCGCCGATGAAGGCGCCAACGCTTGGCGAACGTTTTATAATACTCGTGCAGCCTTTCAAGGAACTCCAGCTCCACTTTGGGGGGAAATTAGTGGACTAGCCACTGATGAACCTGACATCGTTAAGGAAGCCGAACAGGAAGAAGTAGCTGAGCAGCCGAGTCCAACCGTAGCTGTCGCCGAAACACGTGCAACGACATCAACAAAAGCAGTATCAGAAGTTGCAATCGTAACTGCAGCAGCACCCTCAAATGTCACGTTACCACTTACACGTTTCATCGAAGGAGAGATTGACAACTCACCAGCGCTTTCTCCTTTCATTATTTCTTCTTTTTATACGAACTCCGATTTCTACATGCGATCATCAGGACACAAAGCCACATAAGATATCTGGCATCAGCGGTTAGGACATCCATCACAAGGAATACTTAATCATTCAATTCGAGCAGCCGTTCTTGATAAGAACGGTCTACTTTTACCTGACGGCATGGAAATGAAGCCGCAGTCTCGACCGACGGTTTGCACCACGTGTCCGGTTGCCAACCTTACTCACGATCCGTTTCCAAGTCATTTTCCTGGTTCAACTCGTTATAAACTGATGCAGAAAGTCTACAACGATATACTAAACTTACCTGAAGCAGGACCTAAAGACGAGCAGTACGTAATAACGTTCATCGAAGCATCTACACGCTACGTTTTGACAGCAAATCTTCCCGCTCGTTATCTCGCGCACTCCGTCTTCGTCGCATGGCTCGCTGTCGCTGAACGAGAGTCTGGCGTGAAACTACAAGAATTCCAGAGCGATGGTGCAGGGGAGTACACCAGCAACACTTTCACATAATACCTTCAGACACTCGGCATCAAACGGAAGCACTCCCTGCCGCATGCACACCAACAGATGGGGGTAGCAGAAAGGATGAAGAGGACTCTGCAGGAGAAGATGCGTGCTCTGCTGACGCAGGCAGCTCTTCCACCGCGTTTTCGGCCGTATGCGATGGACCACGCCGTGCTATTACACAATCTTCTTTCTTCAACGTCCCTGCCCGATTTTTCCTCTCCGCACCTGCAGTGGACACGTACAGTGGGAAGCACTAAACTTGTACGAGTTTTCGGGTGTGTCGTGCAGTTTCGTCCTCCAACTGCAGCACTTGGCAAATTCTCAAAAAGGGCAAAATGGGGGGTACATCTCGGCATCGAAAAACAGTATCATGCGTGGAAGATTTTGGACCTTCGATCAAACCAAATCATTCCTTCACGTGATCGTCTCTTCTACGAAAGACTCACCTTGCCCGTTTTTCGTGCCCACCATGCAGCAGCTGCCAACCCCGCCAGGCTCTTCGAAGGCTCACGTGCGTTTGCAACTGATGAAGTCGAGGCTGATGTACAGGATGAAGCAGTTTCTGAAGCCTCCGAAGCTGCCGCAACAGACATACCCGAGCCTGTAACCTCGACTGGCATACCAAATTTTATTCCTCTTGCAGATGCTGACCCCGATGACGTTTGCGAAGTCCATCTCAGTTACGAACGTGATCGCGAACAGCAGCCGATGCCCGCCGTCTCCGACGAAGCACTTCGTGTTACACCTGACGAAATTTGGGGGGAAGAAGGACCAGAAGAAAATTTCGCAGGTGCAAACGAAGAACGTCCGCGTTTTACAGAAACGGGATTACAGATACTTGGGTTTGCAGTAGCAGTACAGTACAAGACAGTAAGATACCTGAACCGAAAACTGTCCGACAAGCTCTTAAGAGCCCTCACCAAGAAAAATGGCGCGAAGCCATGGACAAGGAGCTAGCAGCTCTGAAGAATCGTGGCACATGGGATTTAATACCGACTTCAGATTTAAAAGGGAAGAAGGTACTTACCGGAAAATGGGTCTTCCGCGTCAAGACTAATGCAGATGGGTCGTTTGAAAAGTTCAAAGCGCGATGGGTCGTCTGCGGGTTTGAGCAGACTTACGTCATTGATTACGAGTTAACTTTTGCTCCTGTCGGTCGACATACAAGCGTTCGGATTCTACTTTGTGTCGCCGCCTGCCGTAATCTACGTCTTCGACAAATCGACGTGTCAAACGTGTTTCTCTACGCGCCCGTCGACGCACTCATCCTGGTAGAGTACCCGCATTCTTATACTACTAACCCACCGAGCGTATGTCGTCTCCGAAAATCGTTGTAGGGCATTAAACAGGCACCACGGCTCTAGCAGCAGTACCTCCACACACAGCTGATCACTGCCCGATTTCGACAGTTACCGCATGACCAGGGAATGTATCTTCTGACCGACGGCAGTAACTATATTTTACTCGTCGCCTACGTCGACGATATTCTCTACGTCAGTACTACCGATTCTATTGCCGATATCTTCATACTGAAACTACATAAAACTCTACAGCTTATAGTCTCTGAAACAGTCTCATAGTTCCTTGGTCTGAACATTACCTGTTCACCGACAACGATTCACCTCACTTCTTCTAAGTACGTAGCAACGCTCGCTGCCCGCTTCAATCTCACTCCTACTGCAGTTTCTACACCGTACTGATCTCTACCGACTGACTACAAACCGAATACCGCACTATTGAGTTCAACCGGTTTACAGATCTATCAACAGCAGTTAGGCTGTCTACTCTTCGCCGCTGTCACTTGTCGTCCCGATCTAGCTTACGCGGCCAGTCAACTCGCCCAGTTCCTACGCCGACCCGAAGAAGAACATCAACTTGATCTTCTTCGTGCGCTTCAATATTTCATCTCGACACCTGACGTCGGCTTAGTCTACAAGGTCATCGGTTGCAAAACATTATATCTACACGGTTTCGTCGACGCCGATCAAGCTGCTGACTTTACTAATCGACGGTCGCGCACTGGATTCATCTACCGGCTTGAACCTATCGGACCTATTTCTTGGAATTCGATTAAGCAGGAGTTGATTGCTCTCTCCTCTGCTGAAGCTGAGTTTATTGCTATCTGTACAGCAACACGCGAAGGACTCTACCTACAGGAACTATTGGAAGAAGCGCAGTTGACAACAACTACCCAGTTTACCCTACAGTGCGACAATCAAAGTGCAATTCGCATCGCGCATCAGCCTGGTTTCGTCAACAGGACGAAACATATTTCTCTTCGTTACTTTTTTGTCAAGGATGAAGTCGAGAAGGGGAGAATGCGATTGGTCTACTGTTCGACCAACGAAATGGCTGCCGATTTTCTCACGAAGAAGCTAATACGACAGAAGTTCCAGTATTGTAACAAGCTTTGCGGGATCTTCAAGAAGTGACACTATCGAACTTCCAGAAATGAAGGGGAGTGTTGTGATATAATTGATACTTAGCATTTCTGTAAGTTGATTAGTTGTAGATAGTGTCGAATCTTACTGTAGAACATAAGTCCGTAGGATGACGTCAGCAAATAGCGCTCGTCATACGACAGTCGTTTCAGTCACGCGAACAGTCGCATCTCTTCGTTATCATCTAGGGCGCGTAGCGCGATAGTGACGAACAGGTACATTAGCGAATAGGTACTTTTCCTATAACTATAAATCCGTGTTAGGTCTTTTTTCATAATTAACTTTGATTACTCACAAGTTCACATACTCGGGTTATTCAACCGTTGACTATTATCCTTTACAAAACTTCCGCTGTTTTACTAGTCTACCATTCCAGTAAAGATCCTGGACCAACACTTGAGGATTTCCAAAAGTGTTCGTGTTTGCAGTTTTATACTTAGTCTTCTACAACATTGGACAAGTTATTTCACTCTCGACACTTGTTGTCTTTCGATTGCATTTTACCACTTGTATTGATTCTTCTGCCCGTCTTTGCACTGCGATGCGAATGGCAGCTGACGCGGTTTTCTTGCTCGCTATTTGCAGCTGAGCGGACCTTGGTAATAAAGGACCATACTGCTTGAAGGCAAGAAAAAGGAGCAGGGTGTTATGTAAAATGCAAACCCAGAAAAAGCGGGTACTCTAAAAAATGCAGCATATCATAAGCTATCCCCCGCATATGCCACCCAATGGCTGACTATTTTGGCGGGTCTTATATGTTAGAAACTAAAATTTAACAAGTGTTGAATAGAGAGAGAGAACAAGGGTATATACCTAAGAGGGTTGTACCCTCTAAGAGGTGACCCTATACAGTCTATACAAATATATGTTATACATATGTTTGACACACCCCCTAGACTGCATAGGGGCAAATCCAGAACAAGCAGCTCAGGGCGGCACTACTAGTCCAGCCACTAAAACAAGGGTCTAAAGACCAGTCAAAATGGGGTACAGGCAAGACAAGAACAAGACCAGGGCGGCACTACTAGTCCAGCCACTGGAAGAGGACACAAGTCCAGTCTGAGTACATATATATAGATATATATAGGACAGTAGAAAGTCAAGGTCCTAGCAAGTGAGAGGCTACAGGAACTAGACCGAGCTGTACACAGTGCCGCTGATGATCTTTAGGCGCAAGCGCCTTCGTAAAGATATCAGCTGTGTTGGCACCAGAGGCCAAGTGAACTACGCGGGCCTGGCGGCGCTGCTGTAGCTCGCGCAGGAGGAAGTACCGCAGCTGGATGTGCTTCGCTCTGCCCTCAAGTCGAGGCTCCTGACACAGGAGTATCATGGCCCTGTTGTCAGCGTACAGGACCGGGGCAGAGCTAGGCCGCTCACCTAAGTCTGTGAGCAAGAAGGTCAGCCAGCGGAGCTCCTGTGCCGCCATGGCACCAGCGTAGATCTCAGCCTCACAGCTCGACTGAGCAACAGACGACGAGCGAGTGGATCTCCAAGAGATAGCACCCGAACCAAGGCTGAAACAGTAGCCCTGCGACGACCTGAGCCTCTAAGAGTCGTCTGCCCAAGAAGCGTCTGTGTGCCCAGTGAGGACCACTGGTCTGTGTCCTCCTAACACTAACCCCATGCCTGATGTACTTGCTAGATATCGCAAAACCCTCTTAGCGGCCGACCAGTGCTGTGGTCGGTGTCTGCCAGTGGCCACAAAGCGAGCCAGGATGCTGAGAGGGTATGCGAGATCTGGGCGAGTGCAGGTCATCAGGTACATGAGGCAACCCACCAGCTCTGCGTAGGGGCCGCTGGGCTCTACTGGCTCCTCAGGAACAGGAGCGGAAAGCCCGTGGTCTACAGGTAGAGGTGTGGGCTGTGCAGAGGAGAACTGAAGAATGAACCTCTGAAGGACCTGACGCACCAAGTGTGACTAAGTCAGAGTGATGGTGCGTTCTGCTCTGTCCCTAGAGATCTGCAAGCCAAGGTAGCGACGCAGCTCTCTAAGGTCAGTGCAGGTGTGTCTCTTCAGCAGCTCGGCCTTCACAAAGGCCAGTGCGTCCCTGTCAGCAGTGGCAAAGATCAGGTCGTCTACGTAGAGAAGGATGTAGAACGGAGTCTGGCCGGAACGCACAAACAGCGAGGGGTCAGCGGACGACGGAAAGAACTGCAGGTCTGCTAACGTGGCCCGCAGCGTGTCGTGCCACTCGCGCGGAGCCTGACGCAGGCCGTAGACCGGGCGCCTGAGAAGCCACTGGGTCCAAGGGGGGAAGGTACCAAAGAACCCCTGCGGTCGGCGTAGGTAGACCTGCTCGTGTAGGCTGCCCTGAAGGAAAGCAGTAGAGAAGTCGAGAGAGTGAAGCTCGTAGTCGCGCTGTGCTGCTACGTGTAGCAGTGCCCGAAGAGTAGTCATCTTCGGGGTCGGGGCGAAGGTCTGGAAGAAGTCCACCCCCTCGTGCTGACTGAAGCCTCTAGCGACATAGCGCGCCTTGAAGACAGGCGGCTCTCCAGGCGGGCGCTTCACCTTGAAGAGCCACCGGCCATCTACTACGTTCACCCCAGGTGGGGGAACTGCGTCGACGTAGGTGCCGGTGGACCTCCAGGATGCCATCTCCTGCTCCATGGTAGCTATCCACTGAGAGGCCCAAGGTCTCGAGGTGGCCTCAGCGTAGGTGCGAGGGGTCGGGATGTCGAAGGCGTCTGGGTCACCCTCAGGGACTAACAGCATGGAGCAGAAATGGGGAGCAGCCTCGGAAAGGAAAGCAAGCTCGTACTGCCTGTCCTCTAGGACGTCACTGCCAAGGGCAGGAGCACCCCCGACGGACGGAGGACGGGCAGGGTCAGAGACCAAAGCGGTAGCGTAGTCAAGGCGGCGGGTGGAGGCGAAGTCAGCGACAGCAGCGACAAGCGCGTCAAGGCGCGAGACAGGAACAGCGGGGTCGGTAACGAGGGAGGCAAGAACCCGAGGGACAAGGGGACGAGCGGCACGGAGGTAGTCCGAGAACGGAGGAGGCGCAACAGCAAGCGACGAGGGAGGAGGGGAGGGAAGGAGGGGAGGACGAGACGAGTGGGAACGGAGCAACATAGGGTGAGAGCGCAGGGCAGGAGAGGCGGGAGGGGCACGTGAGGGACGGCAGGACCAAACGTGGGACGGAGGGGTAGGGTCAGGAGACAGCAGAGGGGACACAACAGGAGAACGAGGAGGGAGACGGGCCGGAGACGAGTCCGGCGGCGGGAAAACAGGACCGTAGACCAGAAGGTCAGCAGGCGGCGGGGGAGACACCGGCGAGTGGTCCGGAGAGGGAAGGCCGAGCAGGCGGAGAGCGGAGACCGGCGGTGACGGCGGCTGTGAGCCGGGGCGAAGGGGCCAGGCAGGTGCGGTGGGGCCAGGCAGGTGCTGGCGGGGCCAGGCAGGCGCGACGGGGCCAGGCAGGCGCGGCTGGGACCAGGCAGGCACGGTGGGGCCAGGAGGCGTGGCAGGGCCAGGCAGGCGCGGCAGGGCTAGGCAGCGCGGCTGGGGCTAGGCAGGCGCGACGAGGCCAGGCAGGCGCGGCGGGGCCAGGCAGGCGCGGCGGGGCCAGGAAGGCGCGGCGGGGCCAGGCAGGCGCGGCGGGGCCAGGCGGGCGCGACGGGGCCAGGCAGGCGCGGCGGGGCCAGGCAGGGGCGGCGGAGCCAGGCAGGCGCAGCGGGGCTAGGGAGCGCGGTGGGTGCTAGGAGGCACGAGGGGCCCTGGAGGGGCGCGACGGGCTAGGAGGCGATAAAGGGGCCCAGGAGGGGCGCGACGGGCTAGGAGGCGCGGCAGGGGCCCAGGAGGGGCGCGACGGGCTAGGAGGCGCTATAGGAGCCCAGGAGGGGCGCGACAAGGCCTAGGAGGCGCGGCAGGGGCCCAGGAGGGGCGCGACTGGGCCTAGGTGGGGGCGGCGCGACGGGGCCTAGGTGAACGCGGGACGGGGCCTAGGAGGCCCGGGCGGAAGCGGTAGGTGGGAGGGGTCGAACCTACGGATGATACCATGTTAGAAACTAAAATTTAACAACTAAAATTTAACAAGGGTATATACCTAAGAGTGTTGTACCCTCTAAGAGGTGACCCTATACAAATATAGGGTCACAACCATAGGATAACATATAGGGTGACCCTTAACCCTCTTAGGTGTCCCACATCGGTATCACAACCAGCCCTTCCTGGGCTTGGACAGCATGCAGGTGGGCAGGGGTGTCCCACAGAGCTTGGGGTTGCCGGGGCGGAAGCAGGAGAGGGGCAGGTCGGAGAGGGGCTGGGGGATAGAGCCAGAGAGGGCGTTGCCAGCCAGCTGTACGTACAGGGAGGGGGCTGCCGCCCGCAGCATCGCAGGGATGGCTCCTGACAGCCCGTTCCACGACAGGTCCAGGGCTTGCAGGGCCTTCAGCGATGCCACGCCTGCAGGGATGCTGCCGCTCATGCGGTTGCGCGCCGCTACCAACGACTGCAGCGCCGTGAAGCGCGATAGGGACGAGGGGAGGGGGCCGGAGAGCTGGTTGCTGGAGACATTGAGGGAGAGGAGGGAGGAGGTGCAGGGGGAGGAGGGGGAGAGAAGGGAGGAGAGGGGGCCGGAGAAGGTGTTGGAGGAGAGGAGCAGAGTGGCGAGGCGCTGCTGGCCCCTGCACAAGGCAGGCAGGGAGCCCTTGAGCTTGTTGCGAGAGAGGTCCAGGTGAGTGAGCGTGGGAGCGAGGGTGAGAGATGGGGGCAGCGAGCCCGACAGCAGGTTGCTGCGCAGGGAGAGGTGCGCGAGGGAGGAGAGCGAGGAGGCGAGGTGGGGGGGAATGGAGCCAGAGAGGAGATTGTAGGAGAGGTCCAAGTGGGAGAGAGGGAGAAGGGATGGATTCTTGCTTCTCCCCTGGAGAGAGGGTGGGATGGGGCTGGAGAGCTGGTTATGGGAGAGGTCGAGCAGGGCGAGGCAGGGGGAGAAGACAGAATCGGGGATGCTCCCACTCAGCGCATTGTGGCCCAGCCGAACCTCGGCACCGCTCTGCACCGCACTGCATCCACCTGAACCTTGTGCTGGGAACGGGAGGTGCTTTTGCGCAATGGAGCTTTTGAAAGCGTTGTAGGAGAGGTCGAGATAGGTGAGGCTCGTGACCCCGCTGCTCTCAGCCAGAGCAGGCAGCCTCCCGGTGATGGCATTGTGAGACGCATCCAAGCTGCTCAAGCTCTCAGCCCACAGTAGGTGTGAGGCGTTGATCATGGTGAGCCTGTTCCAGCTCAAATTCAGGTGCTCCATCCAGCGGTGCACGGGGGGGAGGTCCCCGGTGAGCTGGTTGTGGGAGAGGTCCAGCTCCTTAAGCACGCACGACATCACCTTTGCAGGGATGGTCCCTGAGATCTGGTTGTGCGCCATGCGCAGCACATGCATGTGTGTGGTGTGCATGTTGCTGGCGTTGCTGAGAAGGTCGTCCAGCGCGCCGCTGATGCGGTTGTGGGAAAGGTCCGTGAGGACTGCATTCCAGACTGGGCTGCCGGGGCTGCACGTGAGGTTGTTGTGCGACGCGTTCAGCTGGTAAGAGTTCACTAGGAAGTAGCTGTTTCTGCGGAGAGGGGCGAGCACGGCCGCATCCCCCGAGAGCTGGTTGCTGCTGACGTCCAGCGAGGTGAGCAGAGGGAACACGCCGCTGAGACCCCACATGACAGGCGCACCAGAGCCAGAAAGGGCAGTAGCAGCGTCGGCCGCAGCATTGGCAGCAGCATCCACAGCAGCATCAGCGGCGGGGTGGAAGGCAGCAGCGAGTGCAGTGAGGTCTCCCTGCAGGGCGTTCCCCTGCAGCTGCAGGTCTCTGAGCATCCACAGCGCGCCAAGCTGCCTTGGAATGCTGCCCTGCAGGCGGTTGTGGTCCAGAGCCAGGCGCGTGAGCGAGGAGAGAGCGCCGATGCTGGCTGCAATGGACCCCGTCAGCTGGTTGCCCCCCATGTCCACCGACTCCAAGGAGGGCGACAGGGCCGCTGCAGGGGTGCTGCTGGGGAGCACGTCGCCCGTGAGGCTGTTGCCGCGCAGGGTGAGTTCTGTGAGCACGGGCAAGGCGTAGAGGGCGGGGGGGATGGCGCCGGAGAGGTGGCGGTTGGAGGCGAGGTCGAGGGAGACGAGGTGGGAGAGGAGGGAGAGGGAGGCGGGGAGGGAGCCGGAGAGAGTGTGGTGGGAGATGCGCAGCGAGGTCAGCCGGGTCAGCTCCCCCAACGCCAACGACAGCCACCCGCTCACACCATTCCCGCCAGGCAAGCCCTTGAGGAAGAACTGCACAGACGGAGGGGGGGGCGGGGGCTCTGATGTGCAGATAACGTGATGGAACTGGCCGAAGTTGCAGTCTGGCGAATCGGGCACGAAGTTGGCGTGCAGCGTGACGGTTTGGTCGCCCAGCAGGTGCAGGGTGTCCACGTGGCCGTCTGCCATGCACCCCACGCCGTACCACGCACATGCACTGCTGCTGCCCACACCCCAACTGCTCAATAGCTCCGCCCACGTGCTGTTTCCGCCATCCACGACTGCTCCCCCCTCTGCTCCCCCCTCCGCTGCCCCCCCTGTGGCCCCCCCTGCGCCCCCCAGGAGCGCATCTCGCACGGCCAGCAGCGCAGCCGTCTCGGCAGCAGAGGCTTCCACGCCAGGCGACGGCGCAGGCAGGTAACCCGGGCCCACGGCACGCCCCATAGACTCACTGTTGTTGTTCACGCGCACGCTCTCCCAGACCTCCTGATCTTCATAATGGCTGCGTTCTGCAGGCAGAAAAGGAAAGTGCAGATTACATCAGAGCACCTTCCGAAAGCCTGATTTTTTGCTTCGGATCGAGGGTCAGCCCGCAAAATTTCGTCCAAACCTGGCACAAGGTACCCAAACCTAGTTACATCAAAATGCCTGCAGAACAGGTCCATGTACAGATGACATCTACGTCAGGGAAACACCCTCCTCGCTTCCCTCCCTGGCAAATTTGACGCAAAGGTGACGCAATGTTGACGTTCGCTAAATCGAGGAGTTCACCTTGCGTGTGGCGTTACATCAGCCTCAATTTGGCTCCTCTCTCCTTTCGCTCGCGCTTTCCACAGTTAGGCGCGTTGCTTCCAAGCGAGGTTTGGAAAGTGCACCTGGTTTGAGTGGTAACCAGTGCTCTCGAAGTCGCTTGAGGAGCTTCCTCAATGTCGACGTCGACGTCGACGTCAAATGCCTGTAGAACACAGCCAATGTCTGCTCGTTGCCGCTAGTTGATTCTCACTGGCTCGCTCGGTGAACAGCGGTCCCGACAGCTGGTTGAATCGCAAGTCCGCACGGAGCTGCGAGCCGAAAAACGCCTCCGGAATGCTGCCCGAGAAGTTGTTGTGCGAGAGGTCCAAGCTCGCGTCTTGCATCACGGAGAAAGCTTTCAGGCTGCCCATGAGGCTGTTGCCGCTGAGGTTGAGGAAGACGCGGTTGTTGCCACCCATGGCAACCCTTTGCCCCGTGCGCTGGTCCTCCACTACGAACAGGTCGGCGGGAATGCTGCCGTCCAGGCGGTTCTCCCCCAGGTCCAGGTGCGTCAGCGCCGTCATTTCCGCCAGCGCGGCGGGGATGGCGCCGGACAGGCTGTTGCCGCGCAGGGAGAGGACCTCGATGCTCCGCGAGTACGCCCCCGCGTCCGCTGGGAGCTCCCCCGTGAGGTTGTTGCCCTGCAGGCGCACCTCGCGCAACGCAGGCGCGCGGAGAAGCGCGCGCGGGAGCTCCCCCCAGAGCGCGTTCCCGGCGAGGAGAACAGCCTCCAGCGACGGGGAGTACGCGCCGGGGCCGTCGGGAAGCGACCCCGAAAGGACGTCGCCGCCATTCGCGGTCAGGTCTACGCGGCGCAGCGCGGGCAGGAGGAAGAGGCCGGGCGGGATGGGGCCGGAGAAGTCGTTCTCGGGCATGTCGAGTTCCGTCAGCTTTTGGAGGCGCGTGACGGAATCCGGCAACTCGCCAGCGAGGCAGGAGTTGCGGAAGACCAGCGAAGAGAGCTCCGCCAGTTCCCCGATGGCAGGCGATAGCGCGCCGGGCGGGCAGCTCCCCCCGCCCCATTCAAGTCCGGGAAAGTTGCTATCGGAGATGATGCGCGTGATGCGGCCGGCGGCCGTGCACTCGTACGGGCACCAGAAGCCGCAATTCGAGGGCCGGGGCGCGATGCAGCAGTAGGTGACGTTGCCGTGCGCGTCGAAGATCTGGTCCGACGGAATGCTGTCGAACCGCTGGGAGGGCAGCCCGTCCGGCAGCGCCGCCAACACCGCGCGCATGGCGTCCCTGTCGCTGTCCGCTATGGGCGTCACGCATCCCACGGGGCCTCGCGGCGATGTGATGGCGCGCGATGGGCGGAGGAGGGCGACGACGGTGAGGAGCGAGAGGAGGGGGAGGAGGGGGAATACGGAGGGGAGGGAGCGAGGGAACAACGCCATGGCTGGGAGTAGAGTGGGCAGTGAGGGTTAGTAGCGACACCCGAGAAGTGCCGCATGTATGACTAGTACCAACGCCGTGCGCCTTTGTACATAATTTCAGGGCGAGATAGGAGGGCAGTCGGAGTGAGAAGTAGTAGGCCGCTGAATACCGTTGGCTCTGCTGGCAGGCTGCGGCGAGCTTTGAGGGAGTGGGAAGCGCTGGTGGATGCAGATCGGCGGAGGGTGCATTGGGGATGTGGGGAGCAATCCTACCTGAGGCAGGGGTCTACTGTGGTGTGCGCTTGCAACCATAGCGGCTGCTGCAAGGGCTGCGAGCTGACAGCCGCGAAGAATAGCAGGCGCGAGGAGGTGCTTTGGCAGGGAGTGCTCGTTCGTTGCGCGCCGAGGGCAGCTAGACGATGGCGAGCAGGAGGCAAGTTGTACTGTGTGCACTGACAGAGGAAGTCGACGACAGAGAATCTGTGATGGGGGGAAGTGGGTTACATGAGACAGGGGGGAAGAAGCAAGACTTGAGCGGAAGTGGTGGAAATGTGGGAGCCTGGTGGGGAAGGTCGAGGTGGAGAGGGAGATGGTGGTTACAGGGTGTGAAATGGAACGATTTGAAAGTGAAACACTTCGGTAAGATGACCCTAGATGCTGAAGCCTTGTTCTTGAGTCGCGTCATCCGTGAATGTCATGAAATTTGGCCGAACCTAGCTCTCGGGCAAAAGTTGTCTGACATTTGTGGATGACACCACACAAGAAAATGTCAATGAGTCTGCGTCGGTTTCGTCGAGGCAATTTGCCGCAGGGGTGATTTCGGTGCACAAGGGTCGAAATGTTTTAAAGCTCCCATCTCATAACTACTAGAGTTTAAAGCCGTTAACCTAAATTGCAGAAAATGCTTTTCGAGTTTGTTAATCTTGAAACCCCCCGACTGGTAACCCAGTTCCCCAAAGCGAGAGCAAAAACCAGAGTCGCGCACCAAATGTAAGGAATTTCCATTCCTTACTGCTTCGTACGCTAGCGCGTACACCCGAACTCCTCGACTCGTCACGTTCTGCCTCATTTATCGGCCCAACCCTGTCCCTAGTCGCGTCCAGCACTGTCGCCACATTGCTGAACCTACCCACGTTTCGAGGTTATCGCCCTAGCATGCCAACCCCTGTATAACCTCGGTCCTTCATTGCAATAGCGACTTTGTACTCTCACGTTATAGTACATTCACACTTCCTATATCATAACACCAAAACGACGGGAAACAGTTGATAGTCTTGTGCCACCCCCAGCCGATTCCGCCCCTGCCCCCGTCACACTGTGCATTTGAGGGGAAAGAAACTTGAAACGTCCACCCATACATTTTGGGACTCTCGAGGTGCAGCGAAAGCACCACGCACAGCAAAGGAGAGTTTGTTTTAGAGTGTGGTACATCTCGGATCTAGTGTGGTTCGAGGTTTGAACTCGCAGAAAGATCTCATTGAGCGCACTTGATCGTTTTGAAAACAGTGAAAACGTTTAATACCGCATAAAAAAATTGAACTTCCGTTTGAAACTTTCGCTTGATCTAAGGTGTACCACCCCCTGAGATGTACAACGGGAGTTGCCTCTCTCAGTCTAAACTATCACGGGACTAGGTAGCTAGGAAGCCATGAAATGGCGTGAGGGTTTAGCTAGAAGAAAGTTGACGAGAGAAAAGAGGGGGAGAATAAAAGAGACAGGGATACAAGGAGGGGTGTTGTATCCTCTACAGTAAGTTTCAGTAACGCCTACCAAGCCTATATATCATATAACATATATAATTTAACACACCCCCTAGGCTTGGTAGTAGAAGAACCCACACACACAGGACACTAAGTCACACCCACCCCCTAATTCTGGCACCCCCATACTCAACCACAGCGACAGCTACACTAGCTCGGTCGACCCCACAGTGCGTGAGGCGGCGACATCGACCGCAAGGGCTGCGGCGGCGACGACGGCAGCGGCGGCAGTGTCGACAGCGGCGGCAGCGGCAGCATGCGGCTGCGTGGCCCCAACGCAAGCGGCGACAGCGGCGGCTTCGACAACAGCGGTGGCGGCGGCGGCGCCCGCACCTCTTGGTGGCGTGGCCAGGCCCCGCGACGGTGGGACGGCCGGCGGGAGTCAGCCGCGTCTGCGGCGAGGAAGAGGACGCAGGGGAAGGGGGGGCAGGGCATGGTCCAGCCTCACGCCCGTGGCTGGCATGCGGGCGGCAGGTCCGGTGGCGCCACAGATGTTGCGCGGTCGGCTGCCGCACGACGACGACGCCACCGCAGCATTACGACACCGCCACAGCGCGGTGACGATGCCACGGCGGGACATCGACACTGCAACGGGAGCACGACGTCGTCGCAGCGGTGTAGCGTCGACGCCACGCGTCGGGGCTGCGACGGCAGCACCACGACGCAGCAACGACTGCTCGGCATGGCCGCGACGGCCGCCCGGCAGGGACGAACGACGAACGAGTATGCGGCAGAAGCGTGGGGAGCAGGCCCGGGAAGGGCGACCTGCTCTGATACCATGTTACGAGAATAGGTAGCTAGGAAGCCATGAAATGGCATGAGTGTTTAGCTAGAAGAAAGCTGACGAGAAAAAAGAGGGGGAGAATAGAAAAGAGAGGGATACAAGGAGGGGTGTTGTACCCTCTACAGTAAGTTTCAGTAACGCCTACCAAGCGTACAATTATGTAACATATATAAATTAACATGAATGCCAACTTGTCTGGCGATACTTTGGCGAGTTGTGCAACTCTGCCAGGTTGTGCAACCCAGAGATAATGTACGTGTTCATCTCTCTTCCCCCTCCCCGGCCACCCTTTGCCCCAAGCGTGTTAGGAGCTAAGGAGCTAGGTAGGTAGCGATGAGAATAGTCTAGAGGTTTAGCTAAGGGGGAGAGTTACGAGAGAAAAGATGGCCAACTAGGAAGAGAAAGGGATACAAGAATGGGGGGTTGTCCCCTCTACAATAGGATCCGGTAATTGTAGCACACCTGTCAAGCCTACAAAAACATATTATATAAAATATAATGTGACACACCCCCTAGGCTTGGTAGTTGCAAGCCCACCCTGTGAGAGTACGACCCCGTTCCATTCCTTTCTCGTTTCCATTTCATTCCTCTTTCCATCTTGATCCATTTGGTTTTTATCTCATTCCATTTGGATTCCTATTTCCCCTTTTCCATAAACCTTTGGTCTATCCTCTTATTATCATTGTATCACCGACCAGGCTCGGAATGTACTGGTGCGCTATATCTAGCGTAATCCTGCCGTAATCCCTTAAAGCAAATAGCCTCACGTGGCTATACGCAGAGTGATAAACCTAGTTACCTGATGTACTCTGGAAGTATAAAAGCACCTTGTACTGATCGATAGTGCAACCTTTCCTCGAGACATTCGATCCTGTGACACTTGGTAATCAGAGCTTTTCTCATTCGGCCGCGCTCAGCTAAGAAGCAGCAGTGGGACTCCTGCCTCGAAAAAGCGCAGAGGGCGACCAATTCGACGCCGATTCAGGTAAGCACCAGCTCCGTGTTTTTTCGAATTACCCCCTCCGCGCGTGTTTTGAACAGGATGGCGAACTTCGACAACGCCGAAGTTACCCAGCAGCTCTTTGCACGCATCGCCGCCCTACAGGAGGAGATGTGAGCCGAGCGCGAAGCTTGGCGAAACGAGTTCGAGCGAGTAACTCGACTCGCCGGCGCGCAACACGAAACGACAACGGCGACGATGCAGCAGTCGCAGCAGTTTCTCGAGGCTCCGAAACCACGCCCACCTGAGCCATTCGATCCGAGCGATCGAAACTCCGACGTCCACAGATGGATCGCCGGCATGGAGATCTACTTTGCAGCCGTCGGATAAAGCTCGACAGTCTGGGACGGACAACGCGTACGACTCGCGGCGACACTGATGCGAAGGCCGGCACTCGAGTGGATTGGCGGCAACAGTACCTTCATCCACGGTGAAGCCACGTGGCAGCAGTTCCGCGCCGACCTGCTGAAACGATTCGAGCCGATAAATTCGGGTTTCCTTGCCCGGGAAAAAATTCATCGCCATCGACAGTTCGGGAGTGTAGCGCAGTACACGCAGCAGATGGAGGAATTTTATGACCGCATTCCTGACCTGACCGAAGCGGAAAAAGTACAATCGTACCTCGCCGGGGAGAAGACCGAAGTCAAACGACAAGTGGCAGCGACAAAATACGCGAGCTACAGTGACGTCGTATCGGCCGCGGAACGCTTCGATATGGTCAACGCCGGAACACAACGGACGCACGTCGGCAGTACGCGACAGGGCGACCGCTCGGCTCACACCACGTTTGCCGACCCGATGGAAGTCGACAGGTTCGAAGGGCGGCCACGTCTGAAAAACACCAACTACACGTGGGATTTTTGGATCATCGAATCTTCGACTGCAACAAAATGAAAGCCGCACGCACTGAGTATCGGGCACGCAATAGTAGCGGAAATCCTTCGGCGAATCAGAAGCCAAAAAATGGAGCTCGCCAGTGATTGCAGATCTAGAAGGCGAAAAAGAAAAGATCCGAAAAAGGCCGTGGACTTCCGGAAAAATCAACTTCGACGCAGCTGATTCGACGCGAGCATGAGAAAAAGATGGGGAAAAATCTCCACCCCACAACCAGTCTTTGCCAGAGGAAATCACGGAGGAAAAATCTAACTCCGCGAAAAAAGGACTCTGCCATGACGGAGAAACTCCGAGAAGACCCAAGAAGTTATAAGGATTCGTTCAAGTTATCTTACAAAGATGCTTTAATGAAAACTTGTAATTCTCGAGGAACTAGAGCCTTGGAGAAATTTCGGGAGGGACTCCAGAAGAAGCACAAAATTGTGGAGATCGCACCGGTATCGGAGAACTTGGGGACCAAATTAAGGAGTGTGGAAAGAAGCCGACCTTTCCACGGAGTCACCATCCTCTCCCGACACCAGCCCACAACGACTACCCGTTCCCCAGGGAAGACGTCGGTGGAGCTGAAGCAGCTCAAAAGGAAGCTGGGGGTCTACAAGAAGTTGCAAAAACCCCGAACTCCTTCTTCGAATGCATCCAACTCGGCAACTTCGTCAACGACACGAACAGTCGTCACGGAAACTCCGGGCCCTGGAGAAGAACCTTTCTCCAAGCAGCCTCGGCCAGCTGCCAGCTCAGGAGTAGGAAGCAACGAATATTGGGATGTACCCTATGACCCAATCAATGAAACTATCTTTGGGTACTCTGAGCAACGCCTGCCCCTCGTGCTCGAGGTCATCTGCAAAGGATGACGCCTCCAAGCACTTGTGGACAGCAGAGCATAACACACTGTATGCGTCAAGGCAACCATCGACCGACTTCGAGAAGAGTACAAGCCATCAGCGTTTTCTGCAACGATGGTGGACGGCAGCAAGTTACCAGTGTACGGCGAAGCAGTGCTACACCTACAAATCGGTCCACTGCGCTGGAAACGTGCTCTCCCCATCACCAACATAAAAGGGCTTGACCTGATCTTCGGGCGAGACTTCCTCAAGAAATTCAACCCCGAGATCAACTGGGAAAACCGCACCGCAAGCATCTACAACAAAGGAAGGAGAGTCCAGCTACCCAACTGGGACGATACAGGAGATATCTCAGTGGAGACACTCGCCAGATTCGAGAAGGACGTGAAACGAACCCACAGAGGTGGAGAATGACGGGGAGAAAGCATAGGAACCTCCATAAAAAATCAAGGACTTACTGAAGGAATTCCAAGACAATCTTTCCGACGACCTCCTAGAGGAACTACCGCCATACCGAACGCATCAACACGAGATCGTGGAGGAACC
Organism: Closterium sp. NIES-67; assembly: GCA_027943415.1. NCBI lineage: Eukaryota > Viridiplantae > Streptophyta > Zygnematophyceae > Desmidiales > Closteriaceae > Closterium > Closterium sp. NIES-67. The sequence continues at coordinate 139,636 of BQMB01000502.1, read as the reverse complement.
AGGTTCGAAACCGACCTTCCGAGCACCATATCGGCTAAGCCCCACAGAACTAGCCGACATGAAGAAGCAGATCGAGAGTCTCCTCGCCAAAGGACTCATCCGACCATCCACTTCGCCATACGGTGCCCCAGTACTCTTCACACCGAAACCGGACGGAAGCCTGCGCATGTGCATCGACTACCGAGTTCTCAACAAGCAGACCATCAAGAACAAATATCCGATACCACGAATCGATGACCTGCTTAACCAGCTTCAGGGAGCTACGGTATTTTCAAAACTAGATCTGCGGTCTGGATACTGGCAGATAAGAATGGCAGACGATTCCGTTCACAAGACTGCCTTCCGAACTCGGTTCGGATCTTACAAGTATTTGGTCATGCCGTTCGGACTCACCAACGCACCTGCAACTTTCCAAGCAGAGATGAATCATATCCTACGCCCACTCTTGGACAAATGCGTGGTGGTATACCTGGACGACATCCTCATCTACTTGCGCGACATGCAACAACACGTCGAGCACCTACGACGCGTCTTCGAAATTCTTCGACGAGAACGCTTCTACGTCAAACTATCCAAGAGCGACTTCGCCCTCGAGAAGGTTCAATTCCTCGTACATATCGTAAGCGCTCAAGGAGTTCACGTCGACCCCAAGAAAATCGAAGCCGTGCGTACGTGGAAGACACCCGAGAACGTGAAGGAGTTACAGCAGTTCCTTGGCTTGCTAACTACTACAATAGGTTCATGCCACAATACACGAAGATCGCCATGCCACTCACGAATCTACTCAAGAAGAACACGCCCTATCAATGGGAGCCACAACACCAGGAAGCCGTGGAGCAGCTGAAACAAGCACTCACGTCCGCACCCGTACTCATCTTGCCAGACCCCAAACGCGACTACGTCATCGAAGCTGACGCCAGCGACCAGGTAGTGGGAGCAGTCTTGATGCAAGACCAGGGGAATGGCCTGCAACCAATTGCCTACCTCAGCAAAAAATTACATGGAGCAGAACTCAACTACCCAATACATGACAAGGAGGCCCTTGATATCATCATCGCCTTCAAAATGTGGAGATGGTATTTTGAAGGACGCAAGACGACAGTCTACACCGACCATTGCAGCCTAAAAGATTTGAAAACGCAACCAAGCCTCTCCAGGCGGCAGGTCCGGTGGATTGACTTCCTCGAGACACACTTCCACTACGACATCGTGTACAAGCCCGCCCACAAAAACAAAGCAGACGCGCTTAGCCGGCCTACACACGTTGCCGCTATCCAAGTTGAAGGGATGAATCCACTCCTCAAGGGACTCTTCACACACGGGTACACCATCGAACCCAAAATTTCCTCGGCAGAAAAGCGACATCTGCTATAGTGGGACAGCAACATCGCGTACCGGAAAGGATCAATGAAGATCTGGGTACCTAATTACCCTCCATTGCGCCAGTTACTACTCAAAGAATACCACGACGTCCTGTACGCGGGACACTTCGGTAGCAACAAGACACTCACCAGTATCGCCAAACACTACTACTGGCCCTACATGGCAGTAGGTCGGCGAAAAAGGCGGGTCTGCTACAGCACCTTCCTGTCCCAGAACAGCCATGGTAAGTGGTAAGCCTAGACTTCATCACTGAGCTACCAACTATCACAAGCAGACATGACGCGATCCTCGTCGTCATTGACAAGTTCTCCAAAATGGGACACTTCATCCCAACACACACCACAGCACGCACCGAGGAGACAGCACAACTCTTTGTTTGCTACATCATCTCACAACATGGCATTCTGACCACACTCATCTCCGAGCGAGACCCTAAGTTCACCAGTAAATTCTGGAAAGAAATGATGTCTCTACTTGGGATCAAACTTGCCATGTCATCCGCCTACCATCCGCAGACAGATGGACAAACCGAGCGCCTCAACCAAATTGTGGAGCAGCTCCTCCGCGCAGCCTGCAAGGACGACATCTCCAAATGGGACTTGCATCTGCCCGTCCTGGAGTTTGCCTACAACAATGCTACTCACGCCGCTACTGGACAGATGCCGTTCTTCCTCTGTTACGGACGCCACCCACTCACACCTCAACAACCAACCATACCAGCCACAGTCCAACCCGCTCATGATTTCATCGCGACCATGCACAAAATTTGGGATCGGACCCACAAGCGCCTTCTCGACATTCAACAACAACAGAAGCGCCAAGCCGATCGCCACCGGACAGACCACACCATCACCGTGGGAGACCGAGTACTACTCGACACACGCAATCTTGACATCAGCCATCTCCCATCCAAACTGCGACCTCGCTTCTGCGGGCCTTTTCTCGTTAAAGCACAGGTCACTCCTGTTACCTTCCGCTTACGCCTGCCAGCTACCTGGAAGATTCACAACGCCTTCTATGTCCAACTTTTGAAGCCCTACCGAGATCCCAACACAGCCTTCTCTGGACGCCAACCGCCGCCGCCGCCGCCCATCCTCGTCCATAATGAACCCGAGTACGAGGTCGACTCCGTGCTTGCTCACCGCCATCGACGGAATGGCACCGTGGAGCTTCTCATCCGTTGGAAGGGTTATGATCCTTCAGAGGATAGTTGGGTCTCTGAATCCGAGATGGATCGCGCTCATCGTCCTCTTCGCGACTACCTTGTCTACCACCCAGCTTTGAGGGGGGGGAGTGTGAGAGTACGACCCCATTCCATTCCTTTCTCCTTTCCATTTCATTCCACTTTCCATCTTGATCCATTTGGTTTTTATCTCATTCCATTTGGATTCCTTTTTCTCCTTTTCCATAAACCTTTGGACTATCCTGTTGTTATCATTATATTACCGACCAGGCTGAGGATGTACTGGTGCGCTTATCTAGCGTAATCCTGCCGTAATCCCTTAAAGCCAATAGCCTCGCGTGGCTATACGTAGGGTGATTCTATCTTCTAGAAGGGTCTATTCCCTTGGAATAAGATACACCTGGTTACCTGATGTACTTTGGAAGCATAAAAGCGCCTTGTACTGATCGATAGTGCAACATTTCCTCGAGATATTCGATCCTGTGACACACCCAATACGCCACACCCCCAAGCAAGTGCACCCCCATGTCCTGAAGCAGGTGTGGCTTCTATCCCTCGTGTGAAGCAACGACAGCGATGGCAGGTGGCAGCAACGGTATCAGTGGTGGCTTCTACGACGATGACAGCGGCGGCGGCTTCAACGACGGCAGCGGCGGCTTCGACGACTGCGGCGGTGACTGCGAAGCTCGCGGCAACCGGCGTCGCGGCACGGCCTGGCGACAACCGGGTATTGAGTCAGCATTTACGCATGGAGTAAGGGGAGATGCAGGGGGAGGGAGGGGTGTGCCTCAGCAAGGCGCCCGTGGCTGGCGCACTCGCTGGCGTGGGGTGTCATGGCTGGTGCCTAAAACGGTGCGCAGCCCGCTGCCGCCCGTACGCTGGCACGTTGACGCCGCCACAGCTGCACGACTACGTGGCGGCACGGCGACACAACGGCACGGTGGCACCGTGGCATGACGGCACGGCGGGACGCCGACAAAACTACCCAGCAGAAGGGCGGCACCGCGGTACGGCGACATGGCAGGAATGCGACACGGCGATATGACGACGGCGCCATGGCGTAGCGTCGATGCCACGGCAGCGCGTCAGGGCTGCCACAGCAGCGCATAAAGGCCGCCGTGGCAGCACGATGTGGCTGCAAAGGTGGTGCGTAAGAGACGGAAAGGGCGAGAGGACGCTTCGGAAGCGTGATGATAAGCCTCTGCAGGATCGGCCTGCTCTAGTACCATGTTAGGAGCTAAGGAGCTAGGTAGGTAGCCATGAGAAAAGTCGAGAGGTTTAGCTAGGGGGGAGGGTTACGGGAGAAAAGATGGCCAACTAGGAAGAGAAAGAGATACAAGAAAGGGGGGTTGTATCAAAGTGAGAAATGAATTACTAGAATGAGAGATATAAGGTACTTTTGAAACACCCCCTAGGCTAGATGACGGACAGTGCATGGCAAGACACACATAGCTCAGGGTGGCACTACTAGTCCAACCTCTAACGCAAGGGTCCGAAGACCATTCAGCAAGAGTACAAACTAAACAAGAGCAACCCAGGGCGGCACTAATAGTCCAGCCACTAGGACAAGAGCCACAAGGCCAGTCAAGATAATATAAAAGTAGTACGCAATCAAGGTCCTAGCAAGTCTGAAGCTACAGGAACTAAACCAAGCTGTACACAGTGCCACTGATTATCTTTAGGCGCAAGCATCTTAGTAAAGATATCAGCTGTGTTGGCACCGGAGGCCTAGTGTACTATGCGGGCCTGGCGGCGCAACTGTAGCTCGTGCAGGAGGAAGTACCGCAGCTGGATGTGCTTCGCTCTGCCCTCAAGTTGAGGCTCTAGACACACGAGGATCATGGCCCTGTTCTCAGCTTATAGGACCGAGGCAGAGCTAGGCAGTCAGTGAGCAAGAAAGTTTGCCAACGGAGCTCCTGTGCCGCCATGGCACCGGCGTAAATTTCAGCCTCACAGCTAGACTGGGCAACAGATGACGAACAGGTGGACGACTACAAGACGGCGCCTGCACCAAGGCTAGCGTAGTAGCACTGAGAAGACCCGAGTGTCCCAGCGTCGTCTGCCCACGAGGAGTCTGTGTGCCTGGTAAGGACCACTGGCCTGTGTCCTCCTAGCACTAGCCCCATGCCCGAAGTACTTGCTAAATAACGCAAAACCCTTTTAGCGGCCGACCAGTGCTGAGGTCGGTGTCTGCCTGTGGCCACAAAGCGAGCCAGGATGCTAAGAGGGTATCCGAGATCTGGACGAGTGCAAGTCATCAGGTACATGAGGCAACCCACCAGCTCTCCATACGAAACACTAGGCTCTAGTGACTCCTCAGGGACTGGAGCCGAGAGCCTGTGATCTACTGGCAGAGGTGTGGGCTATGCGGAGGAGAACTCAAGGCCGAACGTCTGAAGGACCTGGCGTGACTGTGTGAGAGTGATAGTGCACACTGCTATGTCCTTGGAGATCTGCAGGCCAAGGTAACGGTGCAGCTCTCCTAGGTCAGTGCAGGTGTGTCTCCTCAGCAGCTCAGCCTTCATCTAGGCTATTGTGTCTCTGTTTGCAGTAGCAAAGACCAGGTCGTCTACATAGACAAGGATGTAGAACAGGGTCTGGCCAACACGAACGAAGAGCGAGGGGTCTGTAGAGGACACGAAGAACTGCAGGTCAACTAACGTAGAATGAAGCGTGTTGTGCCACTCGTGCGGCGTCTGCCTTAGGCCGTAAACCAGGCACCGGAAGAGCCACTGGGTCCCTGGGCGAAGGTGCTAGTGAAGCCTGGCGGGCGACGTAGGTAGACCTGCTTGTGCAGACTGCCCTGAAGAAACGCTGTCAAGAAGTTGTGAGAGTGCAGCTCATTGTTACACTGTGCTACTAAGTAGAACAGCGCCCGAAGAGTAGTCATCTTCAGGGTCGGGGCGAAGGTCTGAAAGAAGTCAACGCCCTCGCGCTGACTGAAGCCTCTAGCAACGTAGCGCGCCTTGAACACCGGCGGCTCTCCAGGATGGCGTTTCACCTTGAAGAGCCACCGGCCATCGACTACGTTCACCCAAGGTGGGGGAGCTGCGTCGATGTAGGTGCCCGTGGATCTCCAAGATGCCATTTCTGCGTCCATGGCAGCTATCCACTAAGAGGCCCAAGGTCACGAGGTCACCTCCGCTTAAGTGCAAGGGGTCGGGATGTCAAAGGCGTTTGGGTCCCCCTCAAGGACTAGCAGTATGGAGCAGAGATGAGGCGCGGCCTCGGACAAGAAAGCAAGCTCGTACTGCCAGTCCTCCATAACGTCACTGCCAAAGGTAGGAGCACCCCCGACGGACGGAGGACGGGCAGGGTCTGAGACCAGAGCGGTGGCGTATTCAAGGTAGCGGGTAGAGGCAAAGTCAGTGTTGGCAGCGACAGGCATGTCAAGACTGGAGAGAGGAACAGACGAATCAGTAACGAGGGAGGCAAGGACCTGAGGAACAAGAGGACTAGTGGTACGAAGGAAGTCAGACAGAGGAGGCGGAGCGACAACAAGCGACGACGGAGGAGGCGACGAGAGGAGGGGAGGACGAGACGCATGGGAACGTAGCAATATAGGGTTATAGCGCTGAACAGGAGAGACAGGACGAGCACGGGAGGGACGGCAAGACCAGACGTGAGACGGAGGCGTCAGGTCAGGAGACAGAGGAGGAGACACAGGAGGGGAACGACGGGAAAAACAAGTCGGAGACGAGTCCGGCGAAGGAAAAACAGGGCCGTAAACAGGTAGGGGAGGCGACAGCGGGAGACGCACAGGCAGGCGCTCAGGGTAGGGAAGACCAAGGAGGCGAAGGGCAGACACCAGCTGCGAATGCTGCTGCTGCACCACACCGATACCAGAACCGCGAGCTGTAGCATACAGTAGCTACCTTCGAAATGCTCCACTCCAGCACCCCCAGAACAAGAACCCTATCCAGCACTGGTGCCATCCCCACGACTACTTAGATTAGCCACAACAGGAACCCCAGGACTAGCACCCGCCGAACCAGCACCCCCAGAACCAGCACCCCCTAGACCGAGAACCCTCTCCAGCACCGGTGCCACCCCCGAGACCTTGGTGGGGAAAGCGGTGGTAGAAGGAGACAGACTCGTCAAAAGCGACGTAACGCGAGTAAAAGAAGCGGTGAGACGGCGGAAGGTAAAAGTGCCAGTCAGACCCCTCAAGGGGGAAACCAAGGAAGACACAAGGGATAGTGCGGGCTATGAGCTTATCCGTGCCAGAGGCACGTTTGTGAGCGAGGCAACCCCAAATGTGGAACGCAAACGCGTCACCAGGGAACACATTCCAAAGAAGTGACGACCCTTCTTTGGAATGGGAGTGTAGCCATAGGTTGATTTGGTGAGCGGCGTAGCGAACAGCGAACAGCCAGAGAAAATGGGGTGCACCGGCATGGATCATGGAGGTACGAGCCACCTCCATGACCAAACCGATGCGTCGCTCAGCGACCCCATTCTGCTGCAAGGAGTCCGGCAGGGTGTACGACTGGGTGATGCCCTCCACACGACAGAACTGGCAAAGCCGACCGGAGGCGAAGTCGCCGCCACTGTCAGAGTGGAGATGTAGCACAGACAGGCTACAACCCACGAGATAAGAACGTCAGGCACGTCGGCCTTCTACTCCAAGGGAAACACCGTGGTGTAACACGTGTAGTCGTCGACAAGCACTAGAAAGTAGCGCTCTCGGTGCGGCCTCAGGACGGGGGCTTGGCCCCAAACGTCCAAGTGCAGGGTTTGGAGTGGCGCAGTGATAGGGGGAAACAAGGAGGAGTGAGGAGCAAGGTGCAGCCGGCCCTCGACGCAAGGCGTACAAGGCGGCGCAGGTGAGGGAGGGAGGGCAGGGAGCAACGTAGGGAGACCGAAGACAAGACCATGATGGGACATGTGATGCCACGCGGGAGTGCGGGATGACCTAGTCAATGGTGCCACAGCAACGACGGGTGAGTGAGCGACGGACACGAGCAAGCCGTGACAGACAGGAGCAAGTTGCAGTGAAGGGTCACCGCAGGCACCTGGGGGGACGCCCTCAATGGGGGGACACTGGCTGGACACAGGGTCCCGGGGGAACGTGGTCAGAGGGGCACCAGTGGTGGTCTCGGTATAGACCGCATACCGCTCGTGTCTGGGGAACGTAGTGGTGATGCCGAGGTCCTGAAGACAGCCCATACCAACTAGGTTTCTGGAGAACGAGGGGATGTGCAGGCCTGTAAGAGAGCCCGAGGGGACCGTCGGAGAGGGGAGGGTAGTGGAGCTACGGGCGACTACTGGACCGGAGGAGGGGTCAGCAAGCGCTACATCGGCGGGGGCAGCAAGCGGCGTGAGCGCAGTGTGGTTGCGAAAGACATAGGCGGATGCGCCAAAGTCGAGTGTAAAGGAGAGCGACATAGTAGCGTCAGTCGGCAGAGGGGCTAGCGTAGAGCCTGGGCTAAACAAGGCAGGGGGTCATACGCCTGACGCAGCAAGGGAGCCTAGACTACACACAGGGGGGACACCTATGCTAGGCAACACCGGGTGATAGGGTCCAATCACACTAGAGTCATCAGCATACATGACACACATAGCAGTCCTAATCTGATCCATGTCCAGCTTAAAGACAGGCCCACGGCGGCAAGCCAGGGCGTTCCACTTAGGAGGGTCCGACGTGGGATCGAAGCAGTGGTGGAAAGGGTCGTCCAGGTAGTGGTAGCAGCGGGCGGTGGTGTGACCAGGACGGTCGCAGATGGTGCCGCGGTGGGGCACGGTCTGAAGCTGGTTCTGGCAGGTGACCGCACTGGAGCCGCCACGTGACAACGAGCTGCGCTCGCCACCACCACGACCACCGCCACCAGCTGCGCCAGTCCACCACGGTGACGAAGGTCCTCACGCTGACTGTTGCTGCTGCTGAGTCTGCTGCTATTGCTGCTACTGAGGCTGCGTCTTCGGCTGTTGCTGCTCCGGGGCACCAGCCCCTGTCCTCTTATCTAAACCACCGTCCCCATCCCCACCTCCTCCATCCTCCCCACCCCCACCCCCCTTCCCTCCGCCACGCCCCCCCTTGGGGTGGCGGCCCTTACCCGGACGCTGCTGCGCTGAGGCCGCAGCGGCGGTCTCAGCAGTAGCAGCAGAGATATCCGAGAAAGAGCACTGAGAAGGAGAACAGCCCTGAAAGATGGGGAACGGCGCAGTACCGCTAGACTGAGCAATAGTGCGCTGGCGAGTCTCTATCGCAGACAGGGTTGCGACAAAGGCGGGGAGGGTGAGGTCACCCGGGTGCTGACTAAGGAGTGGTCGCACGTTGTGGCTAGGCGGTCAGGGAGGCACGTGGGGAAGGACGCAAGATCAGGGAACAGCATGGGGAGGATCAGGAGGCCAACTGAGGTGGAGGCGGGGGTGGAATAGTACGCAATAATTGCATCTAAGTATTCCTGGGCGTTTGCTACACTGGTAAAGTGGGGACGCTCAGACAGAGAAAGCGCGTAACTAATAGCATGTTTCGCGACTGCGTCGCGCTTGTCCCGGACAACATGAGCAAATGCGGCCGCGGAAAAGGCCTCACACTCAGAAGTGGTGGGGGCATCAGAGAGGGCAACAGGCGCAGCGGGGCGGGGAAGCAGGCCATCGACATGACGGCGGAGGTCGACGAGCCACGCCTCGAAGTCTATCGCCCGACCCTCCGCGTCCAGGCGGAGTAGTGAGTCTGCCATCAACATGGTTGCATCAGCTGATTGCCGCTTACAAGGAGAGGAGGAAAGGCGAAGGAAGGCGGAGAATAGCGGTAGAGATCAGTGGAGAGCAGTGGAGAGCGGTGGAGAGCGATGGAGAGCGGTGGAGTGCGTTGGAGAGTGGTGGTTGATGGTTGAGTACGGTGGAGTGTGGTGGAGTGCGATGGAGAGCAATGGAGAGCGGTGGAGACAGTCGGCAGATGTGCCGACTCAGAAGGGAGCCAAGGCTGGTAGGTCGGGGCCGGTAGAGCGTAGGGCCAGCAAGCGTGGGGCCGGCAAACACGGGGCCGGGGCGCACAGGGTTAGCGGGGCGCACGGGGCTAGCAAGGCGCAAAACGGGCCAGCAGGGCGCACGGAGCTAGTGGGGCACGACGGGTCTAGCAGGGCTCGGACGGGGCCAGCGGGGCACGCGGGGCCTGTGACGCGAAAGGGGCCAGCTGGGCAAATGGGGCCAGCGGGGCGTATGGGGCCGGCGGGGCGCACGGGGCTTGCGGGGCTCGACGGGGCTAGCGAGGCGCTGAGAGGCCAGCAGGGCGTTCGGGGCCAGTGGGGCGCACGGGGCCAGTGGGGCACTAACGGGGCCAATGGGGTGCTAAGGAGCCAGCAGGGCGTACAGGGCCAGCGGGGCGCTAAGGAGCCAGCGGGGCACTAAGGGGCCAGCAGGGCGTACAGCGCCAGCGGGGCGCTAAGGGGCCAACGTGGTGCTAACGGGGCCAACGTGGCGCTAACGGGGCCAGCGGGGCGGTAAGGGGCGGCTAGGACTAGGCCTAAGCCGGAAGCGTGAGTGGGCGGGGGGGACCTACCCTAGCGTGATATCATATCAAAGTGAGAAATGAATTACTAGAATGAGAGATACAAGGTGCTTTTCTGCTAAGGAGTTGTACTCTCTAAGAGTACGCACCTATCTAGCCTATAAGATATATATATACGCATGTATATATCTGTCTTGACAGGTTGACCCCTCTACAGTAGGATTCGGTAATTGTAGCACACCTACCAAGCCTACACAAACATATTATATAAAATATAATGTGACATAGCGCGCTCTATGCACTATGCAGGCCAATCTAGGGACACAAAAAAATGGTTCACATTTGATGAAACTACTATCGTTAACAGTAAAAAGCAGACATAACCAATCACGGTGCATCCGGACAATTAGTGGCGGAGGCAGCAACTTGATCAACCCTTAAGCTAGTACCTGGTCCACCGCCCTTTCGCCTTAATCACTGCATTCACCCTCCTAGGCATGCTGTCGATCAAATTGGTGCACACCTCTGATGGGATCTTCTCCCATTCCTCTTGTACACGCTCCCACAAGTCCACCATACTAGTGGGAGGTTTGTCATGCTTAGCCAGCTCCCTTTTAAGATGAGCCCAAAGATGCTCAATGGGGTTCAGATCGGGACTTCCTGCCGGCCACTCCATGACCCCAAAATCCTGCTCCTGAAGCCACTGCTGCACCACACGGGACTTATGCTTGAGGTTGTTATCATGCTGGAAGATCACATCCGAGGGATTTAGTGTGTAAAAGTCGATGGTATTCTTCAGCTCGTCCTGCAAAATGCTCAGATACAGCGGCCCGTCCATCCTACCATCGATTTTCCACATGAAACCCGCCCCCTCAAACGTCATACATCCCCAGAGCATCAAGCCGCCGCCCCCGTGTTTGACGGTTTGCTTGATCTGGTGGTGTTGGAGGGCGGTTGCTTCACGAACCCAGGCGTACGCGCGGCCGTCAGAGCAGAACCTACTGATCCTCGTCTTATCCGACCAGATCACCCGTTTCCAATCCTCTATGGTCCAATCAGCGTGGGCCCGTGCGAACTCCAGCCTATCGCGGATATTTTTCTTCGAGAGTCGCGTCTTCTTAGGCTGCTGGACTGCGACAAGGCCGCTGGATTTGAGCGCATTACGCACCATCCTAGGATGCACCGTAATGCTGTGCTGGGATTTGACGATCTGTGCCGCATGCCTCGAGGTTTTCGCCTCACCGCTAGTAATCGCCCTGACGATCCCACGATGAATTCTATTCGTGACTATACGTGGACGACCAGCAGTGGGCATTGAAGGATAAACATCCTGACTAGACTCTGAAATCGCCTTGAGTCCAAGATCATGTACTGTGCTTTTCCCCACGCCAAGCTCCTTCGCGATTCGCCTCGTGCTATACCCCCTATGCAACAGAGTTATGATCCGTGCGCGACGCGCCTCATCTATCGGTCTCATCTCGGCCTAGTCGAAGCCTCGGGTATAAACTCTGTACTGACTAATCGAAAGTTGCAAGAGAAACTATGGAGAGAATGCGGTACTCGAAAACGGATCTAGCCCGCTGCTTGGCCGAAACTGTTTGGATGCACTCACGCGACTCAAATCTTGTCCACGCTATTAGTGCGACCCCTTCAAATCGCAAAGGTGTTACCCCAATGCAACTTCCACTCGTTACTTACAACACAGCATCGAAGATTCAGCGATACCTCGGTTAAAATCATTCAAATCATTACTTGAACCTAAAAGTGGATTTTATCCAGGCAATACTTTCCGCCAGTGTATATGTTTTGAAACACCCCGTAGGCTAGATGAGGGGCAGTGCTTGGCAAGAGACACATAGCTCAGGGTGGCACTACTAGTCCAACCTCTGAGGCAAGGATCCGAAGACCAATCAGCAAGAGTACAAACTAAACAAGAGCAACCCAGGGCAGAACTACAAGTCCAGCCATTAGGACAAGAGCCACAAGGCCAGTCAGGATAATAAAAAAATAGTACACAATCAAGGTCCTAGCAAGTGTGAAGCTACAGGAACTAGACCAAGCTGTACACAGTGCCGCTGATGATCTTTAGGCGCAAGCACCTTCATAAACATATCAGATGTGTTGGCACCTAAGGCTCAGTGTATTATGCGGGCCTGGCGACGGTGCTGTATCTCGCGTAGGATAAAGTACCGCAGCTGGATGTGCTTTGCTCTGCCTTCCAATCGAGGCTCCAGACAACGGAGAATCATGGCCCTGTTGTCAGCATACAGGACCGGGGCAGAGATAGGCCACTCACCTAAGTCAGTGAGCAAGAAAGTCAGCCTGCAGAGCTCCTGTGCCGCCATGGCACCGACGTAGATCTCAGCCTTACAGCTAGACTGGGCAACAGACGACGAACGGGTGGACTGCCACGAGACGGCGCATAAACCAAGGCTAAAGCAATAGCCCTGGGAGGACCTGAGGGTCTCAAAATTGTTTGCCCACGAAACATATGTGTGCCCTATAAGTACCACTGGCCTGTGTCCTCCTAGCACCTGCCCCATGCCCGATGTACTTGCTAGATAACGCAAAACCCTCTTAGCGGCCGACAAGTGCTGTGGTCGGTGTCTGCCTGTGGCCACAAAGCGAGTCAGGATGCTAAGACGGTATGCAAGATCTGGACAAATGCAAGTCATCAGGTACACGAGGCAACCCAGTAGCTCTGTGTACGGACCACTAGGCTCTACTGACTCCTCAAGGACTAGAGCCGAGAGTCTATGATCTTCTGGCAGGGGTGTGGGCTATGCGGAGGAGAACTGAAGACCGAACCTCCGATGGACCTGGCGCACCAAGTGTGACTATGTGAGAGTGATGGTGTGCGCTGCTCTGTCCCTGGAGATCTGAAAGCCAAGTTAACGATACAGCTCTCCTAGGTCAGTGCAGGTGTGTCTCCTCAGCAGCTCAGCCTTCACGGAGGCCAGTGCGTCTCTTTCTGCAGTAGTAAAGACCAGGTCGTCTACGTAGACAAGGATGTAGAACGGGGTCTGGCTATCACGAACGAAGGGTGAAGGGTCTGTAGAGAACACGAAGAACTACAGGTCAGCTAACGTAGCACGAAGAGTGTCGTGCCACTCGCGCGGCACCTGCCACAGGCCGTAAACCAGGCGCCGGAGGAGCCACTGGGTCCCCGAGGCAAAGGTGCTGGTAATTGTGAGAGTACGACCCCATTACACCACTTGTCCCTTTTCTTATTTCCTTCCTCTTCCATTTCTCTTTTTATCTCATCTCATTTGGCTTCCTATTCTCCATTTTCCATTAACCTTTGGTTTATCCTACTATTATACTTATATCACCGACCCGGCTTGGGATGTACTGGTGCGCTATCTCCCATAATCCTGCCGTAATCCCTTAAAGCCAATAGCCTCGCGTGGCTATACGCAGGGTGATTCTATCTTCTAGAAGGGTCTATTCCCTTAGGATAAGATAAACCTGGTTACCTGATATACTTAGGAAGTATAAAAGCGCCTTGTACTGATCGATAGGGCAATCTTTCCTCGAGTCATTCGATCCTGTGACAGTAATGGCTGATTGGGGACGCAAGTAGACGTGCTCGTGCAGACTTCTTTGAAGAAACGATGCCGAGAAGTCGAGAGAATGCAGCCCGTATTCACGCTATGCTGCTACATGTAACAGCACCCGAAGAGTAGTCATCTTTGGGGTCAGGGCGAAGGTCTGAAAGAAGTCAACACCCTCGCGCTGACTGAAGCCTCTAGCAACATAGCGCGCCTTGAACACCAGCGACTCTCTAGGAGGGCGCTTCACCTTGAAAAGCCACCGGCCATCGAATACGTTCACCCCAGGTGGGGGAACTTCATTGATGTAGGTGCCGATGGATCTCGAAGATGCCGTCTCCGCGTCTATGGCAGTTATCCACTGAGAGGCCCAGAGTCTCGAGGTCGCCTCCACATAAGAGCGAGGGGTCAGGATGTCAAAGGCGTCTGAGTCCCCCTCAGGGACTAGCAGCATGGAGCAAAGATGAGGCGCGGCCTCAGACAGGAAAGCAAGCTCGTACTGCCACTCCCCATGACGTCAGTGCCAAGGGCAGGAGCACCCCCAACGGACAGAGGACGGGCAGGGTCAGAGACCAGAGCGGTGGCGTATTCAAGGCGGCGGGTAGAGGCAAAGTCAACAACGGAAGCGACAAGCGCGTCACGATTCGAGACAGGAACAGACGGATCGGTAACAAGGGAGGAAAGGATCCGAGGAACAAGAGGACTAGTGGCACGAAGGAAGATAGACAAAGGAGGCGGAGCAACAACAAGTGACGACGGAAGAGGAGACGGAAGGAGGGGAGGACGAGATGCGTGGGAACGAAGTACTGTAACATAGTGTGAGAGCGTTGAACGGGAGAGACAGGATGAGCACGGGAGGGACGGCTAGACCACACGTGAGACGGAGGCGTTGGGTCAGGGTACAGAGGAGGAGAAACAGGAGGGGAAAGAGGGGGAAATGAGCCGGAGACGAGTCCGGCGAAGGAAACGCAGGGCCGGAGACAGGCAAGGGAGGCGGCCGCGAGGGAGGCGCAGGCGGACGGTCAGGGGAGGGAAGTCACGCGAGTGAAGGAAGCGGTGAGACGGCGGATGGTAAAAGTGCCAGTCAGACGCGTCAAGGGGGAAACCAAGGAAGACACAGGGGACATTGCGGGCAGTGAGCTTGTCCGTGCTAGAGGCACGAACGTGAGCGAGGCAGCCCCAAACGTGGAATGCAGACGCGTCACCAGGGAACCTGGTCCAGAGAAGGGTCGGCGAAACCTGTGGCCGCTGGGAGTGTGGCCGCAAGTTAAGGTGGTGAGCGGTGTAGCGAACAGCGAACGGCCACAGAAAATGGGGTGCTTTTAGGGTTTAGGGTCTAATGGCTACAATGAAAGATACAAGGTGCTTTTGTGCCAAGGGGTTGTACTCTCTAAGAGTACGCAACTATCTAGCCTATAAGATATATATATATATATATATATATATATATGTTTTGAAAGGTTGTCCCCTCTATAGTAGGATTCGGTGATTGTAGCACACCTACCAAGCCTACACAAACATATTATAATGAAACGCAAGTGGCGAGGCCCTTTGGTTTCGACAAAACTTACAAATTAAAAATCAGGTTAGGGCGAAATTGGCTCGCGATAGGTTTTGCATATCCATTTGGTTGGTTGTTTACATCGGAAGGTTCTGAATCCAATTTTTTTCGCACAACCTCTTTCCGCTTCGTTTCATGCTGTCGATTTATACTTCTAGTCGTTGAACCATCAGATCCGAACTACTAGACGATCTAACGGTTGTACTTGTTCTTCCGTGAAGCTGTTCTTTCTCATATTTTGCCAAGAGTTTTACAATCTGTCCCTCACGGAGGCATTTCCCAGCCTGTCCCTTCAATTTCGCCAGCGGTAACTTGGTACCAAACATTTTGCTCTTGGTCGAAACCTAGAATTATGAGAATCGGGCTTTCAAGTCGGTGAACCAAAAGGTGCAAGATTAATAATCATGATAGGGCAAAAAGTTGGGCACGGCAGCCAGCAGGGGCGAGGAGCAGTGGTGCGAGGTGGGAAGTGTGGTTTTCAAAAGAGCGAACATCGCAACACCCTAGGCGAAAACCAGCACATTGCACAATGTGCAAACACCAATCAGCACACGTGAAAAAACGTGCTATCAAAATCGGTGCCCAAAGAAAAAAGGACAAAGGGGGAAAGCTGAGGGCAGAAAAGGGACAAGAGAGGCGCGCAAGGTGCAGGGGGGTGGGGGGGGGGGGGGGGGGGGGGGAGGCGAACACCGGAAACAAAGAGCACAAACAAGCTTCAAACTGCAGGTTCAAACAGGGTTGCAAGCGGTGGGTATCTTGGCAACGCAAGATGGATTTGGCGAGCAACAAAAAAGGCTATGAGGGAGAGAACATTACTACCAGCCACCACGCCACAATGCCCGCATGTGAACTAGGCATTGGGAAGCTCATGTAAGGAACGAGCGGCATATAAAGAGTGCAAACGGGTGCGAAGGCTCACGAGACAGGATAGTCACGGCCCTTCATAACGCAGGAAGGCAGCACGCCGCAAATTTGAGCGCTAATCACGGAAACGGTACCAAAGTGCACATGGCCCGCAAACGGCAGAAACCGCAGGGTCACAGGTAAGCGTCTAGACCGGGAGAGCACTTGCAAGCCCGCGAGGGAGACAGAAATGACAGCTAGGCTGGAAAGATAGAAGGGGGGAAAAAACACCACGGGACGGCCGCCCAAAGCACGACACAAAAATCACTAAGCGCCAGCGGCCACAGACACGAACCATGCATGCGAGGGTGTTGCATACCACCACGCGTGAAGGAGGCCCGCATGGATTAACACGCAGTGCCTTGTATCCCTCACACGTTCCCAAGGTGAGGCAGGGAGATGAGCAAGGGGGGAGCAAGGAGAATTGTCAAGGTGAGGCAGGGAGATGAGCAAGAGTGAAGCAGAGAGGAGCTCCAAGGTGTGGCAGGGAGGTGAGCAAGGGAGGAGCTGAGAGGAGTGTCAAGGTGGGGCAGGGAAGTGATAAAGTGGGGAGCTGAGAGGAGTGTCAAGGTGGGGCAGGGAGGTGAGCAAGGGGGGAGCTGAGAGGAGTGCCAAGGTGGGGCAGGGAGGTGAGCAAGGGGGGAGCTGAGAGGAGTGTCAAGGTGGGGCAGGGAGGTGAGCAAGGGGGAAGCTGAGAGGAGTGTCAAGGTGGGGCAGGGAGGTGAGCAAGTGGGGAGCTGAGAGGAGTGTCAAGGTGGGGCAGGGAGGTGAGCAAGGGGGGAGCTGAGAGGAGTGTCACGGTGGGGCAGGGAGGTGATCAAGGGGGGAGCTGAGAGGAGTGTCAAGGTGGGGCAGGGAGGTGAGCAACGGGGGAGCTGAGAGGAGTGTCAAGGTGGGGCAGGGAGGTGAGCGAGGGGGGAGTTGAGAGGAGTGTCAAGGTGGGGCAGGGAGGTGAGCAAGGGGGGAGCTGAGAGGCCCTATCACCCCTTCTGCCCATGGTCCCCCTTCGTTCCTCCCTCCTCCCCCCATGCAGTCTGCCCAAGGTCCCCCTTCCATCCCCCCTCCTACCCCCCTGCAGTCCTCCAAAGGCCCCCCTTCCATCCTCCCTCCTACCCCCCTGCAGTCCTCCCAAGGTCCCCCTTCCATCCTCCCTCCTCCCCCCTCGAGTGCAGGTGGCGGGGCGTCTGCCTGAGTGCATCTGCGTGCTGGTGGCAGGCGTCCTGCTATAGGTCTCCTGCTGGAGGCGTCTGCTGGAATGGGAGGGGCAGACGGAGGACGGGCAGGGGACAAAGGGAAGGGCGGTGGAGGATGGTCGATTCGGCACTTCGAAACAGCAGGACTTGATTGCAGGAGTCTCCAAATTGAGCTTGCGATAAACTGATGCTGGATGGGCCATTGGTGGCGTGTGAAGTGGCAACGTTGGGCGTGTCAATGGGCTGCAGCTGCTGCTGCTGGGCGGGTGGGCTTGCTGCTGCGAGAGGGAGAGAGGGGGAGGGGGGGATTTGGCAGCTGCAGGGTCGTCACCAGGGACTTACCATACCAGCCGTTACCCTCTCACCTGCTTACCCATTGCCAGTTACAGCTCACCTACATGCCCGTTGGCAGTTACAAGCTGTCACATGGGGTGGGTCGTATAGCTCAACCACTGACAGCCGGAGGCGGAGGAGAGAGTGGCGTGAGGAAGAGGAAGGCGCGGAGGGAGTGCGGAAGGTAGGCGAACGCCGCTGCACCTCTCCTTGCGCTCCTCCTCCTCCCCCCTCGCACACTCCTCCTCTTGCGCTTGCTCCTCCCATGGCAAGGCGCTGCAGCACCTGTGCTTCTCCCCCTGGCGGGCTCCCTGCTGCCAGCAGCAGCGTCACTCCTCCCACCCTCACTAGGCGCGGATGCAGGAGGGCAGCAGTGGTCAGCAGGGCGGGCAAGAGGCCGTGACAGCCCCGCCCCTGCCTGCCGTGCGTCATCCCACTGTGCCCCTCCCTGTGCCTCCTCCCTCTGTGCCACTCTCCCTGCAGCACGCCAAAAGACACGAGTAAAAACAGGGCAACTGTAGGAGGAAAACAGGGCAACTGTAGGAGGAAAACAGGCCAAGAAATGGCGAAGAGAGATGCCTACCAGGGGTGCTGATGACTGGCGCTGGCGGCAGCAGATGTGCGTCCTCTGCTCCTCCGCTCCTCTCCTCCTCCGCTCCTCTCTTCCGCCGCTCCTCTGCTCTTCCCCTTCTCTGCTCCTCCGCTCCTCTGCTCCTCCGCTCCTCTCCACCTCCGCTCCTCTGCTCCTCTGCTCCTCTGCTCCTCTGCTCCTCTCCTCCTCTCCTCCTCCGCTCCTCTCCTCCTCCGCTCCTCTGCTCCGCTGCTCCTCTCCTCCTCCGCTCCTCTGCTCCTCCGCTCCTCTGCTCCTCCGCTCCTCTGCTTCTCCGCTCCTCTGCTCCTCCGCTCCTCTGCTCCTCCGCTCCTCTGCTCCTCCGCTCCTCTCCTCCTCCACTCCTCTGCTCCTCCGCTCCTCTCCTCCTCCGCTCCTCTGCTCCTCCGCTCCTCTCCTCCTCCGCTCCTCTGCTCCTCCGCTCCTCTCCTCCGCTCCTCTCCTCCTCCGCTCCTCTCCTCCTCCACTCCTCTCCTCCTCCGCTCCTCTGCTCTTCCGCTCCTTTGCCCCTCCGCTCCTCTGATCCTCCGCTCCTCTGCTCCTCTGCTCCTCTGATCCTCTGCTCTGATTCCCGCTGCCGCCACATCTTCCAGCACTCACACGCCCAGAGGCAGGGCACCAGATGGGGAGAGAAGGCATTGGGGGAAGGAGATGTGGGTAGTTGATCCAGTACGAGCAATCTGGAAATCGGATTTGCGAAACGACCAACAAACATGCGAAGGCACCATCCAGCAGAATGAAAAGCACGAGGGAGAATGAGAACTGACGGTGCGGAAGCAGAAAGAACTGCGCGCGTGGGAGGGGGAAGGCGCATGGCGGATGTGGCCCGCGGCACCACAGCAGCGAGCTGAGCAAGCGAGAGGGGACTGGGGAAGAGGGGGACGTGAGCATGGTACGAATGCGTTTCTAACCCCTCTGAGCTTTATATAAACTCCACTGCTGCAGTGCTAGGGACCCCACCTCTACGCGCCGTGCTATGGTGGTTTCGCGAAAGCATACACAAGATTGTTCGACTTCGCCACCTGTGCTGTAGTTTTCCAGCCAGCTTTGGGTAATGAAACCGCATGGGCTGTGGGTACCTTTCAGTCATGTTACTAACCCTAACTCCCTCGTCGCACAGCTCGAGCTCTTCGCACGCGTTTCTGCTGTAGGGTCTCGGGCTGTAGGTGACGCGGATTTCGGCGACCTTTTTCAGTGGCCCGAGTGTCAATGTAGCTAGCTAGGAAGAGTAGCCATGGAATGGCGTGAGGTTTAGGAAGGAGAAAAAATATCGAGAGAGAAGATGGTTGGAATAGAAGAGAGAGGGATAAAAGAAGGGTTGTGCCCTCTTCGGTGTAGTAGCGCCCGAAGAGTATTCATCTTCGGTGTCGTGGCGAAGGTCTGAAAGAAGTCCACCCCCTCTCGCTGACAGAAGCCTCTAGTCACGTAGCGCGCATTCAACACAGGTGGCTCTCTAGGGGGGCGCTTCACCTTGAAGAGCCACCGGCCATCGACTACGTTCACCCCATGTGGGGGAACTGCGTCGACGTAGGTGCCGGTGGATCTCCAAGATGCCATCTCCTGCTCCATGGCAGGTATCCAGTGAGAGGCTCAGGGTCCCCGAGGTCACCTCAGCGTAAGTGCGTCTGGGTTCACCCTCAGGGACTAGCAGCATGGAACATAGATAGGAGCAGCCTCCGACAGGAAAGCAAGATCATACTGCATGTCCTCTAGGACGTCAGTGTCAAGGGCAGGAGCACCCCTGACGGACGAAGGACGGACAGGGTCAGAGACCAAAGCGGTGGCGTAGTCAAGGCGGCGGGTAGAGGCAAAGTCAGCGTTAGCAGTGACAAGAGCGTAAAGACTCGGGAGAGGAACAGACGAGTCGGTAACGAGGGAGGCAAGGACCAGAGAAACAAGGGGATGAGCAGCACGAAGGTAGTCAGACAGAGGGGGAGGTGTGATAGCGAGCGACGATGGAGGAGGGGAAGGTAGGAGGGGAGGACGAGACGCATGGGAACGAAGCAACATAGGGTGAGAACGCTGAACAAGAGAAACAGGACGAGCACAAGAGGGATGGTGAGACCAGACGTGAGACCGAGGCGTCGGGTCAGGAGACAGAGGAGGAGTAACAGGAGGGGAACGAGGTGGGAAACGAGTCAAGGACGAGTCTGGCAGAGGAAACACAGGACTGGAGACAGGAAGGGGAGAAGGCGGCGGGGGGACAGTAGGCGAGCGGTCAGGGGAGGGAAGGCCAAGCAGGCGAAGGGCGGACACCGGCGGCGACTGCTGCTGCTGCTGCTTGACGCCGACGCTTGGGCAGCCAGCTGCACCACGACTACCTCCGGAACACTCCACTCCAGCCCCCCTAGAACGAGCACCCCCAGAGCGAGAACCCTCTCCAGCACCGGTGCCACCCTCGAGCCCACTGGGACAAGCCACAGCTGGAGCCCCAGGGCTAGCACCCTCCTCAACGCCGGCACCCCCAGAGTCTACAATGGCTATTGCTGCTGTGACAGCGGCGGCTCCTGCAGCGCAGACGGCGACTGCTGGGGCGGTGAAGGCTTCTGCAGCGGCAGCGACTGCGACGGCGGAGGAGGAGACAACGGGGGAGAGACAGGCGCTGAGAACTTTGCCGGAGGGCCACCAGAGTCAACCAAATCCTCGACCGAGACAACCAACTCCTCGACCGAGACAACCGACGAGAGGGGAGTTACGTGAGACACACCAGACGGAGCAGGACAGGGAGGAAGGGTAGTGGCTACCGGAGAAGTGGGAACCAGAAACAGGGGAGGGGAAACCTGGGACCTCGGTGGGGAAACCGGTGGTAAAAGGAGACAGACTCGTCAAAAGTGGCGTCACGGGAGTGAAAAAAAGGGTGAGACGGTGGGTAGTAAAAGTGCCAGTCAGATGTGTCTAGGGGGAAACCGAGGAAGACACAGGGGACAGTGCGGGCAGTGAGCTTGTCCGTGCCAGAGGCACGAACATGAGCAAGGCAGCCCCAGACATGGAACGCGGACGCGTCACCAGAGAACCCGGTCCAAAGAAGGGTCAGCAAAACCTGCGGCCGCTGGGAGCGAGGCCAGAGGTTAAGCTGGTGAGCGGCGTAGCGAATAGCTAACGGCCACATAATATGGGTGTACCGGCATGGATCATGGAAGTACGAGCCACCTCCATGACCAAGCTGATGCGTTGCCCAGCGACCCCATTCTGCTGCGGGGAGTCCGGCAGGGTGTACGACTGGGTGATGCCATCCGCACGACAGAACTGGCCAAGCCGGCCGGAGGCGAACTCGCCGCCACGGTCGAAGTGGAGACGCAGTAGAGGGAGGCCACGGTGGACTCGCGTATTTACGACCCACGGGATAAGATCGTCAAGCACATCGGCCTTCCGCTCCATGGGAAACACCGTGGTGTAGCACGTGTAGTCCTCGACAAGCACTAGAAAGTAGCGCTCGCGACGCGGCCCAGGGACAGAGGCTGGACTCCAGATGTCCAAGTGCAGGGTCTAGAGTGGCGAGGTGGTAGGGGGAAGCGAGGAGGATTGATGAGGATGGCACAGCTGGCCCTCGATATAAGGCATGCACGGTGGCGCAGGCAAGGGAGGGAGGGAAGGGAGCGACGTAGGGAGACGAAAGACAAGACCGTAATGGGATATATGACGCAGAAGCGGGAGTGCGGGGTGACCTAGGTGGTGGTGCCACAACACAGATGGGTGAGTGAGCAACCGACACGAGAAAGCCACAGTGACCTGGGTCGACGCACATATCTAGGGGGACGCCCTCACCGGGGGGGACACAGTGTCAAGCGTAAACAGGCCAGACACAGGGTCCTGGGGAAACGTGGTCAGAGGAGCACCAGTGGCGGCCTCGGTACAGACGGTGTACCGCTCGTGACCAGGGAACATAGTGGTGACGCCGAGGTCCTGAAGACACCCGACACCAACTAGGTTCCTGGAGAACAAGGGGATGTGCAGGCATGTAAGAGAAACCGAGGGGACCGCCGGACAGCGAAGGGTGGTGGAGCTACGGGCAACTACCGGACCTGAGGAGGGGTCAGCAAGCGCAACAGCGGCAGGGGCGGTACGAGGCGTAAGCGAAGTGTGGTTGTGGAAGAAGCTGGCAGATGCTCTGGAGTCAAGCATGAAGTAGAGCGAAGCAGTAGCGTCCGCCGGCGGAGGGGCTAGCATGGAGCCTAGGCTAAACAAGACAAAGGGTCCTATGCGTGATGCAGCAGGGGAACCTATACTACACACAGCGAATACATCTACGCTAGGAAACACCGAGTAATAGGGTCCAATCACACTAGAGTCATCAGCATACATGTCATAAAAAGCAGACATAATCTGATCCATGTCCATCTCAAAAACAGGCACACGACGACACACCAAACTGTACCAGACGGGGGGGTCCGCCGTGGGGCTGAAGTGGAGACGGAAGAGGTTTTCGAGGCGGCGGTAGCAGCGTGCGGTGGTGTGACCGGGGC
This sequence comes from Closterium sp. NIES-67, assembly GCA_027943415.1. Classification (NCBI taxonomy): domain Eukaryota; kingdom Viridiplantae; phylum Streptophyta; class Zygnematophyceae; order Desmidiales; family Closteriaceae; genus Closterium; species Closterium sp. NIES-67. The sequence continues at coordinate 117,000 of BQMB01000502.1, read as the reverse complement.
GGTCACAGACGGTTTTGCGGTGGGGGCCGGACTGAAGCTGGTACTGGCAGGTGACCACACTGGAGCCGCCACCCGACATCGAGCTACGCCCCCCACCACCACCAGAACTGCTAGGCAACCATGGCGGCGGGGGCGCCAACGGCGACTGCTGCTTCTGTTGAGGCTGTTGCGGCTGATGCTGCTGCTGATGAGGGTGCTGCTCTAGGGCACCAGCACCGGTCCCCTCAGCTGCACCACCGTCCCCTCCACCACCTCCGCCACCTCCACCCCCCTCGCCACCCCCGCCACCCCTCCCGCTGCCACGCCCCCCCCGGGCTCGGCGTCCGCTACCCTGACGCAAATGCGCTGAGGCCGCCATAGCGGACTCAGCAGCATGGGCTGTCTCAGCGACAGCCGCAAAGGCATCAGAGTAAGTGCACTAGGAGGGAGCACAGCCCTGGAAGATAGGGGCTGCCACAATACCGCTCAACTGAGCGATAGTACGCTGGCGAGTTCCTATCGCGGTCACGGTAGTGACAAAGTTAGTGAGGGTGAGGTCAGCAGGGTGGAGGGCAAGGATTTGGTCACGGGCAGTGGCTAGGTGGTCAGGAAGGCGCGTGGCAAGGAAATAGAGGGTAGCGCCGAGGGGGGGAGGAAGTACAAAAAGCTGAGCCTCAGTGCTAGCAGCGCAGTAGCTAGTCTCTAGTGCGCGCAAGTGAGTGGCCATATCACCGACAGTGGGAAAAGACGTAAGGTCAGGGAAGAGCAGGGGAAGGAGGAGACGACTGGCAGAGGCGGAGGAGGGAGTAGAATAGCGTAAAATAACCGCATCTAAGTACGCCTGTGCAGTCTCTAGGGCCTAATAGCGGGGGCGCTCAGACAGGGGGAAGGCGCGACTGATTGCAAGCTGCGCAACTGCATCACGCGACTCCCAGACAGAGCGAGTGAGTTCAGCAGCTGCAAAGGCCTCATGCTCAGCGGGCGTGGGGGCGTCAGAGAGGGCAGCAGGCGGGTCAGGGCATGGGATCTTACTATCGACGTGAACGGCCAGAGACTGGCCATCCTAGCACTGTCCCCTCAACAAGCGGTGGAGGTCGGCGAGCCACGCCTCAAAGTCGATCGCCCGACCCTCCGCGTCCAGGCAGAGTACACCGTCCGCCATCGCCACGGGAGCAGCAGCTGACCATCGCTAGGGCAGGGGGAAGAGAGGCTAGTGGAGAGCAGCGGTGGAGACGACCAGCTGGAGAGCCGATACAGAAGGGGGAACCAAGGCCGGCAGGTCAGGGCGGCACAGCAGCACGGCGACTCGGCGACTCGGCAACTCGGCGACACGGCGGCTCTGCTACTCAGCGACTCAGCGGCTTGGCGGCAAGACGACGCGGCGGTGCGGCTACTCGACGGCTTGGCAGGTCGGCTACGCAGTGGCTCGGGGGCTCAGCAGTGCAGCGGTGCGGCGCGGCGCGGCTCGGCGGCGCAGCGGCTCGGCGGCACGGCGCGGCGCGGGTTCCCTCGTGACGCGTCTGTGTTCCACGTTTGAGGCTGCCTTGCTCACGTTCATGCCTCTGGCACGGACAAGCTCACTGCCTGCACTATGCCCTGTGTCTTCCTCGGTTTCCCACTTGACTCGTCTGACTGGCACTTTTACCACCGCTTTCCCCACCAAGGTCTCCCACTTTCCCCTCCCCTGTTTCTCGTTCCCACTCCCCCGGTAGCTCTTGCTCCTCTCCCTCCCCGTCCCGCCCTGTCTGGTGCGACTAAGGTCACTCCCCTCCCGTCGGTTGTCCGGGTTGAGGAGTTGGCTGACTTAGGTGGCCCCGCGGCATCGTTCTCGCCGCCTGTCTCCGCCTCGATGTCTCCTCCTCCGTCATCGCCGCAGCAGCAGCTGTCGCAGCCGTCGCCACCGTCGCAGCCGCAGTAGCAGTCGCAATCGCCACCACCGCAGCAGCAGCCGCCGCAGGGGTCCGCCAACTTTGGGGGTGCGGGTGTTGAGCAGGGTGCTAGTCCTGGGGTTACTGTCGTGGCCTGTCCCGGCGGTCCTGGGGGTGGCACCAGTGCTCGGGAGGGTTCTCGTTCTTGGGGTGCTGGTTCCGGGGGTGGTAGTCCTTGGGTTGGCATCGGTGCTTGAGGGGATTCTCGTCCTGAGGGTGTTGGTGGGAGAGTCCTGGAGGCAGCCGTTGTGCAGCTGGAAGTTCTGGTGTCGGCTTGGAGCAGCAGCTGCAGCAGCATTCGTCGCCCGTGTCTGCCCTTCGCCTCCTCGATCTTCCCTCCCCTGACCACCCACCAGCGCCTCCCCTGCAGCCGCCTCCCCCGCCTGTCTGCGGCCGTGTTTTTATGTTGTGTCTCCTCCTGTGTCTCCTTACCCTACGCTTCCGTCCCACTTCTGATCCCGCCGTCCCTCTCGTGCCCATCCTGTCTCTCCTATTCAGCGCTCTTACCCTATGTTGCTCCGTTGCCACGCGTCTCATCCTCCCCTCCTCCATCCTCGCTTGTTGTCGCTCCGCCTCCTCTGTCTGACTTCCTTTGTGTCGCTAGTCCTCTTGTTCCTAGGGTCCTTGCCTCCCTCGTTACCGACCCGTAAGTTCCTGACTCCAGTCTTGACGCTCTTGTCGCTGCTGTCCCTGACTTCGCCTCTACCCGCCGCCTTGACTACGCCATCGCTCTGGTCTCTGACCCTGTCAGTCCTCCGTCCGTTGGGGGTGCGTCTGCCCTTGGCAATGACTTCTTAGAGGACAGGTAGTTCGAGCTTACTTTCCTGTCCGAGGCTGCTCCCCATCTCTGCTCCATGTTACTAGTCCCTGAGGGTGACCCTGATGCCTTTGACATCTCGACCCCTCCCACTTACGCTGAGGCAACCTTGGGACCTTGGGCCGCTCAATGGATAGCTGCCATGGAGCAGGAGACGGCATCTTGGAGATCCACCGGCACCTACGTCGACGTAGTTCCCCCACCAAGGATGAATGTAGTCGATGGCCGGTGGCTCTTCAAGGTGAAGTGCCCCCCTGGAGAGCAGCCTATGTTCAAGGCGCGCTACGTGGCTAGAGGCTTCAGTCATCGTGAGGGGGTGGACTTCTTTCAGACGTTCGCTCCGATCCCGAAGATGACTACTCTTCGGGCACTGCTACACATAGCAGCACAGCGTTACTACGAGTTACACTCTCTCGACTTCTCCAATGGGTTTCTTCAAGGCAGCCTACACGAGCAGGTCTACCTATGCCGTCCTCAGGGCTTTACTGGTACCTTCCCTCCTGGGACCGAGTGGCTCCTTCGGCGCCCAGTCTACGGCCTGTAACAGGCACCCCGTTAGTGGCATGACATGGTGCGTGCTACACTAGCTGACCCAGTTCTTTCCGTCCTCTGCAGACCCCTCGCTCTTCGTTCGTGCTGGCCAGACTTCGCTCTACATCCTTGTCTATGTAGATGACCTAGTCTTTGCTACCGCAGACGAAGACGCGCTGGCCTCCATGAAGGCCGAGCTGCTGAGGAGACACACCTGCACTGACCTAGGAGAGCTGCGCCCGCTACCTTGGCCTGCAGATCTCCAGGGACAGAGCAGCGCGCACCATCACTTCCGCACAGTCACACTTGGTGCGCCAGGTCCTTCAGAGGTTCGGTCTTCAGTTCTCCTCCGTACAGCCTACACCTCTGCTAATAGATTACAAGCTCTCAGCTCTTGTTCCTGAGGAGTCAGTAGAGCCCAGGGATCCTTATGTAGAGCTGGTGGGTTGCCTCATGTACCTGATGACTTGCACTCGTCCAAATCTCGCATGCCCTCTCAGCATCCTGGCTCGCTTTGTGACCAGTGGCAGACACCGACCACAGCACTGGTCGGCCGCTAAGAGGGTTTTGCGTTATCTAGCAAGTACATCGGGCATGGAGTTAGTGCTGGGCACACAGACGCTTCTTGGGCAGACGATGCTGAGACCCTGAGGTCCTCCCAGGGCTACTGCTTTAGCCTTGGTTCGGGTGTAATCTCGTGGAGGTCCACTCCCTCCTCATCTGTTGCCCAGTCTTGCTGTGAGGCTGAGATCTACGCCGGTGCCATGGCGACACAGGAGCTCCGCTGGCAGATGTTCTTGCTCACTGACTTAGGTGAGCGGCCTAGTTCTGCCCCGGTCTTGTACGCTGATAAAAGGGCTAGGATCCTCCTGAGTCAGGAGCCTCGACTTGAGGGCAGAGCGAAGCACATCCAGTTGCGGTACTTCCTCCTGCGCGAGCTACAGCAGTGCCGCTAGGCCCGCGTAGTACACTTGGCCTCCGGTGCGAACACATCTTATATCTTTACTAAGGCGCTTGCGCCTAAAGATCATCAGCGGCACTGTTTGCAGCTTGATCTAGTTCTTGTAGACTCTCACTTGCTAGGATCTTGATTGTGTACTCCTCTTTATATATATCTTTCAGACTTGCCTTATAGCTTCTCTTCCAGTGGCTGGACTAGTAGTGCTGCTCTGGTTTCCTGCTGTCTTGTTTGTACTCTTGCTGACTGGTCTTCGGACCCTTGTCTAAGAAGTTGGACTAGTAGTGCCACCCTGAGCTGTGTGCTTCTTGCTCAGCACTACCACTTATCTAGCCTAGGGGATGTGTCAACTTATACATACATTTGCATGTAGAAGTTATAGGCTATAATAGGTGTGTGCTCTTAGAGAGTACAAACAAAACCCTATATCTCCCTTGTTCCCTTGTCCTCCTCATCATTGCGTTATTCTAACAATTCCCTCTGCCCCTGCAATCTCTTTTGCATTCTCCTTTGCCCGCCCCTCCCCATTCCTCCCCACCAAAAATGTGGATTCCTGCCCATCCCCAAGTTTCGCCCCGCACGCGCGAAGTCGCTACGAATTCCCCCACCCAAAAAAGCAAGACTTGAATCTACCTTATTCGTAACAATACCATGCATAGAAACTTCTTTTAGAGGATCATGGCCCTGTTGTCAGCGTACAGAACCGGGGCAGAGCTAGGCCGTTCACCTAAGTCGGCAAGCAAGAAGGTCAGCCAGCGGAGCTCCTATGCCGCCATGGCATCGGCGTAGATCTCAGCCTCGCAGCTAGATTGAGCAACAGACGAGGAGCGAGTGGACCTCCACGAGATGGCACCAGAACCAAGGCTGAAGCGGTAGCCCTGGGAGGACTGAAGGGTCTCAGCGTCGTTTGCTCAAGAGGCGTCTATATGCCCACTAAGGACCACTGGCCTGTGTCCTCCTAGCACTAGCCCCATGCCCGATGTACTTGCAAGATAACGCACAACCCTCTTAGCGGCTGACCAGTGCTGTGGTCGGTGTCTGCCTGTGGCCACAAAGCGGGCCAGGATGCTGAGAGGGTATGCGAGATCTGGTCGAGTGCAAGTTATCAGGTACATGAGGCAACCCACCAGGTTAGGGGAGGGAAGGCCGAGCAGGCGAAGGACGCACACCGGCGGCGACTGCTGCTGAACGCCGATACGTAGACCACCAGCTGCACCACTGCAACCCCTGGTACACTCCATGCCAGCACCCCCAGAACGAAAAACGTCTCCAGCGCCGGTCCCACCCCCGAGCCTGCCGCGACAAGCCACCACAGGAGCCCCAGGCCTAGCACCCTCTCCAAATCCAGCACCCCCAGAGTCCACAAACGGCTGCAGGTGCGATGACGGCTGCGGCTATGGCGGCGGTGACTGCGGCGGCTGCGGCGGCGACTGCGACGAGGGAGGAGGAGACATCGGAGGGACAGGCGGCGCAAACAGCGTCGCGGGGCCACCGGAGTCAGTCGACTCCTCAACCGGGACAACCGACGGGAGGGAAGTGATGTGAGACATACCAGACGGAGCAGGACAGGGAGGGAGGGGAGCAGGGGCGACAGGGGGAGTGGGAACTAGAAACAAAGGGGGGGGGAAACAGGAGACCTCGGTGAGGAAAGCGGTGGAAAAAGGAAACGGACTCGTCGAAATTGACGTCACGGGAGTGAAGAAAGTGGTGAGAGGATGGGTGGTAGAAGTGCCAGTCAGACACGTCAAGGGGGAAACCGAGAAAGACACAAAGGACAGTGCGGGCAGTGAGCTTGTTTGTACCGGAGGCACGAACGTGAGCAAGGCAGCCCCAGACGTGGAACGTAGACACGTCACCAGAGAACCCGGTCCAAAGAAGGGTCGGCGAAACTTGCGTCCGCTGAGAGCGAGGCCAGAGGTTAAGCTGGTGAGCAGCGTAGCGAACGGCGAACGGCCACAGAAAATGGGGTGCACCGGCATGGATTATGGAGGTACAAGCCACCTCCATGACCAAACCGATGCGTCGCTCAGCGACCCCATTCTGCTGTGGGGAGTCCGTAGGATGTACGTTTGTGTGATACCCTCCGCACGACAAAACTGACCCAGCCAACCAGAGGCGAACTCGCCGCCACGGTCGGAGTGGAGACACAGAACGGGGAGATCGCGGTGGAGGCGCGCAGCGACGAGCCACGGGATAAGAACGGCAGGCACGTCGGCCTTCCGCTCCAGCGAAAACACCGTGCTGTAGCGCGTGAAGTCGTCAACAAGCACGAGAAAGTACACTGAGGGAAAAAACCGTCCGGATGTTTGGCACTAAGTTGGGTTTTTAGGCTTTGAGACTACTGTATGGTAAACCTGCAAGATGCACGGTGGTACATGTTGGGAGAGGCACAAAGTGGATGCGTTCACTGCACTGAGAACTAGATTAGTACATTGGATCTAACTCATACTCCAAAAGATATACAACGAGTACATCCGGACAGTTTTTTCCCAGGACAAAGAGCAAACTTCCGAACAACGTTTCTAGTACCTAGTCCACCTACTCTTGGCGTTGATCACCATCCACACCCTCCTAGGCATGTTATCTATGTGGTTAGTGCAGACCTTTGCATGAAGCTTCTCGCACTCTTCCTTGACCCACCATTTTGCATAAGGGGGTGAGCACAAGGAAAATTGCGAAGTATTTGAGCGTATGCATAAGTATTGTGCACGAATTCAGATTGAATGTAATCTCTGAGACTAGCCAAGCCGAGGGGTGTCCAAAGATGCCATTAGTTAAATGGTCCCGGCTTATCATGGGTCGTCTTCGTCGTATCGTTCTAGGGTAAAATCACGAATAGAGTGGCAAAATCTAGCATTCCCGCCACGAATCTTAGGGTAACAGAGCACGGTCGACTGAACATCCTTTCACTGTGTGAACCATGTTAAAATACGCGGGTCTAGTGACGGGGCAGCAGTCGAAGAAACCTCGACTGTTTGGGAAGAATATCTGGATTGAGGTCTGGTGAGAAAAAGGGTCACTCCAGCGCAACATACTTATGCTCTCCAAGGCATTCCATGTCATTTTCCCTGCCTAGGCTTGGAATGGCTCGGAGAGCATGGATATGTAGCTCTGGAGTGCCCCTCTTCCTCACCAGACCTCAACCCTGATATTCTTCCCAAACAGTCGAGACTTCTTCAACTGATGCACTGTCACTAGACTCGCGGATTTTAACATGATTCTAACAATGAAAGGATGCTCAATCGACCGTGCTCTGTTACCCTACGTTTCGTGGCGGGTATGCTAGATTTTGCCACTCTATACGTGATTTCACCCTACTCTGATTCGACGAAAACAACCCATGATAAGCCAAGACCATTCAACTAATGGCATCTTTGGACACCCTTCGGCTTGGCTAGTCTCAGAGATTACATTCAATCTGAATTCGTGCACAATACTTATGCATACGCTCAAATACTTCGCAATTTTCCTTGTGCTCACCCCCTTATGCAAAATGGTGGGTCAAGGAAGAGTGCGAGAAGCTTCATGCAAAGGTCTGCACTAACCACATAGATAACATGCCTAGGAGGGTGTGGATGGTGATCAACGCCAAGAGTAGGTGGACTAGGTACTAGAAACGTTGTTAGGAAGTTTGCTCTTTGTCCTGGGAAAAAACTGTCCGGATGTACTCGTTGTATATCTTTTGGAGTATGAGTTAGATCCAATGTACTAATCTAGTTCTCAGTGCAGTGAACGCATCCACCTTGTGCCTCTCCCAACGTGTACCACCGTGCATCTTGCAGGTTTACCATACAGTAGTCTCAAAGCCTAAAAACCCAACTTAGTGCCAAACATCCGGACGGTTTTTTCCCTCAGTGTAGCGCTCGCGACGCGGTCCAGGGACAGGGGCTGGGCCCCAGACGTCCAAGGCAGGGTCTGAAGGGGTGTAGTGGCAGGGCGAAGTGAGGAGGAGTGAGGAGCATGGCGCAGGCGGCCCTCGACGTAGGGTGTGCATGGCGGCGCAGGCGAGGGAGGGAGAGCAGGGAGCGACGCAGGGAGGCCGAGGACTAGACCGTGCTGAGATATGTGACGCAGGCGGGGGAGCGCGGGGTGACCTAGGTGGTGGTGCCACAATAGTGACAGGTGAGTGAGCAACCGACACGAGCAGGCCGCAGCTACCTGGGTGGAAGCAGAACCGGAGGAGGACTTGCCCGCCGGGGGGGGAGCAGTGTCCAGCGTAAACAGGCCAGACACTGGGTCCCGGGGGAACGTCGCAAGGGGGGCACTTGAGGCGGCCTCGGAACAGACCGCATACCGCTCGTGACTAAGAAACGTAGTGGTGACGCCGAGGTCCTGAAGACAGCCGACGCCAACTAAGTTCCTGGAGAACGAAGGGATATGCAGGCCTGTAAGGGAACCCGAGGGAACCGCCGGACGGGGAAGGGTAGTGTCGCTGCGAGCAACTACAGGACGAGAGGAGGGGACCAGAGGAGGGGTCCGCAAGGGCAACAGCGGCAAGCGCTGCAAGCGGCGTGAGGGCAGCGTGGTCGCGGAAGAAACAGGCTGATGCAGCGGAGTCTAGAGTGAAGGACAGCGACGCCGTAGTGGCCGACGACGGAGGAGAAAGGGTAGAGCCTAGACTAGACAAAGCAAGTTGTCCTACGCCTGACGCAGCAGCTGGCTAATGGCAAGCTGAATCTTGTTGGGGAGGGCATGGCTAATGGCAAGCTGGGCTACTACGTCGCGAGAATCCCAGACAGCTCGAGAAAATGCAGCATCTGCAAAAGCCTCGCTCTTAGTAGTGGTAGGGTCAGCAAGGAGGGGATCAGGCGCAAGGGGGCGGGGAAGCAAACCATCAATATACATAGCCAGGGAGTTGCCATCCTGGCGCTGACCTGTCAACTGCCGACGGAGGTCGACGAGCCAGGTGGCGAAGTCGATCGCGTGCCCCTCGGCGTCCAAGCGAAGAACGGCGTCCGTCATCGCACAGAGGGACAGCGGCACATCGGCTCAGCGGCGCAGCGACTCGGCGGCTCGGCGGCGCGGCGGCTCGGGGACACGGCGGCTTGGCGGCTCAGCGGCTCGGCGGCACGGCTGCTCAGCAGCACGGTGGCTCGGCGGCACGGTTGCTCGGCGGCGCAGGCGACCAGGGTGGCTAGGGCACAAGGGGCCGGCTAGGGCGAGCGGGGCCGGCAAGGGCGCGTGAGGCCGGCTAGGGACGCGGGGGGCCCGGTAGGAGCACGAGGGGCCGTAGCGGCGCGAGGGGCAGGCTAGGGGCGCGAGGGGCCGGTAGGGGCGCGATTGGGCCGGCTAGGGGTGCGAGGGGTCGGTAGGGGCGCGACGGGGGCGGCTAGGGGCGCGAGGGGCCGTAGTGGCGCGCGAGGCTGGCTAAGGGCGCAAGGGGCCGGTAGGGGCGCGACGGGGCCGTAGGATCGCGACGGGGCCGGTAGGGGCGCGACGGGGCCGTCTAGGGGCGCGACGGGGCCGTAGGGGCGCGACAGGGCCGTAGGGGCGCGACGGGGCTAGCTAGGGGCGCGACAGTGCCGGCTAGGAGCGCGAGGTGCCGTAGGGGCGCGACGGGGCCTGTTAGGGGCGCAACGGGGCCGTACTAGCGCGACGGAGCCTGCTAGGGACGTGACGAGGCCGTAGGGACGCGACGTGGCCTGCTAGGGGCACGACGGGGCCGTAGGGGCGCGACGGGGCCGTAAGGGCGCGATGGGGCCTGCTAGGGGCGGGACGGGGCCATAGGGGCGCGCGGGGCCAGCTAGGGGCGCGAGGATTGGGTAGGTGGCGGCACGGGGCGGAAGCGGGTGGGTGGACCTACCTACGTTCCTCAACTGTTTTGCAGTTGCTGCCAAATCTCGGTACTAGAGACCCTGGCTTGCAGATTGCAGAAATTTCGCGTTTCAAGACTAATGATTTTGAACCCCCCTGCTTGGTAACCTTGTTCCCCAAAGCGAGAGCGGAAGCCCTCATCGCACACCAAAATGGAGCTGAAACAATTCACACGCATGCGCCACCCCCTGCCTATTCCGCCCCTGCCCCCGACAAACAGGGCGTTTTGTCAACTTATACATATATTGTTATGTAGAAGTGATAGGCTAGATAGGGTATGTTCTTAGTGGACACAACCCAAACGCTTTATCTCCCCTGTTCTCCCTGGTATTAATTCTTTCTAGTATTAACATGGTATCACGAGTGGTTACCCCGTTTGAGTGCACGCACTCGCAATTTGCCTACTGTGCAACAGCTTTTCTTACCCCATGCCAGAACTGAACGCAAAACAGAACTAAGCGCATGCATAGCTGCTGGTTCGGTTTGTAAAAGGAAATAGAATTGTGCCACTCGTCAAAATTTTAACCAAATTTCGCACGTCAACTAATCTTAAAGCCAGGGTCTCAAGTAAGAGAAATTGGAGCAACTGCAAAACACTTGCTCGCAGGGTAACCAAGTCAACCTTCGCAAAGTGTGGAAAAGTGGTTGGGACCCAAAAACAAGGCTCGGAGAAGCTCCAAGCCGGAACATTCAACTGAAAGGCAGAGGTACGGTTACCGAACCCAAGTACGTTCGGCAGCCAGGCAACCCAACTGCAAAACAAACGATGCACCCAACGGTACATGAGACTCTGGACTTACACAGAACGCCCACACCCCAGGCACTGCTAGACCTCGTAAAGCTCGCCCACACCCCAGGCACTGCTAGACCTCGTAAAGCTCGCCCACACCCCAGGCACTGCTAGACCTCGTAAAGCTCGCCCACACCCCAGGCACTGCTAGACCTCGTAAAGCTCGCCCACACCCCAGGCACTGCTAGACCTCGTAAAGCTCAAGAAAGGGGTAGCCCACATAACTAGGACACGCGGCCAGCACACGCCGCACGTGGCAAAAGGCGCGGCGTTAGGAGGAAACGACACGGGGGGGAACGCACGTGTGGAGAGCCCAGGGGAATCACCGCGGGTCGAGAAGGAGAGGCGCGACATGAGCGCGAATGCCGAGCCCAGCGAGAGGAATGAGGAGGTGAGGGCCGTGCGGGAGAGGGTGAAGAGGTGACGGTTGAGTAGGATAAGACCCCTTGGAATTACAGCTTTGGACGCAGGTCCCGTGCCGCTCGATAAAATAACCAGTGGCTCGAACCCGCCACGCCGCGCACCCCATTCAGATCTTACCGTCAAAACGACGCCCACCATCCAGCGTAGTGTGTAGCCGCCCCTCTCACCCCTCCCACACATCCCGCGTCGTCCCGCGTTCCGAGCCTCGCAACACTCCGAAGCATTCCGTGTCGCCTCTCTCCCCTCCCACGCATTCCGTGTCGTCTCTCTCCCCTCCCACGCATTCCGTGTCGTCTCTCTCCCCTCCCACGCACTCCGTGTCATCTCTCTCCCCTCCCACGCACTCCGCATCGTCTCTCTCCCCTCCCACGCACTCCGCATCGTCTCTCTCCCCTCCCACGCATTCCGTGTCGTCTCTCTCCCCTCCCATGCATTCCGCATCGTCTCTCTCCCCTCCCACGCATTCCGCATCATCTCTCTCCCCTCCCACGCATTCCGTGTCGTCTCTCTCCCCTCCCACGCACTCCGCGTCGTCTCTCACCCCTCCCACACGTTTTGCGTCGTCTCTCTCCCCTCCCACGCATTCCGCGTCGTCTCTCTCCCCTCCCACGCTTCCGCATCATCTCTCCCCCCTCCCACGCGTTCCGCATCGTCTCTCTCCCCTCCCACGCGTTCCGCGTCGCCTCGATCCTCTCCCTGCATCCCGCCTATACCGCGCGCCCCTACCCAGCATTCCGCGTGAGGCTGACTCCCCTCTTACGTGTCTCCGCTGCGTTGACGGAGCCCACTAGCGCCATTTGCCACGCCACGCTCCCCTGGCAGAGGCAGAGGCAAGCACAGAGGCAGGCCGTCAGCCAACTGTACACCCTCCACTCCGCATTCTGCCGTTTTTGCGACGAGGGTAGAGAATGGGAAGAGAGGGGACAAAGAAGGCCAGGGGTGATGGAAAGGGGGGGGAGCCGGGAGCGGGGAAAACATAGGGTTCGGGAAAGCCCACAGAGAATGCAGAGAACACAGGAAGTGTGGCATTGGAGAGGGGCGGTGAGATGAGAGATACTGGGGAGAGGTGCGGAAGAGCATGGAGAGAATTGGGACACAGCGGGGGGGGGGGGGGGGGGGGGGGAATGATAGAAACAGGAGAGGGTGGCATTAGAGAGGGAAGAGAGTTGGGAGGTAGTGGTTAGAGGGTGGAGAGAGCAGGCAGAGAATTGGGAGACGGGGGGGGGAGGGTGGGTAGAGAAACAGGAGAAGGTGACATTAGAGAGGGAAGAGAGCTGGGAGGTTGTGGGGGGAGGAGAATTGGGAGACAAGGGGGGGGAGGAGTGCGGTGAGAGAAACAGGGGAGGGTGGCATTAGTGAGGGAGCTGAGTTGGGAGGTAGTGGTGAGAGGGTGGAGAGAGCAGGCAGAGAAATGGGAGACAGGGGGGGGGAGGAGTGCGGTGAGAGAAACAGGGGAGGGTGGCATTAGTGAGGGAGCTGAGTTGGGAGGTAGTGGTGAGAGGGTGGAGAGAGCAGGCATAGAAATGGGAGACAGGGGGGGGGAGGGTGGGGAGAGAAACAGGAGAACGTGACATTAGAGAGGGAAGAGAGCTGGGAGGTTGTGGGGGGAGGAGAATTGGGAGACAAGGGGGGGGAGGAGTGCGGTGAGAGAAACAGGGGAGGGTGGCATTAGTGAGGGAGCTGAGTTGGGAGGTAGTGGTGAGAGGGTGGAGAGAGCAGGCAGAGAATTGGGAGACAAGGGGGGGGAGGAGTGCGGTGAGAGAAACAGGGGAGGGTGGCATTAGTGAGGGAGCTGAGTTGGGAGGTAGTGGTGAGAGGGTGGAGAGAGCAGGCAGAGAATTGGGAGACAGGGGGGGGAGGAGTGCGGTGAGAGAAACAGGGGAGGGTAGCATTAGTGAGGGAGCTGAGTTGGGAGGTAGTGGTGAGAGGGTGGAGAGAGCAGGCAGAGAATTGGGAGACAAGGGGGGGGAGGAGTGCGGTGAGAGAAACAGGGGAGGGTGGCATTAGTGAGGGAGCTGAGTTGGGAGGTAGTGGTGAGAGGGTGGAGAGAGCAGGCAGAGAATTGGGAGACAGGGGGGGAGGAGTGCGGTGAGAGAAACAGGGGAGGGTGGCATTAGTGAGGGAGCTGAGTTGGGAGGTAGTGGTGAGAGGGTGGAGAGCGCATGCAGAGAATTGGGAGACGGGGGGGGGAGGAGTGGGACGAGAAACAGGAGAAGGTCACATTAGAGAGGCCGTGAGAGCTGGGAGGTAGTGGGGAGAGGGTGGCACTGGTGAGTGAATAGAGTTGGGTGGTAGTGGGGAGAGGGTGGGGAGCGAGATAGAGGGAATGGGGAGACAGCGGGGGGGGGGGGTTGGGTGGAGAAACAGGAGAGTGTGGCATTACATAGGGAAGAGAGTTGGGAGGTAGTGGTGAGAGGGTGGAGAGAGCAGGCAGAGAATTGGGAGACAGGGGGGGAGGGTGGGGAGAGAAACAGGAGAGTGTAGCTTTTGTGAGGGAAACAGGTTGGGACGGTGGGGAGAGAGGGAGAGAATGTTGAGACCGCATGAGACGGTGGCCTGAGAAACAGGAAAGCATGGCCTTAGAGAAGGTAGAGTGTTGGGAAGTGAAAAAAATGGTGGCGCCAAAAGAGGTCCCATGAGGAATGAGGGAACGAGACCCGAATCTGTCCAAGAGTCACTTGAGACACGACCCTACCTCCATCACCAAACCCCACTCCGGATGCTCATATTCCCCCATGCATTACACGTACGGCGCACCACCATCATTCACTACGCACGCGCATTGAGCCGCCTTCCGACACTCCAATCACCACAAATTCACCCCTCCGGTCTCCCACATATCCACCTGTGGTTGCCCCCAATCCAACTGACATACACGTGCTGTCTCCCCTCCATGACCCACATTTTTTGTCCAATTATCATAGCCAGCAGCCCCCCAACAACCCCTGCAAAGTCACCCACATTCCCATGGTCCAGTCCAGTTGAGCACGTCCACCCCCCTCTCCCCCCTGGATCGCTCACCTTATGGCCCTCCCACCACATCCATGTCGAGTGTGGGCCATTGCAGGAGAACGCGGAGCTGGGTGGGCCAGATGGAATTGGCGATGCAGGACTCCGCACCAATCCACGATTTAAGCCCATACTAAACATGATCAGGCAGCGCAACGTGACTATCGGAAAGCGGATGCAAATCCCAATGGCCATCATGCGCTGCGGATTGACAGAGCTGATGGGTGGAGAGTACATCGCGAGCCACAATGACATCATAGCAGTTCTGGCATCTGAGGCATCAGACGCAGTGGCGATGTTGTTTACAGCGGCGGAAAAGGCAGGTAAGCGTAACATAGAGTTCGTCCCCCCCAGGATGCCGGTTAGAGCAACCGTGTCAAAGAGAAGGTAGGTGGTATAGGGCATGGATTACCCGACAAGTGCATCAGCCCCATAATCCTTTTTTGCACCCGCTGCCCAACCACAATATGAATGTAGGTCGGGACGGGTTGACCGCCCGCGCAACAGCACAAATGCATCTGGATGCTCAAATGAGAGCCTTTCGAACCAAACGCAAAGGTGACGTGGGCTCGGTGGCGGAGGTGCTAGAGAGGACTCCGGATGCCAATGGGGAGTACAACTACAATTTGCCAGCGTACGAACTCGATAAAAAGGAGGAGCCGGTGCCAGTGAAAGGCTTCAAGCATGGTGGGACAAGGTTTGGGACGACCTACGAGGCTCTAAAACAAAGTGGTGAGATTGCCACAATCAGGACTGCATCTGAAACCATCTTCTTGAAAAAGCAACCAAACGTGAAGTTAACTCCCACCTTTTCTGACCGTATAACCCTTTCGGCCAGAACTCGCGAACGCTCAAGCCGAGGACCGACTCAACATCGGGTCCACAACGCCACCGGCTATGGACTGTCCTGCTGCGCAGGGGGAAGCGGGAGACAGAGGCAGGGAAGAGGTGACGGATGGGCGCCCACCTCAACATGAGGTGGCCGCATGCGGGCCCGAGCAGACGGGTGGTGGCCTGGCCACTGGGGGCACGCATGCCACCCTAGGGACGGCTGCCGGGGCTGGCGACAGCGTGCCCAGCCTTGCAGACCTGCGGCCAAGCGTCAGGTGCGTTATTACAACCTGCTTGGTACCACCTTTGTGCTGCCCCGCATCTTCCACACGGGCTAGTCGCTTCATTGCTCACATGATGTCCGATGAGAGGTCAAACCCTTAGTGGGAAAAAACCCCAGCAGCTATGCATCCCTTGCGTGTACCGCGGCAGGATGGAGCAGGCTTTGCAAACGGACCCGGAGCTGGAAAATCCAGAGTGTACTCCGCTAGACGACCCTGCCTGCACTACCATGGCCAATGGGATGGTATGTCTCCTCGATCCCCGCCTCCTAATCCGGTTTTTCATGACGGCAACTCTATGTTGCAGTGCGGGGTTAGGGTGTAAAGGGAAGCTGGTCTTAACGGCAGTAACGCGAACCTGGGCCTGCCTTGGTCTCACCTGGGTTTGTGATATGTGCAAGAGAGACCTACCCTTCTGGACCACAAAACGCGGGAACACGACCGGTACGGGTAGTAAGAAGGGACCACAATCTTCCCTCTTGCTGCCCAAGTTTTTGGCCTCTTTTGCCTTGGCGGGCATTGGTTTCCAACAGCTATGGGAGGTTAGCCGCTCGCTTGGTATCCCGGCAATTGCCAAGGCAACGTTCTACAGGTACATGAGAGGACAATATGGATTGTGGAAGGCTATTGAAGTAGGAGCAGACAGGTCAATGGCTGCCGTGCGTGATGAAATGAGTGAAAGGGCCATCCCTGGGGAATGGTTGTGTGTGGACGGGCGCTGGTCCCACCCACGAGAGGCTGAGTGGTGCACAGTGTCCTTCATTGATGACAAATCACGCAAAATCCTACTATCTGTGACGAAGTGGAAGGTGATTGAAAAGGTGTCATCACCAGCACTGGAGCGGCTCGCCTTTGAGGATGGTCTTCAGGTGAAGGGCATCATATCAGACGATGGGAGTTCGTTCAAAGCCGGCCTTGCGGGAAAAGGTATTTCTCATCAGAAGGACGTTTGGCACAAGAGCAGAGCTTTGACCAAAAAGTTTGTGAAGGAGCTGATTGACGCGCAGCGGCCAGCGATGAGGGTGACAGATGCCACATGCACGGGCGACCTCTGGCTTTGTTCCAATGCGACTCTCTGGTCCTGGTTACAGAAAAATGGTGGCAGTGGCGGACGAGTACGTGAGGCCTCAAAGAAGCCAATCCTTATCGAGGCCGTGTGTGGAAAGCTTGAGAGATTTGCATATGACCCCAAAGCTGTCCCTACGTCCCCGTGGCTGTACCCTGAGCTACGGAAGGTGCTTCGGGTTAAGGAGAGTGAAAGTGAAATGCTAAAGCCCCCATGCAAGCGGCACCGGCCTGCGCGGTCCACAACGACGGTCCCAAAATCGGTTGCTGGGGGGGGGCTGGCAGTGGACATACCTCTGGTTGTGTCCGAGTCTGAAAACTGTGTCAACCGGGCATCGAGTACACAGAGCGCGGGGGCCCATGTGGATGCCGACCGTTTTCAAGGGGTGGTCCCAGTGGATGTGCAGCAGGGGGATGAGGGGGGTGCTGCTGTTGAAGGAGGGACGTTAATCCGCATTGGTTGGTCAGATGTATGCCATCTATATAGATTTGATCCCCATCCAGTCCATGGTGTTCCTACCACAGCTGAAGCTGATTACGTGCGGCTGACTGGCGATACAATGGCGAGTGCAGAGGGTGACGGCGGGATCTTTGGTGAAGAAGAACGCACGGATGGTAAGCGCATGGAAAGACTTTCACTTTATGTCGAGCCTGTAGGCAATGTGTAATGCTTGCTAAACCTTGGGGTCCTTGCCTGTTGGCTGCAGAGGATTTTCACCAGCCAGAAGACTTGCCAATGCCACCAGCCTGCGGCACAACCGACCAAGTGACTTTGGTGGAGCCCGAGGGGGAAGACGATGTGGTTGCCACTCCTCGATGGATAGAGAGGGAGAGGGGGAAACGGAAACGCACAGCACCGGCGGGAGGTAACGACATTCCGGGTGTAGACGAGGAGGGGGACTTCGATGAAGTGTCGCTCGCCCAACGTTGGTGCACACACTTCAACCACGTGATGCTCCGCTGTAAAACCAGGTCCAATGATGGTAGCGCCCCGGCAGCAGAAGTCGTCTCACGCGAGCTTGCCGGGTCAGCAGACCACTGGGCCGGGATTCACACTCATTGTGGTGACGGGGCTGAAGCGCCGCCGCGGTGTGTGACAGAGAATTGGGGGAAAGAAAGTGCACTTTACGATCCTGATTCGGCCACCCATAAAGCGGTCCAAACGTGGATGGACTCCAATGTCAGCCTTGGTGAGATGGAGGCCTACGTGCGGGGGGCATGTAATTGGGTCAACGAGTCGTTTCATTCGCTCGTGCTCAAATATGTGCCCAAGAGAATACGGTTCCAAGGCAGCATGGTGGCAAGGATTGCTCTCTCTGTGATGCATTGGAACCATACAGTCACACGCCTTGTCGTCGCCATCCGTGCACGTGTTCGAAAGGCGACAAGGGTCCGCCGTGGCGGCAAGGAGCGGATTCTCGAGTCCATGGACTGGTCTTGGGTCGATAGAATAATGTCCAACTGGAGGGATTTCGGGTTGGAGCCGGCCGCCACAACCTTGGCAGCGGAGGAGCGCGCGGCTCCACCCCCCACTCCCCAAGTTGCAGTCCCTCCCTCCTGTGCATCTGCCTCACCGTCTACCCCCGGTGTGACTACGTTTACCTTCACTGCTCCTGGTGGCCGCTGCATTCCCACCTCCTGGGCCACGCAACGGCGACGGACGCTCTCCAATGCCCGTCGTGGAGGGGTTTGCCGGCCTCTTTTCCGTATGTGTTTCCTCCTCATCAAGCATTCACCTCTTGCGCTGTTACCTTCACTGAGATCTGCGTTACTGCCGGCGTGAGTTGTTCTTGCCTTTGTTGTACCACATCCCTCGCTGCAGGTGATCTCACGAACCTCAGATAATGGGGTGTCTACCCAGACGGGTTTGCGCGCACACCAAAGGCGGACGCGACATGTACCAATCCGGTAAGTAGGGTTCTAGTTGTGTACTGGCCAAACCACCCCGTACCGCTTTTGGGCTCATCTAGCCCGTCATATGCGTTGGTTTGTGGCTCCATTCCCTTCCCCCCCTGCCCTTGCACACTTTCCTGCCCCCCACGTTCGTTCGTCCCTCCCAACCCTCCTGTCCATGGAATTACAGGCTTCGCGATTATGACCACAGCATTGGGGTGCCTGCTGCCCCCGCGTCCAGGCTTGCCAGGGGCCATGATGAGATTCGTTAGGTGCGCGCCACGCATGTCACACACAATTGCCACCGAGCCCCTTCCCCCACTTCTTCCCCTCTTCCCAATCTGGTGTTGTCGTCGGAAACTTTCTTGTTCCTATTATTTGCCTCTTCTTGGTACTATGGTATTGGGGTTACTACTCTATGCTCATGTCTTCCAACCCCCCCCCCCCCCCCTCTTTTCTAATTGTGTGGTGTGCAGCTCCTGTTGTGGTATCTGCATCCCTGGTTCTCCACGTCATGCCCCAGAATGCTGGCTCCCCTTGGCCATCATTTACAAGCCTTTACTTGTGGGTTGGGCGCCTTTTGCTGCGCCCATGCATTCTGAGGCGCATCATCGCATGCTTGCGCCACTCAGAAAAATGTCGAGAGACAAGATAGTTGGTTAGGAAAAGAGAGTGATACAAGGAGGGGGTTGTACCCTACACAGTAGGTTTCAGTAACACATACCGAGCCTATAATTAGATATAACCTATATGATTTAACACACCCCCAAGCTTTGGTAGTCCCAAGCCCACCCAACACCCAACACCCCCAAGCCCGTGCACCCCCCAGGTCCTACAGCAAGAGGGGCTGCTACCCCTCATGAGAGGCGGTGACACCCACGCCGGGTGGCGTCAACGGCGGCGGTGGCGGCGGCAGTGTTGACGACGGCGGCGGCGATGGCGGCGGTAGCGTTGACGACGGCGGTAGCGAGGGCGGCGGCGACGGCGAAACTCGCGGCGCTGGCGGCATGGCACGGCCCGGCTACGACCGGGAAGAGACTCAGCATCTGCGGCTGGAACTAGGGGTGGTGCAGGGGAGGTGGCGTGGCGTCAGCAAGGCGCCGTGGCTGACACGGCGCTGGCTGATGTGCGGGCGAGCTGGCAGCGCGTAAAACGTTGCGGGGCCCGCTGCCGCCCGACGACACCGCCACGGCAGCATGACGACGCCGCCATAGCGCGGCGTCGATGCTGCCCGACGACGCCGCCACAGCACAGCGTTGATGCCGCAGCGGCACGTCGACGGTGCCACGGCAGCACGACGACGCCGCCATGGCAGCTCGGCATGGCCGCCACGGCGGCACGGAATTGGCGAGAGGGGCAACTGGTACCATGTTAAAGGCGGGGGATACAAGGAGGGGGTTGTACCCTCTACAGTGGGTTTCAGTTACACCTACCAAGCCTACAGTTATATGTAACCTATATGATTTAACAAGATGGCCTTCGACTCTGCCCTGTATCGCAGAAACTTTTCAAGCAACTCTAACACTATG
The DNA here is from genome assembly GCA_027943415.1 of Closterium sp. NIES-67. Taxonomy (NCBI): domain Eukaryota; kingdom Viridiplantae; phylum Streptophyta; class Zygnematophyceae; order Desmidiales; family Closteriaceae; genus Closterium; species Closterium sp. NIES-67. Next base: position 97,152 of record BQMB01000502.1, on the reverse strand, counting down.
CTTGGAAAAAGTTCAAGTGTGCACGCTTTTCAAGAGGGGCTCTCTTCAAGACAGCCTTTACTACTCTAGTCGATGTCTCTAAACAGGTTTAACGCCAGTGGTAGTGTCATGGGTTTTGCTGCACCCGTTGTTGTACATTATTCACTGTGACTTGTCATCGTAGCTGGGTTTGGACTCTCTAACGCCCTTCGAGAAGTCCAGCATTTCTGTTCCCCACGCTCGTACCCTTCTTGGCCTTCCGATTCCTGGAACATGGGCAGGTGTGGAAGAGATGGGTGGAGAGAGGGAGTGGGAGAAATCAGCATTTAAGGGAGGGAGAGTGGGTACCCCCATCCCATGGTGCAACGAGGCATCAGCTGGATGTGGATCGGATGTGCAACAGGAGAGTGTGGCATTGGAGGGGGGTGGGCGGGAGTGAGGGAAAAGGATGAAGAAATCTATAACACCACACGAGTATGCTAGTGAGGTGCGGCATTTACACACACTTACAGAAGGTAGTGTTGAATGGGAAGTGAGAAGGAAGGCGGGGTGAGCAGGGCCTGTAGTGCGAATAGGGAGTGGGGGCAGGGCAGAGAGGGAGGTCAGCACGTCGTCAATGGCGTTCCGCTTGCAAGGGGAGTGGGTGTGGAACACACGCCGCTTAAGCTGAAGGGGGGGTGGGAGGAGCAGGAAGGGGAGCTGGTGGGAATGGGGGAGAGGGATGAGCAGGAAGGGGAGCTGGGGTGGGGAATGGGGGAGAGGGATGAGCAGGAAGGGGAGCTGGGGTGGGGAATGGGGGAGAGGGATGAGCAGGAAGGGGAGCTGGGGTGGGGAATGGGGGAGAGGGATGAGCAGGAAGGGGAGCTGGGGTGGGGAATGGGGGAGAGGGATGAGCAGGAAGGGGAGCTGGGGTGGGGAATGGGGGAGAGGGATGAGCAGGAAGGGGAGCTGGGGTGGGGAATGGGGGAGAGGGATGAGCAGGAAGGGGAGCTGGGGTGGGGAATGGGGGAGAGGGATGAGCAGGAAGGGGAGCTGGGGTGGGGAATGGGGGAGAGGGATGAGCAGGAAGGGGAGCTGGGGTGGGGAATGGGGGAGAGGGATGAGCAGGAAGGGGAGCTGGGGTGGGGAATGGGGGAGAGGGATGAGCAGGAAGGGGAGCTGGGGTGGGGAATGTGGAGCGCAGACGAGCGTCGTTAAAGCGCTTTGGGGGTCAAGCAGGGGGGGAAGCTGGGGGGGTAAGAGAGGAACGCCAGCAAGGGACCCGCGTCGGGAAGAGACCTGCAATGGGGGAAGAGAGGGGGAGCCAAGTGGCGTGAGAGAGGGGGGGCTGAGGGGAGATAGAGGTGACGTCGGGGGGGCAGAGTGTTGGAGCTTTGAGGAATATAGAGGCGGATCTGAGAGGTTAGTGAGGTGGGGCTGAGAGACTGGGAGGGGGGGCTGAGGTGGAAGGGAGGGGAAGCCGGGGGGAAAGAGGGGGGGATTCGTGGGGAAAGCGGGGGGGAGTCGGGGGGAAAGCGGGGGGAGACGTGGGGAAAGCGGGGGCAGACGTGGGGAAAGCGGGGGCAGACGTGGGGAAAGCGGGGGCAGACGGGGGAAAGCGGGGGGGAGCCGTGGGGGAAGAGAGGAGGCCTGAGTGTCATTAGTGAGGGAGCTGTGAGGAACGGGAAAGGGCAGGAATTCGCTTCCCAAAGGGCCGTGAGGGGGGCAGGCAGGGTGGTACCTCCAAGATTTCCGTGTCCGGTTTTGCGGGTACCTGCTTGCCTCGGCTCCCGTGCTCGCAAGCTCCTACACCTTTGTCCGAATGCGCAGTATTTGCGGCTCACCTGGCATCATTCGCAGAGTCGGTGGTGTGAGGGTACGACGTGGGTCGAGGCCTCGCATGGTCCCACCGTGGCATGATGGTCAAAGAAGGTTGTGTGGGCGGTTCCGAGCCGCCCGCGACACCGTCTGGAGAGGGGGGGTGAAGGGGGGCAGGGGATGATGTGCGGCTGGGACGCTCGAAATATGATGCAGGGTTTGCGGGGCGCGTGCGGTGTTCGTCGCGCAACTCGTCCTACCCCTCGGGATCACAGCTGTAGTGTGCCTGCATTCCCCTTCGCGTTCCGCGCAATTCCTCCCTTCGCGCAATCCGCGTCCAGTATCAGTGTACCATGTGCCCCAAGCGATCTTCGCTTTTTCGTAGGCGGAATCCGTCGCGCTCGCCTCATCATGTCTCACGCTTTCGACCGGGGTATCACGGTATTCCCCGGGTCCTTTAGGCCTACTTGCTCACCGTCGCGCCTGGGAGTTTGTTTTAGCTATTTACCCTGCGTGATAATAAGTACGGTTCTAACCAAGCTGCGAAATGCACCAGATTGCTAAACCTGTTAGGGTTCGGCTTGCACGATCTGCCACGATGTCCTATCGTGACTCGCCCTTGGCGTCGCGGTTGGCGTGAGGACGCTCAGAGTCTTTCTCGCTTCCTTGATTGTGTCTGGCTGCATTCCGCGTAGGTTCTTGACAGCGGTAAGAACCATAACAGGCACGCCTGGGTTTTGCCAGTAGCGTGTGTGGTCATGTTTGCAGTTTCTGGGTTGCTGGTACGGGGAGATTCGGACTCGGCTTGGACATTGTTTGGTTCGGTTCGGTTTCCCAAACTTCCTCGTTACGTTGGGTGGACATTGCGAATTTTGGGCTGATTACTACCATCGTTTTCCCTCACTTTTTGTTTCACCCCTCGCCTTCCAATCAACTTCTTCCGAGTCTGAGCAACTGCAAAATACTTGCGGCACTTGATACCCTGGCTTTAACCAGCATCTTCACTGGGGGTACTCTGGTACTAAAGAAATTATTTGTATATTCATTGCGATGTCTAAATTGCTGCTAACACTTATCCAAGGAAATGTCAGTACTGAATACCTAAGCAATGCACATGTACGGGAAGGGGAATGTTTGACGCCACTAAGGGTTCTTCATTCTTCGTATTTGCTGCTCGTTCAGGTCGACTATCCTCTACATGGCTGCCTCCGCATCCTCGCCGAGATACTCATTGTCATCTTCAGCGCAGGCCTCCTGGTACTGTTGGTACTCGCTCACCAGGTCGTTCATGTTGCTTTCCGCCTCGGTGAATTCCATCTCGTCCATGCCCTCACCCGTGTACCAATGCAAGAAAGCCTTGCGCCGGAACATAGCAGTGAACTGCTCGCTCACACGCTTGAACATCTCCTGGATGCTCGTGCTGTTGCCAACGAAGGTTGATGCCATCTTCAGGCCGCGGGGAGGAATATCGCACACGGAAGACTTCACATTGTTGGGGATCCACTCGACGAAGTATGACGAGTTCTTGTTCTGCACGTTCAGCATCTGCTCGTCAACCTCCTTTGTGCTCATCTTGCCGCGAAACATGGCGGACGCGGTCAGGTAACGGCCGTGTCTGGGATCAGCGGCGCACATCATGTTCTTAGCGTCCCACATTTGCTGGGTGAGCTCAGGGACGGTCAGAGCACGGTACTGCTGAGAGCCGCGGGAGGTCAGGGGAGCGAAGCCGACCATGAAGAAGTGGAGGCGGGGAAAGGGAATCAAGTTCACTGCAAGCTTGCGCAGGTCAGAGTTCAGTTGGCCAGGGAAGCGCAGGCAGCAGGTGACACCGCTCATCGTAGCCGAAATAAGATGGTTGAGGTCACCGACTGCACGAGACAACGAAACGGAAGTCAGAATACCGAAGTGAGATAACGTTGTGGCGGAACTTGCTGGTAACCGACATGCCAGCAACTTACAGCTGGGGTTAGCGAGCTTGAGAGTGCGGAAGCAAATGTCATAAAGAGCCTCATTGTCGAGGACCATGCACTCGTCAGCGTTCTCGACGAGCTGGTGCACGGACAGAGTGGCATTGTAAGGCTCCACAACTGTGTCAGACACCTTCGGCGATGGGAAGACAGAAAATGTTAGCATCATGCGATCAGGGTACTCCTCCCGGATCTTGGAAATGAGGAGGGTACCCATTCCAGATCCCGTACCACCACCGAGGGAGTGACACACTTGGAAGCCTGCATGAGGACGTTAAAGAACGTAGTTAGTGATGGTGAAACAGATTCTCAGAAGGAAAATGTTAAAACTTTCTTATCCGATGGCTGTCATATAAAGTTTGTACCTTGAAGGCAATCACAGTTCTCAGCTTCCTTGCGGACGACATCGAGAACGGAATCGATCAACTCGGCACCCTCAGTGTAGTGTCCTTTGGCCCAGTTATTGCCGGCACCGGATTGGCCGAACACGAAGTTGTCAGGACGGAAAACCTTCCCATATGGACCAGAGCGAACACTGTCCATCACACCAGGCTCCAGATCCTGGAAGAGGAAAAATAAAATTGTCAGGAGAAAATTCCAGCAACCACATATTCAAAATGGCGGTGTCAACAAGATTCAGCATTTACCATAAGAATGGCACGAGGGACATAGCGACCACCGCTGGCCTCGTTGTAGTACACATTCACGCGCTCCAGCTGCAGCGCGGAGTCTCCCTTGTAGTTACCCAGAGGGTCGATGCCATGCTCCTCGCAGATGACCTCCCAGAACTTGGCACCAATCTGATTGCCGCACTGGCCACCCTGGATGTGAAGAATTTCCCTCATGTTGATGATGGAAAAACGTAGGTAGAGAAAAGATGGCTGATTACACCAGACTTAGCAGGGAGACGGGTGTGTGAAGCTCTAGGCTGGGTTGAGAAGTGAAAATGAGCCACCTTTATCAGATGGAGGGGATCTCAGATTCCACCAGACTGTGCTGCTGCTGGGAGTGCCCTTCAGGATTGGATCAATCTGGGTGTCTGCGATTGGCGGGTGCCTGGGTGAGTGGTGGTGGCAGAGGGTCGCTGCGCGTTATTGGCAATTCTGGTCACAGGGCGGGATCGTCGCAAAGCGCACCTACTCTCCTTGCGCGGAAGTGATCACATCGTCGCAGACTCCAGCCCCACGTGGGACAACAGCATGCGAAAATATCAGCGAGACGCACGCTGGCAGAGTGGGCGTGGGCGAAATCACAAGGAATCGCGATTTCGCATGTCTCCTGCAGCCGTTGGAGTTTGCGACGGTTTTTGAACTACGTGGCATGGATATTGCGTCAACGCCTTGGGAGGCCCGGAAATCGGGGGTGTGCGACCAGACAACTTGTTCCCAAATGTAAATCTCGGGGTTTCTGACTATGTGTCAGAGTTCCGCGCTTTCAAGTTGGCGCGAAGAGCGGTGAGCGCGACGACATTTCACCTTTCGATTGGACAAACATAGAATCGTGCCACTGGTTCATCAGGCTGGTCTTTACGCCACCGTGCATTGCGTTGTGTTGTGCTGTACTCGTCAATCCAATGGCTGTGGACCAACCAGGTCAGCCTTTGGAGTTTGCGTGATTGACTGCGTTCGTGGCAAGCAAAGCAGAGAACCGTATGGGAGTTGGAGTGTACCTCACTACTACTATTTCTTACCTATAATGGGACATTATTCCATGAACAAGAACCACAACCCTTTTACACCATAGATGCCTCATAATCCATAGGCACCACTGCCCTTTGAGATATATCTACAGTATTCTATTTTATTATTCATTAGTATATAATGCAAGTGCAACAGAAGCTTATACACATCATTGCATGTCGAGCTCCCGTATAAGACATGTATGCATGCACCGATCAAATAAGAAACTACATCTGAGACACCTTTGTTGCACCTTGGTTGAGTATTTTTCACTATACTGCCGTGTAAGAACAGAATGTCAATCTTTTTTATATGGAGCCCTCTCAAGACCTTCACCCTTAAAAATGTAGATACCCAATATTTAGTTATCAAATGGAGCTAAATAATTCTACTACTACCGCGTATGCATCCCCACAACTACCCTGTCTCTGCCCCTGAATTTGCCTTCCCTGAATTCAGGATGTAAACATTTTCAGCGCTTACGATTATCCTCCGGAGGCATCCAGCGCCACTGCACTTGCGTCGCCACCTAAAATCTCAACCCACACCGTCACAAGCAGCAGCAGCGCTACTTAGACGCAGGCAGCGGCACTTGGTGCAGACGCAGGCAGAGCATCCGCATCCGTGCACTCAACTGGCAGCAACACAACATCCACATCCCCAATGGCCGATCGCCCGCATCGTGCGGTCATCATATACGGCGACGGGCTCCTCATCGACGGCCCGCCTCCGTCGGCTCGTTCACCCGAGCCCTCGTCGCGAATCTCCGCGCCTGCCGATCAGCGAACGCCTCTGGAGGTGGTCGACGCGCCCGCGCTGCACCGGGTGGCTGCTGACGGCGTGTCCGGGCTCCTGGCGCTCCGACAGCTCCCCGCACACGGTGCGCTGCTGCCGCTACCTTCGAACCCTTGCCTCCTGAGTTCTTTCTCCTTTTAAATTCCGGATTGACTCCGGCGTTTGTTTCTGTACATTCTGATTCTGTCCTTGCATCGTCGCAACTGGCTGTTTTTTTTTTAATCAGGGACTCTAACTTTCAGGTTGGCACGGCCGCAAGGCACTTCCCATTCCCATGCCCCCATGCCCGCATGCCCCCATGCCCCCATGTCCCCATGCCCCCATGTCCCCATGCCTCCATGCCCCCGTGCCCTCAAGCCCCCATGTCCCCATGCCCCCATGCCCCCATGTCCCCATGCCCCCATGCCCCCGTGCTCTCAAGCCCCCATGTCCCCATGCCTCCATGCCCCCGTGCTCTCAAGCCCCCATGTCCCCATGCCTCCATGCCCCCGTGCCCTCAAGCCCCCATGTCCCCATGCCCCCATGCCCCCATGTCCCCATGCCCCCATGCCCCCATGTCCCCAGGCCTCCATGCCCCCGTGCTCTCAAGCCCCCATGTCCCCATGCCTCCATGCCCCCGTGCCCTCAAGCCCCCATGTCCCCATGCCCCCATGCCCCCATGTCCCCATGCCCCCATGCCCCCATGTCCCCAGGCCTCCATGCCCCCGTGCTCTCAAGCCCCCATGTCCCCATGCCTCCATGCCCCCGTGCCCTCAAGCCCCCATGTCCCCATGCCCCCATGCCCCCATGTCCCCATGCCCCCATGCCCCCATGTCCCCAGGCCTCCATGCCCCCGTGCTCTCAAGCCCCCATGTCCCCATGCCTCCATGCCCCCGTGCCCTCAAGCCCCCATGTCCCCATGCCCCCATGCCCCCATGTCCCCATGCCCCCATGCCCCCATGTCCCCAGGCCTCCATGCCCCCGTGCTCTCAAGCCCCCATGTCCCCATGCCTCCATGCCCCCGTGCCCTCAAGCCCCCATGTCCCCATGCCCCCATGCCCCCATGTCCCCATGCCCCCATGCCCCCATGTCCCCAGGCCTCCATGCCCCCGTGCTCTCAAGCCCCCATGTCCCCATGCCTCCATGCCCCCGTGCCCTCAAGCCCCCATGTCCCCATGCCCCCATGCCCCCATGTCCCCATGCCCCCATGCCCCCATGTCCCCAGGCCTCCATGCCCCCGTGCTCTCAAGCCCCCATGTCCCCATGCCTCCATGCCCCCGTGCCCTCAAGCCCCCATGTCCCCATGCCCCCATGCCCCCATGTCCCCATGCCCCCATGCCCCCCCTGGCAGTGAGTGCGGCGCAGAGGGAGGCGTTGGAGCTGGCTCAGCTGCTGGACGTGTTCCACTGCGCGCACGCTCCTCCCGCCCCGCACGTTCCAGACACCCAGGTGCGAGACACGTGCCACGACTGCCCCCTTCCCCCCAAATCCGGCATTCTCTGGAGTCTCATCTTCCCCACCCCCCGCACCCCCTTGCTTTTCTCACCGTCACTCTCTCACAATTCCAGCCTTCCATTTCGTGCCTCCGTTTTCCTTGACAAACCACTCGCCCCCTCCCCTTTCTCTCTCACCCCTTTCTCCCTGAACCCCTCACTTCCTCCCTCCTTCCTTCCCTCCTCCCCCCCCCCCCCCCTCCTCCCCCGGCCCCCCTGGCTTTCTGTCGGCTTCGTTTTTCCCAATCCCCGCCTCTTCCCCCTCGTGGCTGGTCTCGTGCTGTCCGCTGAGCCCATCCTACTATCCGTCCACCCCCACCTTCACTACCTCCCTCTCTCTCATTCTTATGTGCTTGCGTTTGCATGTGTGGTTGCATGTGTGTTTGCATGTGTGTTTGCATGTGTGTTTGCATGTGTGTTTGCATGTGTGTTTGCATGTGTGTTTGCATGCGTGTTTGCATGTGGGTTTGCATGTGTATGTGTGTTTGCATGTGGGTTTGCATGTGCGTTTGCTTGTGGGTTTGCATGTGCGGTTGCATGTGGGTTTGCGTGTGCGTTTGCATGTGGGTTTGCGTGTGTCTGCATGTGCGTCTGCATGTGTGTCTGCATGCGTGTCGGCATGTGTGTCTGCATGTGTGTCTGCATGTGTGTGTGCACATGTGTGTGCCTGAGTCCAATCCAACCAACCACACACGGCCACCCATCAGCCGGCCGCTGTGAGCAGCGCAGATCCCAGCGATCCCAGCACTGCTGCTGCTGCTGCTTCCTCCGCTGCTGCAATCTCATGGAGCACCAACCCCGCACCTCTGTCTGACCGGTACACCTCCCACGGACCATACCAGGCCATTATTGCCACACCTCATGCATGACATGCCATGCCATGCCATGACCCTCGCGCATTGACCGCGCGTTACAGCCAGCCCGTACCCGGTAGCTGCTGCCTTTCTGTGGAATGCTCGCATGCCTTACCTGTCCGAGCATGTCTCTTGCTATGCCGCCTTGCTGTGTTGGACCAAGCGTGGTCTCTCCCTTCACCTCTTCCTTTGCCCCTCCGCACTCTCTCGCTCTCTCTCTCTCTCTCCCCCTCACCCTCTCATCGCCGCTCCCCTCTCAGGCCTCACCTCGACTTTCTCCCACCGCCATTCCCCTTCTTACTTTCCCTTGCCTCTCTCCCTCGCCTCTCCCCCCCTCCTCTACAGCTTCATTGGCATGGAGGCGTCATTCCTCTCTTCCTCCCCCGCCTCCCTTGTTCTCGCCCGCGCTGCTGGCTTCCGCACTACTCGCCTGCCGCTTGCCGCACACCCCTCCTCCTCGCACCATCTACTCGTCACAGGCGAGCCCGTCGTCGACTCCTGTGACGGTGCAGCAGCAGAAGCCAAAGCAGACGCAGGAAGAGGGGAAGCAGCAGCAGTGGAATCAGCAGCAGCAGGGCCAGTGGGGTCAGGCCCAGTGGCAGCAGCAGCAGCAGCCGTAGCAGACCCCTCGGTGTTGGCTGCTCGGATCGTGGCGGCTCTAGGGCTGCACCGGGAGGAGGTGCCAGGACCTCCCCCTAGCGCTGCAGAGAGAGAGCCGGGGGAAGTAGAACTGGTGCTGGTCCATGTGCGCCCCGGTGACGTGGGCGCCTGGGGTGGCGAGGGGGGGAAGGCAGCAGGTGGTTTACCAGGAGGAGTAGCAGCAGGAGCAACAGAAGCAGCAGCAGGGGCTGTGACAGGAGCAGGCGAGGGAGGGGGAGAGGAGGCAGGGGATGCGGGTGCTACGGCGAGACAAGGCAAGGAATTGGAGGCGTGGGAGCAGGCAGAGCGTGCGATTGGCTGGGTGGATTCCCTAGTGGCCGCGCTGCTGAGGTGGCGCGATGGGAAGGAAGGGAAGGGGGCGGAAGGCAAAAAGGAGGGGGAAGGGCCTGGTGGCGAGGGAAGAACAGTGCCTGACGACCAGTCCTCCTCCGCGCGCCTCAGGGCAGAGAGCCATCTGTACCTCGCAGTGGTGTTTGGGTACGGGGAGCAGGGGAACCAGCAGGTGGCTGGTGCTCTAGTGCAGTCAACCACCGAGTCAGACCAGTCGTCCCAGCCCCTGCTGTCCCTGCCCCATCTCGCGCCGCTGACGTCTGCTTCGTCGACGGACTCGGCGCCACCGCTGCCGCCGCGCGTGCCGTTTGTGCCACGCCAGAGCTATGAGCTGAGGGGAGACGAGCCAGTGAAGGGCGTTCGGTAAGGGCATGGTGTCTCTCTGCCGCTGGCTTCAGTCGTTGCTTTGCTTTTGAGTGTTGGCAGCGCGTTGCGATGCTCTCACCTTCCTGTCAAAATTGCCGGATCTCATCACCATGCTTCTCCCCTCTCTAACCACTCCTCACCTGTACGCTGCATTTCCTGCACTCCGTGTTCTCTCTCTCGCTCTTTCTCTCTCGGTGCAGCCACCACCACCCTCTGCTAGTCACCCGCCACCTGCCAGCTGTCACCCGCTGCGACGAGGCGACGCGCTTCGGCATGCAAGAGTGCCTACAGGTGCGTGGCATGGGGTGGCGCGGCATGGGGTGTCATGTGGGGTTTGCGGCATGGCGGGGATTTGTGATGTTTGTTTTGGACTCTGGTGTGTGGAGCACAATGGCTGGCTTTTCATGGCATATATCAATGGACCAGCTTAGTCACACATGCAGCTTCTTGTAGTGGGGTGCTGCACTTCCTGCATTACTGATTCATGTGTGCACGGCCACGTGTTGGAGTGACCTGGAAGAACGCAACAATCTGTAGGATTTGGTAAAGCTGTCATGGCTGCACGTTTGACATCTCCATTGTGTGGGCATCTGCTTGCAGAATGGTGGAGACCGAGCCATCTTAGCAGATCGCTTCATATACGAGGTTGCATTCAAGCTGTGGAGGTATCCCAAGTATGGAGCTTAGCTCTGACATGTCATGTAATGTAACGTCTCTTCTTTTCACATCTGTTGGGCTGAGAAAAGCACTTAGGATCTTTTCAGAGACTAAGTCCCAGTTGTACAAGATACTTGAGTAGTGCAGCGGAAGTTGAGTAGTTGAACCCTTGCACTAGTATGTGAGAGCAAGTGACTTATTAAAAGAAACAAGCATACAGTAATATATAGAAAATAGGAAGATAAAGCAGTTGCGAAATACAATTGAAGGAATGGTTATCGAGTCGCACAGCGACTTGATGGTCGGTTCGGTTACCACCCTTGCAGTTGTAACGGTCAGTCGCAACCTCCAGTTGCGACCCTTCGAATCTTTCGTCCTTTCGTGTTCTTTCGTCCAACCTCCTCGTGCAACCTCCGTTTACTCGAGTGCAGTGTTTTACTTCAGAAATGCGTCAGTCCTTGAGGTATTTCCAACAACGTCTTCATGATATGACATTGTATGTATGACCATACCGCTTTTTCTCCAGATTGAGGAAGTGTCCATCATTTTAGTATAGAAGACAAAGGAAAGTTGGATGAATGGATGGAAATTGGAATGGAGAGGGAAACCTAAGTTGCCATAGAGTTGAATTTGCTATACAATCAGATCGCGACATTTCGCGCTATTGATTCAAGCACTGTTTGTGGCAGCAATCACAAAGTTTCCCCACAAACGAAGTGCTTCCCTGACGAAACCCTCCAACCGAGCAGCGGGAGCAGCAAATCGCTGACGGTGCTTGTGCGACATCTCCGAGGCTCACCCAGAGCAAGGACCCTTCGCCAGTGTTCGTCGATTCGAGCTGTTGGTGGATCTCACATTCTTTCTGTTACAAACGTTTCGTGTATTCCCTCCAGGATTTCGCAGACTACTGAATGACCTCCCAGTGCTGCGCAGGGTGCTGGGAATATCTGCTTCTCACTCACCTTGTCCTTCAGCAACAGTGCATTCTGGAACGCAGTTCATGTCAGGCCAAATCCCGTGGTATTTCCTAGAGTTCAGGCTAGGCCCTGCGAAGCGCGACCTCAGTGCCGCCGGTCTTAGGCGTATAGTACAGCCGGCTTGCCATCACCACTTAGTGATCTTTCTCGTCACTTCCCTGCGTTTTGCTTTCGTGCTTCTCCAGAAAGTGTAGCCTTGTAAGTCCCAAGGATCTCCCGCCCGAGTAGACCCCAAAAGAGATCTCGAATAGATCCGGCGATATGAGCGCGAAAGAAGGCGATCGGCCGCGACCCGGCGACAGGATAGGCACGGAGCGGTTCGAGCGAGAGAGCGGCGCGTCGGGGAGCGGCGCCGGCGAGGATGGCGGCGCGATCCGCGTGGTGGTGGTGGGCAACCAGGGCACGGGCAAGACGTCGCTCATCATCTCGTGCCTCACAGAGGCCTTTCCGGAAGAGCCCGTCCCCGTGCTGCCGCCCACTCGCTACCTCGCCGACTCGTTTTCGGATAAAATCCCGCTCCTGATCGTCGACACTTCGTCAAGGTCTCGCTCTTCCCCCTCTCCCCGCTACTCTCTTTTCGCTCCTCTCTCCCCTCTCCCCTCTCCTCTCTCCTCTCTCCTCTCTGCTCTTCTGGTTCCTGACCCGATCGTGGACACGTGGTCAAGGTCTCTAAGATCACCCTCCTCTCTCTCCCCCACCCTTGCTCTTTCTCCCTGTCGTGCGCCGCTTTCAAACCTACCCCGTTGCGCAACAGCATCACTCCCCCGCTTCTCTCCTCGCACCCCTTACATCGTCCTGGCTGTCCTCACCTTGTGCCGTGACTCAGCTCGTCCCTCTTGCTCTCCTTGCTCGCCGTGTCTCGTGCCTTGCGTCTCGCTTCCGTTCTCGTCTGTGGTACCCACGGCTTAAAAGTGGCTACTTCTTAGAGTCTTATGCTTATGCACCCACTTCTTGTGTACCCACTCCGACCACGACGTAGCGCGTGTGACGCATGTCACCACCACCATACCAACGTCCTGCATTAGAACCGGACCTGTCGTTCTGGTCGTGCCGCCATTATGCCGCCAAACCTTTCCTAACCAATTCATGCCCGCAGGAGCCCGCTGGTTTGGCCTCGGACTTTCTAATCAGGTGGTCGTCTCTCACCGTTTGAACGTTGCTGATCTCAGCTCCCGCCGCACATGCCTCTTAATCAAGTCCTAGGTTTCTGCCGCTCTAGGTTTCTCTCCGCTCTCGCAGATGTACTTTGAGAATTGTCAAAATGCACCGACAGCACCTAGGTTTCTCTGCGCTCGCGCGGAAGCAACGAGGGCAACTCGCTCACTGTGGCATCCGGCAGCGAGCTGTGCTTGCGCGCGGATCGCGCGCACGCTTGCCCAGTCACGCGCGCCTTAGAGGACTTAGACTCAGCATCAGCCGCGCGTCAGATGGGATCCGACGTTTCAAAACAAACCTTATATTAGACGGGATCCCATGTTGCGCTCGTTCCTGGCACTCGTGGCTCTTAGAGCGACTCCCCCCCGATCCCATCCTTTACCGCCCTCTCTGTTCTGCTCGAGCACATCGCGAGACCTGAGACCGCATCGCCGCTCGATCTAGGGCAAAGCTTCGCCATCGACGGCGTAGCGCCTCCCTCGAGGCGAGAACCCTTCCATGGCCTCGTCTCAAGCTCTTCCCCCATTCTCGTGTTGGCTCTGGTCGTCCGTGCGCGCGCGCGCGCGCGGGGTGCAGGCGCGAGGAGCGGGGCGCGGTGGAGGCGGAGCTGCGCGCGGCGGACGCGGTGGTGATCACGTTCGCGTGCGACGACCAGGCGTCGCTCAACTCCGTGTCGTCCTACTGGCTGCCGCTCCTCAGACAACTGCAGGTGCGGCCCTGGGTGGGGGGACAAGGCTCTCCGGGGACTGGGGTCGGAGGGAGAGGGGTTGGGGGAATGGACCCTAGCGGGGGTGGGTGACTGGGTGTGGGGGGTGGTGCCGGGGAGGGTGAGGGGGTGGGGAAAGGAGATCTGTTGACGGGCGACAAATGATTACCTATTGAGGACGGTTGGGGCACATTCTTCTTGCGTCGAGTGCATATGCATTAGCATGCGCGCGGTTCCTCTTGCTCTCGTGCACTCGCATGCCTGAGCAGAGAGACCTTGCGTGGTGAGGTGAGGTGAGGTGCGGTGAGTATCGTGGCTAGCATTGCATTGCATTGCATTGCGTTGCTGCCGCAGTGCGCCCTTGTTGCACCAATGCGCGCTGGTGAGGCTCAGTATCTCCTCACCGCATCATATTCTCTCCGTGCTTTCTCCCTAACCCCGTATATCCTTTTATCCATTCACTACCCCGCTGCCCTTGCCCTCAGCCTCACTTGCGCACTAGGCCCCACCCTCTCCTACCCCCCTTCTACCTCTCCCCCACCTGGCTCATCGCCCCTACCGTCCTCTTCCAAGTCCGCACTCTCTGGGCCCCACACCCTCTGTCTCTTCCCCTCCCTTCCCTCCGTCTCTTCCCCCCCCTCCCTTCCCTCTGTCGCTCCCCCTCCCTTCCGTCTGTCGCTCCCCCTCCCTTCCGTCTGTCGCTCCCCCTCCCTTCCGTCTGTCGCTCCCCCTCCCTTCCCGCTGTCGCCCCCCCTCCCTTCCCCCAGGTGCCCGTGCCAGTGGTGGTGGTGGGGTGCAAGCTCGACCTACGGGGGGTGCCGGGCGCAGTAGCGGGGGGAGGGGGAGCGGCGGCGGGGGCGGGGGGGGCAGGGGGCGCGGGGGGCATGGTGGCGCAGCAGCCGCTGGACGTGCTGGTGGCGCCCATCATGGACGAGTTCAAAGAGGTCGAGACGTGCCTCGAGTGCTCCGCGCTCCGACGCATACAGGTGTGGAACGAGCGGGGAGTGAGAGAGTTTGTGTGTGGAAGGGGGGAGTGGATGTATCAAGGAGAGACGAGGTGTTGTGAGAGGACAGGGATTGGAGGGGAAGCAGTGGGATGGGGAAGAGAATCTCGGAGGGATTCCAAGATTCTGGATTAGAAATTCATTTGATTCCCAGCTTGTTGCCTCAACCTCGTGCGACGCCCACGTAGTAGGAGTATCCTTGCCCTCCCAGCACGCCGCACTGTGCACTCTTCCTCTCCTCACTCTTCTCCAAATCCCCCCCAACACCGCATTGCATCCCCCTTCCCGCTCCTCCCCCCCCTCCCCCCTTCCCCCCCTTAGATTTCGAGTCGACTCAAAAGCCCTTCCTCACTCTTCTCGAACCCCCCCCAACACCGCACCCCCCCCCCCAGGTAGCGGAGGTGTTCTTCTTTGCGCAGCGGGCGGTGCTGCACCCCACGGGCCCGCTGTTCGACCGCCAGACGCAGGCGCTGCGGCCGGCGTGTGTGCGCGCGCTGATGCGCATCTTCATGCTGTGCGACGTGGACGGGGATGGCGTGCTCTCCGACAACGAGCTCAACGCCTTCCAGGTGAGAGGCACTGTCATTTCCCTTCCAGGTGAGAGGCACTGTCATTGCCCTTCCAGGTGAGAGGCACTGTCATTGCCCTTCCAGGTGAGAGGCACTGTCATTGCCCTTCCAGGTGAGTAGCGTGCCCGTGAGTAGCGGTGTGTGTGCCTGTGACGAGTTTTTTGTCAACTCAAATATGATTTGCTTGCATGGCCGTGAGTAGCGGCGGCTGTGACTGCGTTGCGTTGGGCCCGCGGATTGGTGGCCGGCCGTGATTTGGGCGGGTATCTTTGATTTGGGTGCTTCCCCAAGCATGTGGTGTCCATGCTTCTGCAGTGTTGCGGATTGCATACCCGTTGTTCCTCCTCAGAGCCTGGTGAAACAAAGTCTACTCAGGTTGAAGTGTACAGTGTGCAGTTCTGTGCACATCCTTGCTTCCCCGAGACTCTCCCCCCCACTCGCTCCCCCCCCCCCTCCTTGCCCCCCTCCTCCCCCCCTTCCCCCCAGGTGGAGTGTTTTGAGTGTGCTGCGCCTCTTGCTCCTCCCCCCTCTAGCCCATCATCCCTTTTCCTTCCCCTTTCCTCCCGTCTTCCTTGCATATTCCCGCTCCTCTCCCCTCTACCCTTTTCCCATCCCTCTCCCCCTTCAGGTGGAGTGTTTCTCGGTGCCTTTGCAGCCAGCGGAGCTCGTAGGCGTGAAGCGAGTGGTGGCAGAGAAAATGGTGGACGGAGTAGCGGCGAACGGGCTGACGCTGACGGGCTTCCTCTTCCTGCACGCGCTCTTCATCGAGCGCGGCCGCCTCGAGACCACGTGGACCGTGCTGCGCAAGTTCGGGTACTCGTCCACGCTGCACCTGCGCGCCGAGATCACGCAGCTGCCCTCCAAGCCCCTGCCGGACCAGGTGGGGTGCGGGGAGAGAGGCGGGAGAAGAGATGGGCTTGGGCTTAGGGGGGGGGGAGGGGAAAGAGGGGAGGATTCTGGGCGGGGGGGGGAGGGGATAGATGGGTGGCTTTAGGAATGGAGAGAGGGTGAAGGTGTGGGAGAGAAGGGGAGGGAAGGGTATGTTGGGAGGGGGCTTCATTGAGCACGGGCGCCTGGGGACGACGTGGACGGTGTTCCTTAGCACTGCACCTGTGCGACGAGATTACTCAGCTGCCCTCCAAGCCACTCTGCCGGGCCAGGTGGGCCACGCACGGGGTGGGGGGATGGGAGATGGAGATAATCGGGGGCGCTTGGGGGTGGAGGGGGGGGGAGATGGCGAGGGAGGAGGGAGGGGAAGTCGGAAAGGGAAGCTTACGGGGAGAAATGGCATTGGTCGCTTTTAGGGTCATTGTCTGCGCCTGCTCCAGGTGTTTTTATGTTTCACGTGCCTCTAACTCAGGCCTTCCCGGAACCTTCTCTTCACCTGAGTAACGGGTTCAATGTCCTGTGATTATTTTTAACGCCATCCAACCTCCCCCTGTGCGTCCTTGCTTTCCCCTTGCCTCCCTCCCTCCCTCCCTCCCTCCCTCCCTCCCTTCCAAAGCCTAGACCTGGAGCATAGCACAGCAAAAGGCTGTCCCACACGCCCCTACTGCCCATCTCTGCCCCTCCACTCTCCCTGCGTCCCACGGCCGTTCCATTCCTCCTGGCGTCCCGTCATGGATCCTCTCAAACCCTGCTGTCTCCTGTGTGCCTCCTCTCCCCTCCTCCCCCACCCAGAGCATGCCTCGCCCTTCTACTGTCCATGTCGCTTGTCCCGCCCATCTCTCTGCTCCCTGACCTGCCTAGAAACGTTTGCCCCACGTGCACCCCTGTCCTCTGCCTCCCCTCCCTTTCCTCCCTCCCCTCCATTCCTTCCCTCCCCTCCCTACCCTCCCCGTCGCTCCCTCCCCTCCCTCCCCTCCCCCCCCTCCCCCCCCTCCTTCCCTCACCACCCACCCCGCCCTCCCCATGCACCATGGCAGAGCGTGGAGCTATCGACCAAGGCGCTGGAGTTTGTGTGTGCGCGGTTCAGAGCGTTCGACAACGACCAGGTCATGGGCGTGGAACACAGTGCTCCGGGTAGCTTGGCTTGGCAAGGGCGAGGCGTCAGGAGTGGTTGGTTTTGTTGGTTGTAGAGTGGGTAGAGGTAGAGGGATGGGGGCGATCGAGACGGCAAACTTGTGGCATCCTGTTTGGTTGGAGAAGGGGTGAAAGGGGGCAGGGGGGGGGGGAGGATTTGGAGGGGGGGTATCATTAGTATTGATAGGGAGAAAGGGGTCGTGGGAGCACGGCCTTTGCATCTCGCTGTGTGACCCACCTCGTCTTCTCACTATCCTTCCCTCCCCCTCCCTCCCCTCTCCCCTCCCCCCTCCCTCGTGCGGCCACCATGCGCCGTTGGTAAGCAGGACGGCGCCCTCAACACCAGCGAGCTGAACAACCTCTTCAGCACCGCACCCAACAGGCATGTGCGCCGCGCCGTGCCGGCTTCCTTCGCCCTTCCCAAACACCCAGATTTCAACAGCCTCTTTCAAAAATCCAGTCTCTAACAGGCTCGCCTACTTGCTCCCAGAGCGGAGCCGTGGTGTTGCCAGTGACCTCATTGGGCTGTCTTCTTTTCTGCTCTTGTGTTGTTTCCAATGACACTTGCTGTTTTGCATGGTCCTGCTCCTCTTGTTTACTTTCTTCTCGCTTGCTCTTTAAGTCATGCGACCTCTTTTAAGTCATCTGACCTCCTTTCCTCCTCCCATTCCTTCTCCCCTTCCTTTCCCCTCCATCTCTCGTCTCTCCCCTCTCCCTCCCTCCCTTTCGCTCCCCCCCGCCGCTGCCATCAGCCCATGGGAGGAGGCGCCATACCTGGGGGCGGCAGAGGCATCACCATCAGGGGCGCTCACCTTCAGCGGCTACCTCTCCCTTGTAAGTTGTAATCATGCGTCCCTGCCCCTGGGGCTAGCTCGTTCCTTCCTGTTCTGGGGTGCTTCCCTGCCAGTTGTACCTGGCTCTGGTCTGTGCGCCTTCTCTGCACATCCCTTGCTTGCTTTCCCCTCCCGCCCTCCTCTTCTCTGTCCATTCGCCTAACCTCCGTTCCCCTCACCTCCGTTCACCTTCCCTCCCTTTCCCTCCCCTCCCCCCCCTCCCCTCTCCCCCATCGCTCTCAATGCTGTGCTCCTCAATGCCGAGTCACCTGAGCCTCCCTTCACATCCCAGCCTGCTCCCCTTCCCCTCTCCTCTCCCCCTTCCCCCCCTCCCTCAGTTCCCCTTGGACTTCAACGTTCTTCTGTACCCAACAAACCTCTCCCAAAACCCCCGCTCTCCCTCCCCCCAACCCCCCCAGTGGTCGTTGATGGCGCTGCTGCACCCCGAGCGCGCCATAGAGTATCTGCTGTACCTGGGCTTCCCCTCGGACCTCGCCCCCTCCGCGCTCACCTTCACGCGGCGGCGCCGCAGCGACCGCAAGGCAGGCAGCACGCAGCGCCGCGTGCTGCAGTGCCTAGTGGTGGGGCCGGCTCAGGCGGGGAAGACAGCGCTGCTCAACTCGCTCCTGGGCAGGTGAGTCTGCAGATGAGGGCTCTAAGGAAGAAAGATTGGCAGGCACACTCAAGGGTGTGTGTGTTCTGCCGTGCCTCGTGGTGGGGCCTGCGCAGGCGGGAAAGAAGGCGGGTAAGAAGGCTCAACTCGTTGCTGGGGAGGTGAGGGCGAGGGTGGGGCGGTTAGCTTTCCTCAGGTTAGGAACAAGAGCGTGGCAGGCAGCAAGCAAGGGTGTGCGTAGGAGTGCCTCGTGGTGGGATTCGCACGGAAAGCCGCGCAGTGCAACTTGTCGCTGGGAGGAAGGAGAGGTGGCAGGGCGGCCGTGGGGAGGTGGCAGGGCGGCCGTGGGGAGGTGGCCGGGGGGCCGGTATGGCGACGGGAGCTGAGCGTTGGTACTTGGTACTTGATGGGAGGTGACGGGATGTTGGGTGTTTGTTATGCTCACGGAGGAACGTGGATGAGGGGTTGTGGAGCACAGCATGTGGGATGTGGGGTGTGGGGTGCGAGATGCGAGATGCGAGATGGGAGGTGTGAGGTGTGAGGTGTGGGATGAGGGATGAGGGGATGTCTCAGTGTAGCATTCTTGGGTGAGTCAGCTGGTGCACGAGGATCATATGATGCACCGTAGTATCAGAGGTGATCTGCACGCACAACTGCGATGGATGGCATATCCCATACACCACGTCATTCACCTGCCCACCTTCTAGTTTCTCCTTTCATTCCCTCTTCCCCCCTCTCTTCCCCCCTCACTTCTCTCCCCTCTGCCTTTCCCCATCTTTCCGTGTCCCCCCCCTGCTGTTCGTCTCGTCCCTCTTCGCTTTCCCACTCTTCGCTTTCCCACTCTTCGCTTTCGCTTTCCCTCCTCTTAGCTTTTCACTGCTCTCGCTCTCCTCAAAACTGGGCCCCGTTCCTCGTCCGCCCTCCTCCTCACCCCCCCCCAGATCGTTTGAGCCGTCGCACATCAAGTGGAGGGAGGACGAGCAGTTTGCCTTTTGAGTCGACATAAAAGTCAACATCCTCCCCCCCCTTCCTCGTCCGCCCTCCTGCTCGCCCCCTCAACACCCCCCCCAGACCGTTTGAGCCGTCGCACATCAAGTGCAGCGAGGACGAGCGGTTTGCTGTCAACCTCATCTCCACCGACCCTCAAGCACACTCCTCGTCCTCCTCCTCTTCCTCCTCCTCGTCCACCACCACCGCCTCCTCCCTCTCCTCCTCGACTCGCGACTCCAGCAGCATAGCCAGCCAGGTATGGCCGGGCGGCATGTGAGAGCCATTATTCCAGTCTGGAGGCACCTCAAAAATAGATATCAGCAGTACAGCCAGCCATGTATGGCATGTGAGATATTTGGTCTCTGGATGCAAAGCATGCTAAGCGTGTTGTATTGAGCCGCCATGTGGTGTAGCATGTTACATGTAGCATGTAGCATGTAGCATGTGGCACAGCGTTTCAGTGAGGGGAACGGTGTGCCACTTTGCACAGTGTGCTCGTGTGCTCGTGTGCGGCGTCAGCGCAAAGCCATCTCCAAGCCAAGAGAGAGCATGACACGTGAACCAATTTTTGAGGCGCCTCAAAACCATGACTGGTGGGAGAGCATGACTGGTGGGAGAGCATGACTGGTGGGAGAGCATGACTGGTGGGAGAGCATGACTGGTGGGAGATCATGACTGGTGGGAGAGCATGACTGGTGGGAGAGCATGACTGGTGGGAGAGCATGACTGGTGGGAGAGCATGACTGGTGGGAGAGCATGACTGGTGGGAGAGCATGACTGGTGGGAGAGCATGACTGGTGGGAGAGCATGACTGGTGGGAGAGCATGACTCGTGGGAGAGCATGACTGGTGGGAGAGCATGACTCGTGGGAGAGCATGACTCGTGGGAGAGCATGACTGGTGGGAGAGCATGACTGGTGGGAGAGCATGACTGGTGAACCATCTTCTTCTCCCACTCTCCCCCTCAACCTTCCCCCTCTCAGGATCGGAGCACTGCGGCGAGCAGCAGCACGGTGCTGTACTGAGGGAGGTGCACCCAGACGCCCCACACCATGCCAAACACCATCCTCGCTCCCTCCCCCTCCCACCCTCCCACACTTCCCACCCTTCTCACCCTCCCAACCTCCCCACCCATTTCACCCCCCCAACCTTCCCACCCTCCCCACCCTCCCAGGACCTGGGCACGGTGGCGAGCAGTAGCACGGTGCTGGTGCTGCGGGAGGTGCACCCAGACGCGCTGCCACGCCTCCTCGCTGAACCCAACTGGCTCGCTGCGTGCGACGTGGCTGCCTTTGTCTACGACAGGTGCGGGGGCGCGACAGGGAGTGTGTTGCTTGTTGCAGTGCCATGGCTAATCTCGTTCGGGCCATGTGCCCCTGTGCCCCTGTGCCCCTGTGCCCCTGTGCCCCTGTGCCCCTGTGAGCAGCATGGGAAGGCAGGGGATGGATATGCTGGTAGCAGGTGGTAAGGCAAGTGAGAACAGGGCTAAGCACTCGAAATAAGACAGACACGCACGTAGTTCCCGTTTTTTCGATCCAATCCTTCGCTTCACCCTCGTGGCTCCCTCCCCACTCCTCCACTCCCCCTCTTTACTCCATCCCCCCTCCACCCTCCGCTCTCTCCGCGTCCCATCTCCTTCCCTTCTGCCCCTCTCCCTCCCCTTATCTCGCAGCTCGTCGCAGGGCAGCTGGGAGAAGGCAGTGGGCATGCTGCCTATGTCCCACATGTGCCCTTCTTGCCCGCCTGCCACAACCGGGTCTACTGCCTCTCCCAAACCCGCTCCCACCCTCCCTGCCCCCTCCCCCCCCTCTTCCCCTCCCCCTCCCCCACTGTGCAGTTCATCACAGGGCAGCTGGGAGAAGGCGGTGGGCATGCTGATCTCGCTCCCTCACACTCCCTCACGCTCGCTCACGCTCCCTCACGCTCGCTCACGCTCCCTCACGCTCGCTCACGCTCGCTCACGCTCGCTCACGCTCCCTCACGCTCGCTCACGCTCCCTCACGCTCGCTCACGCTCGCTCACGCTCCCTCACGCTCTCTCACGCTCCCTCACGCTCCCTCACGCTCCCTCATGCTCCCTCACGCTCCCTCACGCTCCCTTCCCTCCCACCACCAGGTCCACTGCCTCTCCCAAATTCTCTCCCCCCCGTCCCCCTCCCCCTCCCCCTCCCCCACTGTGCAGTTCATCGCAGGGCAGCTGGGAGAAGGCGGTGGGCATGCTGCAGGAGGTGGCGGGGCGGGCAGAGGCGACGGAGAGTGAGATGCCGGCTGTGCTCGTGGCGGCCAAGAACGACCTCGAGCCGCACCCCGCCATCTTCACGCAATCTGCGCAGGTACGCTGTTGGTTTACTTCGTCCGCTTGTGTGTGTGTGTGTGTGTGTGTGCGCGCGCGCGCGCGTGCGCGCGCATGCGTGCGTGCGTGTTTGTGTGTGTGCACGCGGGCGTGTGGCACCAGGGCAGATGCCATTGACCGTTCTCACCCTCTCGTCCCCCATCCTTGTCACCCCCCGCACTTCCTCCCCCCCCCTTCCACCTACGCACTGCAGCTGTGCACGGAGATGGGGGTGGCAGCCCCGGTGCCGGTGTCGTCGCTGCTGCACGACGTCAACGAGCTGTGGGTGCGCCTGGCAGATGCCGCCAGGAAGCCCCATGTGGGCATCCCCGAGACGTCCGCCTCGCGCTCCTCCAAGGCGCTGCGCCGACGCCTGCTCTACCGCTCTGTCTCCGTGGCCCTCGGTGCGTGGATGGACCAGTGCTGCTGCTGCTGCTGCTGCTGCTGCTGCTGCTGCTGCTGCTGCTGCTGCTAGGGGATTCACCATTCCGTTGAGCGCCCCCTGTTGGTGTAATTGATGGGTCCAAGGGGCAGCTTTGGCAGTTTTTGTTTGGTTCTGTTCTGTTCTGTTCTGTTCTGTTGTGTGTGCTTTGTTACACGTGTTACACATCCAAGTCGGCAGTCAGTCAACCCTCGTCAGCAGCCCATCAAGCTTATCGCATCTCCTGCTGTACTCTGTCCCTGTCTGTATATCCCTGCTCTCTCGCATCGCTTCTCTTTCCGCGTTCGTCTTTCTCCCTGGGCAGTCGGCACAGCAGTAGCAGTGGTGCTGGTGGTGGGCTTTCGGATATACGCGGCCCGTCGCTCCTCCTCCTCAGCCTAGCACTCTCGCCTGTCCCTACACACCCTGGCTCTACCCCTGTTAGTGTACGCTCTCTCATCCCTTTTTTTGCCCTCGGTTCTCTCACCACCCCTCACCTCTGTCCTTGCCCCTGGCGTCTGCTTCCTTCGCTGCGGTGTGTCTGTCTTCATTGCCATGTGTCATTACCATTCACGGTCGCCCTTTCCAGTTCACCTCTTCCTCTTTCCCTCACTCTGGTCAGTCAACCTGGCTTTCCCCTGTTGTGCTTTTGGCTTTCGTCCTACCCTGTATTGGCACTGCTCTTATCCAGCCGTCTGCCTCACAGAATGTCAGCTCTTCCCCCCCACCCCCGCCCACTCCCCCTCCCCCCCCCCCCGGTTCTTGCTTTGCCTTCGCTTCCCCCAGTGCAGTGTACCTATCGCAGCAACCACCCGTTGTGTCTCGGGCTGTGCTTACCATTGGCTAATCCACCAGTGCTTCAGCCGTTCCTGTTGATAGTCCCGCTGTTCCTTATGCTCCCACGGCTCCAAACAACCACTCTATGACCTCACCACCACCATCACCAACACCACCAGTACTGCTGTCACTGATGCAGCTGCCGCCACCTCTGCCATGCTGTACCACCACACTCAGCTGATTAATGTCTGATGGAGGCTTGGTAAGGCCAATGTTAAGCTTGAGTTGAGGGATGTACTGTGATATGCTTGCAAAAGTTAATGATTTTGATGTTGGAGTTGTAGTGCTAATTTCCCAATCAGATGCATAAGTTGAACATTTGTAGCGACTGTAGTAGTTATAAGCCCTTGTTTCCATTTGCCACTAGAGTTGTGATCGAAACGCAATATAGAAAATGTGTTAGAAGGTGAGTTGTACTGCGAATTCTGGGTAGCTGCTTTTCTTCCTCTAGCTTTCCTCGTCAAAAGCCTGAGGTACTAATCTAGAAGTAGTGAGTTACCAAACACAAGTTTGATAAGTGATTATAACAGCAACGAGATTGTAAGCACTAGCGACGGTTATCTCAACTGGCAGGAAGAGCTCTTGTGTGCTGTATATACCTGCGATTCGGAACCTTGCTTTGTGTTCAGCATGTGATTGTTCGTGTTTCGCTCGCCTCGCCATTCCGGACATGTACGGCGACGTGGCATCGAACTTCGCGTCCTTGCACACTCTTGCCCCATCATCCCGTTTTTTGGATTTTAGCTTAGAGGTTGGTGTTTTGCTAAGTGTGGATACACGAGTGTGCAAAAGAAACCGCGAGGCTCAGACCTTGCAAAAGGACACCCTCCGTTCTGCCGTGTCCATGATTGGGTCTAGGTCCGCTAAAAAATCCCCCGAAGGAGTAACGTAAATTCAGAGAGGATTCCGGAGCGAGTGTTAGACCCTCGAGTCTTGAGAAAAACTGACGGCTCCAGCCAGGCAGCTGGCAAACTGGAAACTAATAATTTCGTGCAAATGAACTTCCACCAGTGAGAAACTCTCGAATTTCTAATGGATTCGCAGATTTCGGCCACTGAAGTCGCAACCCTCCTCTTGCGACGGTTCACGACTGTGCAGCGGCTGCACCGTCAAGAATATCAAACCCGCAGTTAGGTTCTGACAGCCCGCGGCTCCTTCGACCGCGGGTCTGCCTTGGGAAAGCACTCGCTCCGGAATCGGCCCTCATTCCATTTAATGGGGGTTGACTCACGCAGAGACTCCTCCGTAGGAACACGCAGGGTTCCGTCGTTACATCTCACACCTGCTTGTCCTGCTCCATGGCAGTTGCTGCTGCTGCACTGCTGCCACTGCTGGTGCAACAGCTAAACGGCAACTAGTCCTGCTCCATGTGCCCCCCCTCAGATCCATGTGTTCCTCCAACCCAAAACCACGCAAAATCAGCTCCTTCCGCCGCGTGCAGAATCAAACAACAAAAGCCCACCAGATCAACCAAAGTTCATCCACCTACTCCCTCCCCCCCCCCCCCCCCCCACCCCCGCCCCACCCCTCAACCCCCCTCCCGGACACCCTATTCCCCCAGTCCTAGCTTCTTCTCGTCGTTATCCCCTTTCTCGCTGTTTTGTGATAGCCGCGACTCGGAAATAACAGATCCGCCGCCCACGACAGAACACCACACTCACTCACTCACACCCTCGACATGTGCAAACTGCACGAGAATTGTGGGAATGGTCGAAATCATACAACACATGGTCACCCCATCTCCCTCCAATTCTCACGGTTGGTTAGAGGCCGTAAAAAACTGCGTGTAGCTTCTCAAGCTGCACATGTTTGGATCTCTTAAGTAAGTTCTAGCTGAAATTACCTAAAGTTCCTTCACATTAGTGGAAATGTACTGGCTTCCCTGGCCCGACTTTCTAAGTATCTGGTGTTCTGTGCCAGGGCTCTCTTGTCCTCCCCCTCCCGTCACCCGGAACCGGCGACACACTGTCATAACCAGGAGGCTCATTGTTGGGATAACTGCCCCATAATAACCAGATGGTCGCCGCACTGCTCCAGCAGACAATTGGGCAGGATAGGGCAACATTTCCCAATCCAAGCTGCGGCCTCCTCTCCTCTCCCCTTCTCTCCTGGTCCCATTCCCTCCCACCACCCATCATCCCATTCCGTCCCATTGCGGCCACTGCTGCAGCCTCCTTGTGCTCTCTCTGGCTGACTCGCTTCTCCCTTGCATTGCATCCCCCTCCTGGCGAGAAGGGAACAAACGAAGCGCGACGAAGTGACAAAACGGTCGTTACATCCACATTCAATTCTGTACGGCACTGTACTGTCGGCTTTCCGACACCGAAGAGAAACCGTCACACATTGGTGTGTGG
Organism: Closterium sp. NIES-67; assembly: GCA_027943415.1. Lineage (NCBI taxonomy): Eukaryota > Viridiplantae > Streptophyta > Zygnematophyceae > Desmidiales > Closteriaceae > Closterium > Closterium sp. NIES-67. The sequence continues at coordinate 71,785 of BQMB01000502.1, read as the reverse complement.
TGTGGTGGAGCGAACACAACAACCTCGGCTCCACAGCAACAGGCCATGCCAGCCACACAACCCAAACAACCAACGAGGTGTCGCGTCGGGTTGGGGCCTTCCACTCCCGTAGCGTCCTCCTACCAACCTAAAAGGCGCCCCATTCCAGCCTATCAATCAGATTAACTCCTTGCTCCATTTCCGCCTCCTTCGATTCCCTCCCTCAGTGCAGCTCAGCGAGACAAGCACACTTTGAGTACAAAAAACCATCGTAGAACCCCCTCACAGTTGTCCATCCACGCGAGTTTCTCCTTCGCTCCTGTGGTCCAACGTTCTTATTTCTTGCCGCATTCCTTCGCATGTCTTCGCGAATCCTCGTGGGAGCCTAGAAAACAGTCACTGGACGTTCACCGCAGTACCAGTGCCGATTTAGTACAATCCGTTTAACTCTGTTCACGTTCCGTTCGAATCCCCCTCCCGGGATTGGCGCACAGCATTCGTCAGCCATGTCTACATCACACCGGTATCGCGTATCCGTGGTGCTCGTCAGCCTTCTAATCCTGGTGCTCCCCCAACCATGGCAACAGGCCCGCAGCGCGCGCCTCGACCCTCGCACCAGCTCATCCCAACAACCGTCCCTGTCGCAGTTCGAAATGGCCGTCCAAAAAACCCAGGAACTGCCGGAGTCCGTCCGGAGCGGCCTCTACATGTCGCGCCTTCTCAGGGGCGCGGAAGACGAGAACGACGAGGAGGAGGTGGCGGCGCGCCGCCGCCTCTCCGCTGCCGACGGCTACTGGTTCGGGCTGCGCGCGCCGCCTCTGCGGTCGGGGCCGAGCATGGCGGCGGTGAACATGTCGTTCTTCCGGTGGGAGAGCGTGCGCGCGCTGAGCTACGTGGACTGGCGCACCACCATGATGATCACGCCAATTCAGCGCCAGTTCCAGTGCGCCAGCTGCTGGGCCATCACAGCCGTCGATTCCATCGCCATGATGTGGGCGATTGCGACGGGCACGCCTGCGACGCCGCTGTCGCCGCAGCAGGTGTGCGACTGCGCGACGAAGCAGTGCTGCCAGGGCGGCTGGCCCGACTGGGCGTTTTCGTACGTGCTCTCGAACAACGGCGTCACGCAGCTCGGCAACTACCCGTACGTCGCCGCCGACTCCACCACCTGCTACTTCAACGCGACGGAAATGGCGCCTCTCGCGAAGATCACGGGGTGGGAGCTGGTCCCGGCGTTCAACCCTCTGGCGCTGATGAAGGCAGTGACGACGCAGCCGGTGATCGCGTTCCTGAGCGCGGCGTCGAACGACTTCCGCACGTACAACAGCCGCGACCAGATGAAGATCTACGACGGCATGTGCACGTCCGAGATCAACCACGCCGTGCTCGTCGTCGGGTACAACTACACCGGCCCCAGCCTCGTCGGCAGCTACTGGATTATTAAGAACTCGTTCTACAACACGTGGGGCGACAAGGGGTATATGTACCTCGCGATGACGCCCGACGTGCGTGGGAAGTGCGGCATGCTCACCGTCCCGCCCATGTACCCCGTGTACTATCCGGTTGGCCCCCAGCCGGCGCGGTTCGCGTCGAGCCAGCGCGGGCGATGGAAGGTCCGGCGCGTGGACGACCTATCGTCTCTGCTCTTTAACTCCGCGCTCACCCCCTCTGGCGTCAACTCCTCCGCTTCCTCTGCTGACCAGCTCGCGGGGATGGGCTTCGGCGCCATGGACCCGTGCGCGGATGTGATTAATCCCTGCGGGGCCGGCGCGTGCTACAGATCGTTCGGCATGGCGCGCTGCGACTGCTCCATGCTGCCCGACATGGTGGAGGTGATCGCGTCGCCCACGTCCAAGTGCGTGCCGCGCTTCCCCTGCGCCACCAGGACCAGCGGCGCCGTGCCCATCAACCCCTGCGGCGGCGGCACCTGCTCCGACCTCGGCGACGGCTCCTACACCTGCAACTGCTCCCCCGTACGTGCCTCCCGCCACCACCCCACCCACCAAACCCCACCCCACCCCACCCCAACCGCTCTTGCTCTCTTGCTCTTTCGCCCATTGCTGTCTACTTCTGCCACCGCTCCTCCCCATTCCCGTCCTCACGTCGCCTCTCCGCCGCATTCCTCTCCCTGGTGTGTCTGCGCCTCCCCCCCTCGCAGGGCTTCGCCATCGGGGCAGCGGTGGACGGCTCCCCAACGTGCATGCCGTCGTCTGCCGTCGCGCATGTCTACACCACCGTGCCCGGCGACACCTGCTCGGTATGCACGCACCCACGCTCCCTCTCTTCCCCGCCCATGTTCGCCCCTTGGCTCTCCCCCCCCCCCCCCTTGCATCCACCCCCCTGTCCCGTCACGTGCACCAATCCTTCTCTGGAAACAGCCCCTTCCCCTTGCTTCCCCTTGCTTCCCCTTGCTTCCCCTTGCTTCCCCTTGCTTCCCCTTGCTTCCCCTTGCTTCCCCTTGCTTCCCCTTGCTTCCCCTTGCTTCCCCTTGCTTCCCCTTGCTTCCCCTTGCTTCCCCTTGCTTCCCCTTGCTTCCCCTTGCTTCCCCTTGCTTCCCCTTGCTTCCCCTTGCTTCCCCTTGCTTCCCCTTGCTTCCCCTTGCTTCCCCTTGCTTCCGGCCGCTTTCATCGCGCTCATGCTCCCCCTTTCTCTCTCTCGCCCCGCTCCTCGCTGTGACCTCAGACGGTGGGTGCGGCGTACAACCTGACGAGCGACAACCTGATGGCGCTCAACATGTGGCTCAACTGCACCACCACAGAGTACCTCCCGCCCGGCATCGCCATCACCATTGCCGCCAGCCCCAAGCTCACCACCACCACCGTCACCACCAGCACCAGCACCACCACCAGCACGTCCACGTCCACCTCTACCACCACCATTTCCTCCCCTACCTCCACCGCTCCCAGCACAGTGACGACGGCCGGGCCTGCGAGCATGAGCGTGTGCACGTCCACGTACAACGTGCGCGGGCGCGACACGTGCTGGTCGCTCGCCACGACCTACTTCGGCGGCAGCATCGACAGCCTGATCGCCATCAACCCGAAGCTGTCGTGCATCCGGCTGTTCAAGGGGCAGCAGGTGTGCCTCGCCATGAACACCACCACCATCTCGCCCATCTCTAACTCCACTGCGTCCCTCATCCCCCCCGCGCCCATCCTGGGGACCACCACGACGACCACCACCAACACGGCCGGCACGCCAACGGACGCGGAGAAGGAGGACAAGACCCGGTCGGCGCCCGAGTGCGGGCAGACGTATGTGGCTGCGGTTGGAGAGTCGTGCGAGACAGTGGCGAGCCGCTACATGATGTCAGCGCGCTCCTTCTCCACGCTGAACCCCGTGCTCGACTGCAACCTGCCTCTCCCTGTTGGCGCCTCAGTCTGCGTCGCTGCCAAGTCCGCTCAGGTACGCCCACTCTTAACCCCACCACGGCACAAGCTTTCATCTTCAGCAATTTCAAGCTGCCACCAGCACTTGCATAAAACCTGGGATTCTCCCCTCCCCTCCCCCGGTCACACAGCCCCATCTCACATCTCTCTCTGTCCCTCTCCCTCGTGCCCCACCCCCTCCCCCCCACAGACGACGGTCAACTGCACGACATGGTACCGCGTGGCGCAGGGCGACACATGCCCCACCATCTGGAACGCCGCCAACCTCACTCTCTCCATGTTCACTGCCATCAACCCCGGCATTCGCTGCGAGGCCCCCTACCTGGCGGTGGGCCAGATGGTGTGCATTGACTCCCCCGTGCTGGTGGCCATGCACGCCAACCAGAACGTGAGCTACTCGCTGCACGCGGTGCGCGAGAACGAGAACCTGGCCATCATCTCGTCCATCTACGTCTCGCGCTGCACCACCGCGTCCGTCTCCCCGGATGCTATTGCTGCCATCAACAACCTCCCAAACAACGCCACGGCGCCGCTCGAAGTCAACACCACGATTATCATCCCCTGTGTGGGCCGTGCCGGGGTGCTGGACTGCGGGTGTGCGACCTCGCTGCCGGTCTGTGGGGCGGACTATGTCACGTACCCGTCTTACTGCGATGCGGTCTGCAACTACGCCGTGCCGATTCGTTCTATCCAAGGGGAGGTGTGTGGCGGGTGCAACGCCGCCTGCACAGGCCGCACCGGGATCGCGCCTCTGTCTGGCTATGGCTGTACGTGGAGCATCTGCCCGTACCCCACGTGGCCTCTCTCGCCCTCGGACTGCTCTGCGATGGTGGGTGATGCAGACGGCAAGTGCTGCACGTTCGTGTCGTCGACGTGTGACAGTGTGTGCACGGCCACGATGCAGACGATGGGAGGGACGGCGGCGCAGCAGACGACCAACTACAACAACTGCTTCAAGCAGTGCATGTGCTGCTCTCGCATCCCCTGTGCTGCTGGCTTTTGCAACGCACCCTCCAGCTGCTGGAACCAGAGCCCCCGCAAGTGCATCTACGCCAACTTCAAATACACATGGAACTGCACTTGGTTCCCAGCTGAATATCCATTGCCTTGATGGCAGGAATGCTTGGTGTCTGCCCCCCCCTTCCTACTTTTTCAGGACGAAGCTGAAAACTGTACCATATTAGTGTACATGCCTTCGTTTCTCACGTTAGAGCAAGCCAAGGCTTAGGTTAGGCTGTGAAAAGCAAGGTACGCTTGTTCAATTACATTGGTTATGGATTTTTTCATTTTTGACAGTGCTTCAGTCATGGCATACTTGTGAGGGAAATAATGATACCTCAGAGACGGGCATGGTTTTTTGGATGCTCATATGAACAATTAATCATCATTAAGAGAATAGAAGAGGAGGCAGTTCCTTGTAACGAGGATTCGCCCACTTCCAGAACCCTGGCTGCGAATCGTCAGCAATAAGCTTCACTGCTGTGCTGTGGTTGGTTCATATAGATGCACCACTCACACCAGAAACTGCCTTGCGTTCTCCCTCTTGTTCCTTCCATGCTTCACGTTGAGGTTCTAACAGTAGGATTCTAAGCTTTGGAGCGTCGTCTGGTCGTCAACAGACCAGCGGTAGAAGAGCGCGTTTCCACATAAGGCGCCTGGTGGCGCCTGCTGCGGCGCTGCTATCGGACTTGTTGTCGGAAAGGGTGCATGACCGCAGTCTGTTGCCCTATGGGGGGGCGGAGATGAGCATTCCGCCGATACACCTGCAAGACGTTCCATGTTGAGACATTAACGGGCAGACCGCGTACCGCTGATTCGACGAGAAGCAGATTAGGGTTACCAGGGGAGGAACAATTTAAACTCGGAAAATAGCTCGATTGTTATTCTCTGATTGATTGGTACCGTTCGTCCTCGCGAAGATTGGCGTGAGGCCCTGCCCGGCTGCAGTCAGCTGCGTTGACGGCCATTTGGGGGGGCTGTATCTGAACCTAGTTTCATCCTAGCGCGTTAACCTAGTTTCATCCTAGCGCGTTAACCTAGTTCTATCCTAGCGCGGCTCTCGCGTCAGGTCGAGACTCCCGAGGCGTGGTGGGAGTGGTTGGGCAACATGGCAGTCAGCGCCGATGGTACGTTGGACGCTCTCTAAATGGTTAATACGCATGCTTATTTTTTCTCGGAAATATTTTGCTCTTCTTTGTTTTGTTTCGTTATGCTGCTCTGCTCAAGGATCGCAAGTGGGGTGCGCTAGTATGACATTCGTCGGAATAGAGATACAGAAAAAAGGTTCTGGTCCATGCATGGGTGTCCCCCGCTCGCCTCTCACTCGCCTCTACCTCACTCTCTCCTCTCACTCACCCCTCGTGCTTTCTTTCCCTGCAGACCGCGTATTGGACTTCGTGCGAGAGGTGAGCGTTCCTCTGCTCCCATGCCCTCGCATCGACTCCCTTTCAGCTCAACCGCACTGCACCTCCTCCTCCTGCCTTCCACTACTCGGATGTGACGGATGTAGGCGGCACAGTGCTCATCGTATGACCACCAACAGATGCAATGCAGCACCACCCCCGCTCGTATCATCATGCGCAACATCAACTTCTCCTTCAGTTTCACCTCTTCCCTCGTTCAACTTCAATTTCAACTTCCCTCGTTGTCCCCTACCCTCCCCCCCTCGCACTCCCAACCAACCACCACCCCCACTCTCTGCCCCCTCCCCTACCAGCAAAACCGGCCAGTGAACGTGCAGAACGTGGCGGACGCGCTGCAGAAGTACAGCATAAAGAAGACGGCGGTCCAGAAGGCCCTGGACGCGGCGGCGGCGCGCGGCGAGGTGGCGTTCAAGGACTACGGCAAGCAGCGCATCTTCATGGCGCGCCAGGACGTGCTGGACGTGCCTGACACCGCGGGGCTGGACGCGCTCAAGGCGCGCAACGAGCAGATCAGGGAGCACGCCATGCGCCTCAAGGACGAGTGCGGCGCCCGGGAGAAAGGTGGGGGGGTGGGGGGGGAAAGGAAGGAAGTGGGAAGGGGGGGGTGGGGGGGGGAAGTGGGGTTGGGGTGTTGTATGCGGAACAGAGTGGCAAGGGCGGGTTTTGGTGGTGTGGAGCGGGTGGTGGTGAGTTGTGGCTGTGGTGGTCTGCTTTTCCTTGCCCCACTGAATTCTGCATAGGCGTCTGTGTCTCCCTTTCCCTTTCTCTTTCCCTCCACGTCTGTCTGCTCCTGTCGGTCCTTTCTGGTCCTCGCGTCTATCTCCAATCCTGCTGCTGTCTTTGCTTCACAGTGGCTCTCATTGATTTGTTCGAATCCCCCTCTCTCTCGCTTGTGCGTGTGCGCCCCCCCTGCCAACAGAGGTGTTGGCGCTGGAGCAGACCCTGACTGAGGAGGAGATAGAGCAGCAGCGGCAGAGGATGGAGGAGGAGGTACGGCCTAGCGAGACTACTCCACTCTTGGGATTCAATTGGTGTATCGTGAATGCACGGAAGCAATTTCTTTGTTTTGGCATGGCAGAGGTCACAGTTCATTTCATGGCAGTGGTATCGATCCTCCACTCACTCCTCGCCCTCCTCTCCCCACATCCCTGCCTCTCCTCTTTTCTTTGTTCCCCGCCTCTCTCCCTCTGGGCGTCCCCGGGTGTCGCCTCATTCAGAACGCAGCGATGGAGGCGAGGCTGGAGGTACTGAGGGATGGCGGCAACCAGATCACGTCATCGCAACGGCAGCAGGCAGAGGAGCAGTACCAGCGGTTCATGGGGCTTTGGCGGAAGGTGCGAGGGGGATGCAGGAAAAGCGGGGTGGGAGGGAAGTGGGAAGAAGAAAGGGAGAGTGAATATGGGAGAGGACACGAAGGGCAGGTTTTTGGAGGGATTTGGGATTGGAGTAGGATGGGTATAAAATGGGCGTTGGTACCTGATTGGCATGTGTACATGTGGTCAGGTCATGTAGGTCATGTCTTCCTTCCCTGGGTATGCTGCATTGCCACTTGGTGTCGTCCGTGACCCCAACCAGTCAAACCATTGTGCTTCATGCTCTTCCTCGGATTACACAGACCCCCCCCTCTTTCCGCTCTCCGTCTTCATGCCATTTCTCTCTCTCTTTCTCCCTCATCCCCCGTTCTCTGCCCTGCGCTCTGTGCTGTGCTCTGTGCACGGGAGCAGCGCAAGAGGCTGTTCAATGTCTTCTTCTCCACCGTCACCGATGGCATGTCCCGCAACCTCAAGGAATTTCAGGTCACTCCCTGCACGCATGCGCGCCCGCACGCCCGGAGGCATGCCTGCACGCATGAACTCATTCATGCTTGCCTCTCTCTCTGCTGCTGGCCCTCACACAGGCCATTGCCCTCGTGCACAGCCATCAGCTCGTTTCCACGCTTGTTTGTGTCTAGGGTCTCCCTTACTCTCTGCATCAGTCTTTCCATGTACGCGTTTCCATGTGCCACTCATTGCTGTCCTCTGCCTATCTTCACCTCAGCTTCCTCTTGATCCTCTGCCTTTTCGCCGCCTTGCTGTGGGCTTCAGGAGGAGCTGGGGATTGAGACAGACGAGGACGTAGGAGTGAGCATTCAGGACAGCAGCGACCTTCAAGCGTCCATGGCGGGGGGATCCTCCTCTACCGCCCAAAGGCCTCCAGTCAAGGGCAGGACATCAGGCGGTGCTGGCAGTGCAAGCACGTTAGGGCCAAAGAAGGCGAATGGAGCCCATGGGCTGAGTGGGGTGAACGGAGCGAGTCACAAAGGGAGTGCCATGGAGCAGACAGGAGCCAGTAAAGCTCAAGGGGCAGCTTCCAGCAGAGCTGTTGCAGGGGCTGCTGCTGCTGCTGCTGCAGGGGGGGCTGGAGGGGCTGTGGCTGGGGGAAGTGCAGGAAAGAAAGGAGCGACTGGGTCTGGGAAACGGGGTGCAGCAGCGGCGGCTTCTGGTGAGGATGGTGGTGGTGATGGTGGAGAGGGGGCTGCTGTGGCTGGAGGTGGGGGTGAGAAGGGACCAAGTTTGGATGGGGTGGAGGAGGTCGAGGCAGTGAAGAAGGGAAAGGGCAAGGCTCCTAAAAAACCGAGGAAGAAATGATCTGAGTTCTCTCCGTTTTACTAGTCTGAACCCTTCCACTGTTTAGTTATACTGGTACTTTGTATCTTGTAGCCGATTGTGTCAAACATACAAGCATATATTGTATGTTACAGTAGACTATTTAGGCTTGTGCCTTAGGGAGTACAACCAGGCCCCCAAATTGGTTTTGGAGGTGTCTGATTCATTAGACTTGCCTCCCATCCCATCCCTTGGTATGGCCATCAGACTCGCCTCTGAAATAGTGTCTGAAAAATCAGAGTAACAATATATTTTTTGTCTGATAAATCAGAGTCACTAATTTGTTTTACGCTGATTTTTAAACTGTTGTACACTACACGTCAATAAATGTCCTGCATAACCTCCTCAGCCTCGTCCACCGAACTCTGCTTCCCTAATGATCTCTTACTACTTGGGCTTGGCATCAGGACCCAAAATTGGTTTTGGGCCGCCCTTTGAAAACAGGGTCGCCCCACCGAAACACCTTGTCACACAGGGTACGTAACTTAGGGTAGTCTGATTTTTCAGGGTAAACCTCTTTGCAGCACTGTTTACACAGGGTATATTTGTATCAGAATGAGAGTAGTGAATGATAACTAGTGAGAGAGTACAGAAAGACATACCTAAGAATTGTACCCTCTAAGAGGTGACCCTATACAGTCTATACAAACATAATGACTACACATGTTTGACACACCCCCTAGACTGCATAGGGGAATGTCCTAAACAAGCAGCTCAGGGCGGCACTACTAGTCCAACCTCTGAGACAAGGGTCTAAAAGACCAGTCAGAAGGAGTACAGACAAGGCAAGAACAAGGCCAGGGCGGCACTACTAGTCCAGCCACTGGAAGAGGACACAAGTCCAGTCTGAGTACACATATAAAGGACAGTACAAAGTCAAGGCCCTAGCAAGTGAGAGGCTACAGGAACTAAACCAAGCTGTACACAGTGCCGCTGATGATCTTTAGGCGCAAGCGCCTTCGTAAAGATATCAGCTGTGTTGGCACCGGAGGCCAAGTGTACTACGCGAGCCTGGCGTCGCTGTTGTAGCTCACGCAGGAGGAAGTACCGCAGCTGAATATGCTTCGCTCTGCGCTCGAGTCGAGGCTCCTGACACAGGAGGATCATGGCCCTTTTGTCAACGAACAGGACCGGGGCAGAGCTAGGCCGCTCACCTAAGTCAGTGAGCAAGAAGGTCAGCCAGCGGAGCTCCTGTGCCGCCATGGCACCAGCGTAGATCTCGGCCTCACAGCTGGACTGAGCAACAGACGAGGAGCGGGTAGCTCTCCAAGAGACGGCACCTGAACCAAGGCTGAAGCAGTAGCCCTGGGAAGACCTTAGTGTCTCGGCGTCGTCTGCCCACGAAGCGTCTGTGTGTCCAGTAAGGACCACTGGCCTACGTCCTCCTAGCACTAACCCCATGCCCGATGTACTAGCAAGATAACGCAAAACCCTCTTAGCGGCAGACCAGTGCTGCGGTCGGTGTCTGCCTGTGGCCACAAAGCGAGCCAGGATGCTGAGAGGGTATGCGAGATCTGGGCGAGTGCAAGTCATCAGGTACATGAGGCAACCCACCAGCTCTGCGTAGGGGCCGCTGGGCTCTACCGACTCCTCAGACACTGGAGCGGAGAGTCTGTGGTCTACAGGCAGAGGGGTGGGCTGTGCAGAGGAGAACTGAAGGCTGAACCTCTGAAGGACCTGGCGCACCAAGTGTGACTGAGTCAGGGTGATGGTGCGCGCTGCTCTGTCCCTGGAGATCTGCAAGCCAAGGTAACGGCGCAGTTCTCCAAGGTCAGTGCACGTGTGTCTCTTCAGCAGCTCTGCCTTCACGGAGGCCAGTGCGTCCCTGTCTGCTGTGGCGAAGACCAGGTCGTCGACGTAAACAAGGATGTAGAACGGAGTCTGGCCAGCACGAACGAAGAGTGAGGGGTCTGCGGAAGACGGAAAGAACTGCAGGTCAGCAAGAGTAGCACGGAGAGTGTCGTGCCACTCACGGGGAGCCTGGCGCAGGCCGTAGACGGGGCGCCGGAGGAGCCACTGGGTCCCAGGAGGGAAGGTGCCAGTAAAGCCCTGAGGGCGACGCAAGTAGACCTGCTCGTGTAGGCTGCCCTGAAGGAAGGCAGTGGAGAAGTCGAGGGAGTGAAGCTCGTAGTCACGCTGAGCAGCTAGGTGTAACAGAACCCGAAGAGTAGTCATCTTCGGGGTCGGAGCGAAGGTCTGGAAGAAGTCCACCCCCTCACGCTGACTGAAGCCTCTAGCCACGTAGCGCGCCTTGAACACAGGCGGCTCTCCAGGAGGGCGCTTCACCTTGAAGAGCCAGCGGCCATCGACTACGTTCACCCCAGGCGGGGGAACTGCGTCGACGAAGGTGCCGGTGGATCTCCAAGATGCCATCTCCTGCTCCATGGCAGCTATCCACTGAGAGGCCCAAGGTCTCGAGGTCGCCTCAGCGTAAGTGCGAGGGGTCGGGATGTCGAAAGCGTCTGGGTCACCCTCAGGGACTAGCAGCATGGAACAGAGATGGGGAGCAGCCTCGGAGAGGAAAGCAAGCTCGAACTGGCGGTCCTCCAGGACGTCACTGCCAAGGGCAGGAGCACCCCCGACAGACGGAGGACAGGCAGGGTCAGAGACCAGAGCTGTGGCGTAGTCAAGGCGGCGGGTAGAGGCGAAGTCAGCGACCGCAGCGACAAGAGCGTCAAGGCACGAGACCGGAATAGACGGGTCGGTAACGAGAGAGGCAAGGACCCGAGGAACAAGAGGACGAGCGGCACGAAGGTAGTCAGACAGCGGGGGGGGTGCAACAACAAGGGAGGACGGAGGAGGCGTTAGCAGAAGGGGAGGACGAGACGTATGGGAACGAAGCAACATAGGGTGGGAGCGCAAGACAGGCGAGGCAGGACGAGCACGGGAGGGACGGTGAGACCAGACGTGCGACGGAGGAGTCGGGTCAGGAGACAGGGGAGGGGACACAGAAGGGGAACGAGGGGGAAGACGGGCCGGGGACGAGTCCGGCGGAGGGAACACATGGCCGTAGACGGGAAGAGGAGGAGATGGTCGGAGAGGAACAGCCGCAGGGTCAGGGGACGGAAGGCCGAGCAGGCGAAGGGCTGACACCGGCGGGGACTGCTGCTGCGGCGGCACAACGGCGATACCGGGACTGCAAGCGGCCTCTCGGCTACCACCGGCACACTCCACACCAGCACCCCCAGAGGGACCACCCCCAGGGCGACCGGGACGAGCACCCCCAGAGGCAGCGAACGGGTGCTACGACGGTGGCGGCGGCGGCGGCGGCGGCGGCGGCGGCAGCGACAACGACGGCTGCAGCGGCGGCAGAGGCGGTGGAGGAGGGGACTGCGGAGGGGACGCCGGGGGAGGGGCGGCCGGCGAGGACTGCGCAGCAGGGCCACTAGGGTCAGAAGACTCCTCAACCGGGTCCACCGACGGACGAGGGGTGACGTGGGACACACCAGAGGGGGCAGGACAGGGAGGAGGAGGAGGAGGGGCACGGACTACCGGGGAAGGAGGGACCAGGAACAGGGGGGGGGTAACCGGGGGACCGCGATGGGGGAAGCGACGGTAGTAGGAGGCGGACTCGTCAAAGGTGACGTCGCGAGAGTGAAAGAAGCGGTGAGACGGCGGGTGGTAAAAGTGCCAGTCGGACGCGTCAAGGGGAAAACCGAGGAAGACGCAGGGAAGGGTGCGGGCAGTGAGCTTGTCCGTGCCGGAGGCACGGACGTGAGCGAGGCAGCCCCAGACGTGGAACGCAGACGCGTCACCAGGAGACCCAGTCCAAAGAGGGGTCGGCGAAACCTGCGGCTGCTGAGGGTGCGGCCACAAGTTAAGCTGGTGAGAAGCGTAGCGCACAGCGAACGGCCACAGAAAATGGGGTGCACCGGCATGGATAATGGAGGTGCGAGCCACTTCCATGACCAAACCGATGCGTCGCTCAGCGACCCCATTCTGCTGTAGGGAGTCTGGTAGGGTGAACGTCTGGGTGATGCCCTCCGCACGACAAAAGCGACCAAGGACACCTGAGGCAAACTCGCCACCACGGTCGGAGTGAAGACGCAAGACAGGGAGACCGCGGTGGACACGCGCAGAGACAAGCCAGGGGATGAGAGCGCCAGGCACGTCGGCCTTGCGCTCCAGGGGAAAGACTGTGGTGTAACGAGTAAAGTCGTCGACAAGCACAAGGAAGTACCGCTCGCGACGCGGCCCAGGGACGGGGGCGGGGCCCCAGACGTCCAGGTGCAGGGTCTGCAGCGGCGCGGCGGTAGGGGGAAACGAGGAGGAGTGAGGGGCACGACGAAGCCGACCCTCGACACAAGGCGTGCAAGGTGGGGCTGGGGAGGAGGGAAACGCGGGAAGAGAACCTGGGAGACCAAGGACAAGCCCGTGCTGGGACATGTGACGCAGTCGCGGGAGCGCAGGGTGACCTAGGCGGTGGTGCCAAAGGAGAGTCGGGTAAGTGAGGGACCGACAGGAGCAGGCAGCAGCAACCTGGGTAGACGCAACCACCTGAGGGGGCGCCCCGGCCGGGGGGGTCACGGTGTCCAGTGTGAACAGGCCGGACACCGGGTCCCGAGGGAACGTGGACAGGGGGGCACCAGTGGCGGCATCGGTACAGACAGCATACCGCTCGTGACCAGGGAACGTAGTGGTGACGCCAAGGTCCTGGAGGCAGCCGACACCAACTAGGTTCCTGGAGAACGAGGGGATGTGCAGACCTGTAAGAGAGCCCGAAGGAACCGCCGGACAGGGAAGGGTGGTGGAACTGCGAGCGACTACCGGACCGCCGAAGGGGTCAGCAAGAGAAACGGCAGCAGGAACAGGAAGCGGCGTCAACGTCGTGAAGTCGCGGAAGAAGCACCGGGAAGCGCCAGAGTCCAAGGTGAAGGAAAGCGAAGCAGTGGCGTCTGGCGACGGAACGACGGCGGAAGCACCAAGACTAAACAAGGCAGGGGATCCTACGCCTGACGCAGCAGGGGAGGCTAAGCTAGGCACACCTACACTAGCCGACAGTGAGTAATAAGCGGGAAGCACACTAGAGTCATCAGCATACATCACATGCAGAGCAGAAACAATTGCATCCATGTGTATGTCAAAAATCTGAATCTGACGACTAAGCAAACTGTGCCAGTACGGGAGGTCGGGCGACGGGCCAAAGCGCTGACGAAACAGGTCGTCCAGGCGACGAAAACAGCGGGGAGTGGAGTGACCGATCTTACCGCAAACGAAGCCGCGGCGAGGACCGGTCTGGATCTAGTACTGATAACGCACGCCTCCAGAACCACCACTCGGCACACCACCACGCGCCCGACCACCGCCAGCGCCGGGCCACCCGGGCGGGAGTACACTCGTCTGCCGCGTCTGCGGCTGATGCTGCAGCTGCTGCGAAGGCTGCGGCTGCTGCGACTGCGGCGGCCGCTGCGGCTGCTGCTGCTGCTGCGACTGCAGGGGCGGCAGCTCAGCTGGACTGGGCAGGGTCCTCTCGTCCGCTCCAGCACCAGACGACCCGTTTCCACCACCACCCCCTCCCGCACCCCCGCCTCCTCCGCCGCGCCCAACCTTGGGGCGGCGGCCCTTCCCCGAACGAAACTGCGCTGCAGCAGCAGTCTCAGCCACAGCGGCAGAGCCGTCGGAGAAGGTACACTGAGCGGGGGCACAACCCTGAAAGATAGGGACCGGCACGGTACCGCTCGCCTGGGCGATGGAGCGGTGGCGGGTCTCAATCACAGTCAGGGTATCTACAAAGTCAGTGAGGGTGAGGTCGGCGGGGTGAATGCTAAGGAAGCGGTCGCGGGCGACAGCAAGGCGATCAGGGAGGCGGGTGGCAAGCTGGTAAAGGGTAGAGGTAATGGGCGGCTGGTGGGCTCTAAGATGTGCGTCAGTGCAGGCAGCGCGCCAGGTCTCATCTATCGAGCGCAGGTGGGCAGCGAGGTCAGAGACAGTGGGGAAAGACGCAAGGTCAGGAAAGAGCATCGTGAGGATCAGGCGACCCACCGAGGCAGCCGGAGGGGTGGAATAGCGCTTGATGACAACATCTAAGTATGCCTGAGCAGTAGTGAGGGACCTAAAGCGAGGGCGCTCGGACGGGGGAAGGGCGTTGCTAATGGCAAGCTGAGCGACAGCATCTCGAGAAATCCAGACAGAGCGCGCACGTGCAGTGGCAGCAGTAGACTCGCGCTCAGTGGGTGCGGAGTCAGCGGGCAGAACAGCAGGGGGGTCTGGGCAGGGGAGCGTACCGTCAAGGTGTGCAGAAAGCGGTTCACCATCCTGCCGCTGGCCAGTGAGTTGGCGGCGGAGGTCGGCAAGCCACGCCTCGAACTCCAGAGGCTGGCCTTCAGCGTCGAAGCGAAGCTCCGCCGCCATCAGGGGCAGTGCAGGACTGTACAGTGCGGTGCAGTGCGGTGCAGTGCAGAACAGGGCAGTGCAGTGCGGTGCAGGGCGGTGCAATGCAGTGCAGGGCGATGCAGGGCAGTGCAGTGCGGTGCAGGGCAGTGCAAGGCGGTGTAGTGCGATGCAGTGCAGTGCAGTGCGGTGGAGGGCGGTGCAGGGAGGGGGAAACCGTACCAGTGAGGATGCAGGGGCCGGGGCAGGGCGCGACAGGGCCCGGAGAGCGCGACGGGGCCGAGCGGGCGCGACGGGGCCGGGCAGGGCGCAATGGGGCCGGGCGGGTGCGACGGGGCCGGGCGGGCGCAACGGGGCCCGGCAGGGCGCGGCGGGGCCGGGCGGGTGCGACGGGACCGAGCGGGCGCGACGGGGCCGGGCAGGGCGCGACGGGGCCGGGCGAGTGCGACGGGGCTGGGCGGGCGCGACGGGGCTGGGCGGGCGCAACGGGGCCGGACAGGTGCGACGGGGCCGTGCGGGCGCGACGGGGCCGAGCGGGCGCGACGGGGCCGGGCAGGGCGCGACGGGGCCGGGCGAGTGCGACGGGGCCGGGCGGGCGCGACGGGGCCGAGGGGGGCGCGACGGGGTCGGGCGGGTGCGACGGGGCCGGGCGGGCGCGACGGGGTCGGGCAGGTGCGACGGGGCCGGGCGAGCGCGACGGGGCCGGGCGGGCGCGACGGGGCCGGGCAGGTGCGACGGGGCCGGGCGAGCGCGACGGGGCCGGGCAGGTGCGACGGGGCCGGGCGAGCGCGACGGGGCCGGTCGGGCGCGACGGGGCTGGGCAGGTGCGACGGGGCCGGGCGGGCGCGACGGGGCCTAGGGGGGCGCGACGGGGTCGGGCGGGTGCAACGGGGCCGGGCGGGTGCGACGGGGCCGGGCGGGCGCGACGGGGCCGGGCGAGCGCGACGGGGCCGGGCGGGCGCGACGGGGCCGGGCAGGGGGCGATTGGGCCTGCAGGCGTGACGGGGCCCAGGAGGGGCGCGACGGGGCTAGGGGGTTGCGACGGGGCCCAGGACGGGCGCGTCAGGGCTAGGGGCACGACGGGGCCCAGGGGGGGTCGCGACGGGGCTAGGGGGTCGCGACGGGGCCCAGCGGGTCGCTACGGGGCTAGGGGGTCGCGACGGGGCTAGGGGGTCGCGACGGGGCCCAGGACGGGCGCGGCAGGGCTAGGGGCACGACGGGGGCCAGGGGGGGGGGGGGGGTCGCGACGGGGCTAGGGGGTCGCGACGGGGCTAAGGGGGTCGCGACGGGGCCCAGGAGGGACGCGGCAGGGCTAGGGGCACGACGGGGCCCAGGGGGTCGCGACGGGGCTAGGGGACGAGCGGAAGCGGTAGGTGGGGGATCCTAACCTACGCGTGATACCAAATCAGAATGAGAGTAGTGAATGATAACTAGTGAGAGAGTAGAGAAAGATATAGCTAAGAATTGTACCCTCTAAGAGGTGACCCTATACAGTCTATACAAACATAACGACTACACATGTTTGACAATTTGAAACCACCCTGTTCTTTATTGCCACTGCATTGCAATTTAAAGCCATTGACTACAATAGCGAAACTGCTTTTGAACTTAGAATGGACAGGAGCTTGGGTTTTGTTACTGACTTGACGAAATGTACAGTGCGACACGTTTGACGAACTTGCGACTCAAGCGAATTGTGCGTGGGGGGCGAAATTGGATTGGAGGGGCGTGGCAGATTTGGTGAAGGGCCAATGAACGTTTCACACACACCCTCCAGCACACATCGGCAGAAACATTTGAAGGTACAATCGGTCCCCTCACACCTCCTCCAGTCAAGTTCTGAGGAAATTTGGCTAAGGGCCAATCAGCACCCTCCCTCACACAGTCCCCAGCACACATCGAGCGCTTATTTTGGCAAAGGGCCAGTTAGCGCCCTCACACAGCCCCCAGCACGCATCGAGCCCTGATTTCGGTTAAGGGCCAGTTCGCGCCCACACAGTCTCCAGCACGCATCTGGCGCTGATTTTGGCTGGCCAGACAGCGCATTAAGGGTAGTTGCCTTGCTGCCCTGCTTCATCAGGGCTGGAGGGTCGCAAACCCTGGTTTTCGAAGGGTAAAAAATTTGCTACACTTTTTGAATCAGGGTTGTAAAATCGCAAACCCTGAAAAACCAGTCTAGCTAAAAAAAATACCCTGAAAATCAGAGTAATCAGGGCATTTTACCCGGATATTTTGGGCCCTGCTTGGCATGCCAGGAGCTCTCTCAGAGTAATTCCGCACCTCGGGTCTGACCCGAGGCTACAGGAGCCGCGGGGTTTGCAGTGTCAGAAACCCAGTCACTAACCACTGGGTTAAAAGGGCTTGTTGAATAGCGGGTAAGTGCGCCCATAGACCCCCAGGCTCTGCACCTGAGGCCCTTCCCCGAGGATCTCTTCAAGGGTAACCCAGCGAGTCACTCGACACCCCCCCTCGCTGGGATAAGTGGGAGACACGAGCGCCTCTGCAGCGCTGGCACTGGGACTAGAACCCAAAACCTTTGGCTCTGATGTACCATCAAAAGCCCAATCACTAACCACTGGGTTAAAAGGGCTTGCAAAATAGCGGGTAAGTGCGCTCATAGCCCCCCAGGCTCTGCACCTGTGGCCCTTCCCCGAGGATCTTTTCAAGGGTAACCCAGCAGGTCACTCGACATGCAGACCCAACTTTGGGTCTTGTGATTTTGACACGAGCTCCAGAATGCTCCCTTGTTCTGCTCTAGCTGTCTGTGTGCTGGCAAAATCGCAGAATTTCACGCCACCCAAGACCCGGCTCGCGCTACGAGTGTGTTCAGAGTGAAATTTCCTGGATTTTTTTCTTCCTAACGTCGGCAAGTTTTACAAGAGATGCAGCGCAAATACGTGTTCAGAGTGCACGATGTAGGCCCAATAAAATTGAATTTATTGGGCCGACGTTGTGGTACACGTAAACTTTCAGGGATGGGGCGGATAGGAATTGGGGCGGGGAGTATCGAAATTGCAGGGAGGGGAGGGAGGGAAATAAACGCCATCCAGGTGGCAACCACGTGAAGGGCCAATGGGCACCCTCGCACACACAGCCCGTGGCAGACATCGGCAATTTTTCTGAAGGGCCAATCGACCCCTCACATCGCCTCCAGCACAAAGATTTTGGCCAAGGGCCATTCAGCTCCCTCACACAGCCCCCAGTATACATTGGCATTCGATTTTCGTTAAGGGCCAATCAGCTCCCTCACACAGCCCCCAGTACACATTAACCTTTGATTTTGGTGTAAGGGACAGTACATGCCCTCACAAAGCCCCCAACAAGCATCACGTCAGCGCCCTCCACAGGGGTAGCAGCGCTAATCACGCTCCCCCTAAATCTCGGTATTACACAGAATCAGAGTCAGCCCCCCATATAGGGTTGAGGCATCAGAGTACACTAGTAAAAAATGTCTGAAAATCAGCGTAGGTACAAAAAGGTTATCTGAAAAATCAGAGTAAGGTACAAAAAAAAGTATTTGCAATCAGAGTACACCCCAAAAAAAACTCTGAAAAAAGTCTGAATCAGAGTAAAAAGTATGCAATTTGGGGGCCTGAGTACAACCCATTAGGCTATATACCCCTGTATATCCTGTTCTAGTGAATTTTTCTCACTTTAACATGGTATGATGAGTAGGTAGGTCCCCCCCCGCCCCCCCAGCGCTTCCGCCCTAAGTCCTAGCCGCCCCGCACGTGCTGGCCCGTCTCCTAGCCATCCCCGTCGCCTAGCTGGCCCCGTCGCCTAGCCGGTCCCGCCTCCTAGCAGGCCCCGCCGCCCCATCGGCCCCGTCGGCCCTGCCTCCTAGCTGACCCTGCCGCCCCATCGGCCCCGTCGGCCCTGCCTCCTAGCTGACCCCGCCGCCTAATCGGCCCCATCCGCCCCACCTCCTAGCTGGCCCTGCTGCCCCATCGGCCCAGTCGGCCCCGTCGGCCCCACCTCCTAGCTAGCCCCGCCGACCCTGCCTTCTAGCTGACCCCGCCGCCTAATCGGCCCCATCGGCTCTGCCTCCTAGCTGGCCCCGCCGCCCCATCGGCCCAGTCGGCCCCGTCGCCCCCCCCCCCCCCCCCCCTAGCTGGCCCTGCCACCCCATCGGCCCTGTCGGCCCCGCCTCCTAGCTGGCCCCGCCTGTCACAGGATCGAATGTGTCGAGGAAAGGTTTGCTCAATGTTGCACTATCAATCAGTACAAGGTGCTTTTATACTTCCAGAATATATCAGGTAACCAGGTTTATCCTATCCAAAGGGTATAGACCCTTCTAGGAATAGAATCACCATGCGTATAGCCACGCGATGCTATTGGCTATAAGGGATTACGGCAAGATTACGCTAGATATAGCGCGCCAGTACATCCCAAGCCTGGTCGGTGATATAATTATAATAACAGGATAAACCAAAGGATAATGGAAAAGGAGGAATAGGAAACCAAATGAGATGAGATGAAGACCAAATGAATCAGGATAAAAAGAGGAATGGAATGGAAAGGGAATATGGAAAGGGGAAATTGGTGTAATGGGGTCGTACTCTCACACTTCCCCCCCTCAAAGCTGGGTGGTAGAAGTAACACCCTGCTTGACAAAGTAGTCGCGAAGAGGACGACGGGTGTTACCCATGTCGTATAAGAGACGCAGCCTCAGAAGGATCAGAACCCTTCCATCAAAGAAGAAACTCCGGAGTGCCATTATGAAGACGACGGTGTCAGAGCACGTAGTTGTCCCATGTCGTGGATGAACACGGGCGGCGACGTTGGTTGGCATTCGTTGTAGAGCATGTTTGGTCTTGATAGAGTTTAAAAAGCTGGTATGGAAGGCGTTATGGATCTTCCAAGTGGCTGGTTGGCGGAAGCGGAAGGTAACAGGAGTGACATGTGCTTCAACGATGATAGACCCGCAGAAGCAAGGTTGAAGCTTGGATGGAATATGGCTGATGTCGAGATTATGGTGTGGATAAATGTAGTGATAAGTGGTCAAGTGCTTCTGCTGCTGTTGGATGTCCAAGAGGTGCTTGTGTGGTCGATGTACAAGATGGTGGATGATGGCGATGAAATCGGAAGCCAGTTGGACTGTAGCAAGAATTGTCTGTTGCTACGGAGTGAGCAGGCTCCGTCCATAGCAAGGAAGGATGGTGTGTATCGCCGTCAGTGATATATGGGAAGGTGCAAGTTGTAGTTGGAGACTTGAGTGGTTGGAACAGTGTGCTGCAACGTGCAGATGAATGGATACGTTGTCTATTTTGTGCATGCCTGAAGATCACTTGCATCTCGTCCACGCCTGAAGATCACCAAGTGGTGGTGGTATGGCAGTCATGTCGTAGTACTGCTTCTGTAGCAGTGTTGTATCCGTTACATGCAGCTTCTGTCGAATGCAAGTCCATGCCGTAGTATTGTCGCGAGTCGGACCCACTCGGCATCGTAGTGCTGCGCAATGGAGAGCAGAATCACTGGTAGTAACCCTGTCCACCACGCGGTCTGCTAGTCACACTGCCTTGAGCACAACAGCGCATGCGAAGTGCTGCTCAGTGTATCCCTTGTATTCAAAACAATGCGAGGGGTTGGTACCATAAACGCGGAGCTGGTAACTTCCAGAATCGGCGCCAAGTAGTTTCCCTCGGTGGTTGCTCAGGCAAGGAATCTCATCTACGTAGATATCCCACGGTGATGGGTTAGGACATTTGGGAATGTTGGGGCTATTCCCAAATAATCCTCTCCCGTTTCCAAATGAGCATTGCTGACAGCCAATCCAGTATGACCTTATGCACGTCCAGTTTAGCAAGGAGGCCATCGGTAGGCATCGGTGTCTGGGTGCACATATTGGGATAGGTCTTCTGGTGCCATCATATGCTGTCTCATTCTGTTACTGTCCTTGAAGAAGCGTTGATGTCGAAGATGTTTCAGCTACTCAGCATCAGTGTTGAAGTCTGCTCCATTTCGGCAAATAGGGGTGTTGTTGGAGATACGCGGAGTCCACTATCCGGAGTGGCGTCGGCGCACCATTCCACGCCTATCTGCTTCCGTGGAGGTGGTGCTGGTAATGGATTGGTTGCGACGCAGGTTTTATGACTTTTAAGGAAAGCCATAGGCCATGAGGACTTATATGCCGGTAGAGTACCGTGGTCCTCCCATCCTCATAAGAGCAAATATCTTCTGCTATTGAGGGTATATGGCATTGCCATGTTGTTCCCTCGCATAGTGGTATCTCCTTCCCACTAGCTGGAAATCATAGTACTGTGCCTGACCAGGACTTTACAATCATACTGGAATATAATCCAGCATTATCTCCATTGAGCGGAGAATTATCCATCAGGATTCGGTTGTGACTGTTGTGTCGAGTCTTCTGCTGCGGCGGTGGCGGCGGTTGCGACGACGGCGACGGCGGCAGCTGCTGCAGAGAATTCTCTCAACTCGTAATGGTTGAAGGAGAATCCATCAACCCCCTCTTCCCAGTAGAATGTTCCTGATGGGTGTAACAGGTGTAACTTCCAGAAACACGTACACATTGGTACACATGTGTTGCTCCATTGCTGCCGGTGATGGTTTCATTTGAGGGTATGAAGAGAAATTTGCTTCTCCCCTCAATGTATCCACGGGTAGCAATTCCTGGTATGCTCATCCGTGCCCCCGATGTACGGTCGGTAGAGCGCGTGATTGTGTTGTAGTAGTCCGCATCTCCATCACGTGCTGAGAGCTCGTGTTGCTTGGCGTTCTCCTGCATCGTCGAAGTTACGCTGATGTTTGTAACGCTTCGGCTTCTGGTAGAATCGACTCCAATGCATGTGTCGTAGGGTTGCTAGTGAACGAGTACTTGCCGGATTTGAGATTAATTACTCCTCAATCTGTCAAGCATCGTGACATGCCCGGAAACATTTCCACGCAGGTCATTAACACCTGGAATCGCGACGCATGATTGGTGTGTCGCCTCGTGAGGTTGATGTTGAGACTGCTCCAATCAATCACTTCGGATGGCTGAGATTCTTGATGAAGACGAATCGTTCAGCTCCTGTTACGAAGTAGTGTCTCGCTGGCCTTGATGAGACGGGTTCACTGCGTCGTCGTTGCGTGCGAAATCTGCTCCTTCGCAGCAACTTGATGTTGGGCATATTGCAAGAGAAAACGGTTACTTCTTTGCAATCCCATAGGTTGTCGATCAAATCTATGAGATGAAGTGTCTCATTGGTGGAGAACATGTCTTCACGCAGGTTCATTGTTTTTCCGGGATGAAGATCCGCTGTGTTGACGTCGATCCATTTTTTAACGAAGATGACTTCGTCAAAATAAATCGTATCGTTATCAACACGAGTTAGAAGATGCGTCGATTGTGTAGTCTCTGGTCACAAATGTTGTCTCCATAGTGATGTTTTCCCATAGTGTGGTCTCCGCTGCATTCGTGCCGTTGATTCCGCACCGATCCGACGATCCACGTTCTCCTGTCATTTTTCTGCTTGCAGATATTACCAAGTAGGTAATACTCTGGCATATTTCTGTCTCTGCAAATGATTTGCACGCCATATTCATCACTAATCGAAGGAATTCGAATCTAGTTGTCCAGATGATGTCAGCGGTGTCGAAAGCGGCTGATTTCTGGTTCTACGCGCCATTCTCCCTTCGTGCAGAAGTCGTGCTCCATCTCGTCCGTTGAAGTAGAAGTCAATCCGACGGTCCAAACTCCAAGCGATCTGAAGATCCTCCTGAGTCGCGTTCAGCAGCTTTCAGTGCCCGGGTTGACTCATTTCCTGCAGCAATTCTCGGTCGTCGATGTCGGCTGTCGAACGATCGGACGCTCCGAAGAATTTCGCGGCTTGCGAGGTCCCGTTCCCGCTCGCGCTGAAACTCGAACTCGCTCAGAAGGATTTCGTTTTCGCCTCGGTCGATCTGAAGCGTCGAATCTCCATCGGACGGATGTCGTCGGTCGAAGCTCCGCACATTTCCGCGGAACTCCAAGTGACGTCGTGAACTGCGAGCTTCTGGGAATGTCGCAGGGAGTGTTCCGCCAGAAGCCCCGTTCCCCTAGTCGGCCCCGTATCCTAGCTGACCCCAACGCCTCGCCGGCCCCGTCGCCCGATCGGCCCCGTCCCCCGATCGGCCCCGTTCCCCCGCTGGCCGCGTCACCTTGCCGCCCGCGGCTCCGTCTCCTGACCGCCTTGCCGCCGTCCTCAGCCCTCTGCACCGTGCGGCACCGCCCGGTACTGCTCTGCACCGCACTGCACCGCATTGCACCGCACTACATCACGCTGCACCGCACTACACCGCACACTACTGTACTACACTTCCCTCTACCGCACAGTACCGCACTACACCGCACATCATCGCTTTCCGCCGCCCTCTACTGCCCTGTACTATCCTTCTCATGCTGCTGCAACCATGATGGCGGACTCGGTCCTACGTTTCGATGCGGAAGGGCAGCCGATTGAGTTCGACTCGTGGCTCGTCGACCTTCAGCGCCACTTGACTGGTCAGCGGCAGGACGGCCACTCTCCGGCCGTCCACATCGACGGCACGCTCCTCTACCCAGACCCACCTGCTGCCCTCCCCGCTGACCCCATCTCTGCTGACTATGAGTCTGCTGCAGCTGCTGCCCTTGCTCGTGCTGTCTGGTTGTCACGTAACGTTGTCGCTCAGCTTGCGATTAGTCACGCCCTTCCCCTGTCCGAGCGCCCCCGCTTAAGGTCAGTTAGGACCTGGGTCATCAGAGGAACCTGGGGCAGAAGGGATCTCTGAGGGGGCTTCCGAGGAAGACGCGAACCGCCGAAGGAGAAGGAGGAGGAGAGTCCGAGCCACGAACTCGGCTGAGGGACCAGACTCGCCGGCCAATCAGAGCCAGGGAGCACGAAATCAAATTCGTCCCCCAGAAAATCTGGCTAGTGATGAAGCGCTGTGGCAATGCACCATCCTGCTGACCTCACCCTCACTGACTTTGTCGACACCCTGTCTGCCGTAGAGACCCGTCAGCGCTCTATCGCCCAGTCTAGCGGTACCGTGCTAGTCTCTATCTTTCAAGGCTTTGCCCCTGCTCAGTGCTTTTACTCCGACAGTTCTGCGGCGATTGCTGAGATGGCTCCGGCTGTGGAGACCGCCGCCGCCGTGTAGTTTCGTCCGGGTAAGGGTCGCCGCCCCAAGGCTGGGCGCGGCGGAGGTAGTGGAGGAGGGGTTGGTGCCGGTGGTGGAGGTGGCTCGCCTGCTGGTAGTCCTGACGAGGGGGCTGGGCTGGTGCCCCGGCGCAGCAGCAGCAGTAGGCGACACAGTTTGACCAGTAGTAGCAGCAGCCGCAACAGCGGCGGGTCGGTCGTCTCCCGCCCGGGTGGCCTAGAGCTGGAGGAGACGGTGGTCGCAGTGGTTGCTCGTGTGGTGTGCCATCGGGTGGTGGCCAGAGTGATGGGCGCTGCCAGTACCAGATCCAGACCGGTCCTCGCCGCGGCCTCGTGTGCGGTAAGATCGGCCATACCCCCGCCCGTTGCTTTCGTCGCCTAGACGACCTGTTTCGTCTCCGCTTCGGCCCGTCGCCTGACCTCCCCAACTGGCACAGTGTGCTCCGTCATTAGGTTCAGATATTTGATATGGACATGGATGAGCTTAGCTCTGCTTTGTATGCGATGTATGTTGATGACTCTAGTGTGACTGGTTCCTATTACCCTGTGTTGCCTAGCGTAGGTGTGCCCAGTGTGCCTAGTTTAGGCTCCCCTACTGCGTCAGGCTTAGGATCCCTTGCCTTGTTTAGCCTAGGGTCCACCCTCACTCCTCCGACCTCGGTCGCTGCTGCCACGATCTCCTTCACCCTGGACTCCGGCGCTTCCCGGTGTTTCTTTTGCGACTCCACTACGCTTACGCCACTTGCCGCTCCGGCTGCAGTTGCTCTTACAGACCCTTCCTCCGGCCCTGTATTTGCCCGTAGCTCCACTACTCTCCCCTGTTTGGCGGTTCCCTCAGGCCCCCTTACATGCCTGCACATCCCCTCGTTCTCTAGGAACCTAGTTGGTGTCGGCTGCCTCCAGGACCTTGGCGTCACCACTACGTTCCCTGGGTACGAGCGGTACGCTGTCTGTACCGAGGCCGCTACTGGTGCCCCCCTCACCACATTTCCCCGGAACCAGGTGTCTGGCAGTAGAATGGGGTCGCTGGGCAACGCATCGGTTTGGTCATGGGGGTTGATCGTACCTCCATGATCAATACTGGTACACCCCATTTTCTGTAGCTGTTTGCCGTTCGCTACGCCGCACCCTCAGCGGTCGCAGGTTTCGCCGACCCTCCTCTGGACTGGGTCCCCTGGTGACGCATCTGCGTTCCACATCTGGGGCTGCCTTCGTCAACGGAGTTCCCCCATCTGGGGTGAACGTAGTCGATGGCCGGTGACTGTTCAAGGTGAAGCGCCCTCCTGGAGAGCCGCTTATCTTCAAGGCGCGCTACATCGCTCGAGGCTTCAGTCAGCGTGAGGGGGTGGACTTCTTTCAGACCTTTGCCCCGACCCTGAAGATGACCACTCTTCGGGCGCTGCTACACGTAGCAGTACAGTGTGACTACGAGCTGCACTCCCTCGACTTCTCCACTGCATTCCTTCAGGGCAGCCTACATGAGCAGGTCTACCTGCGCCGCCCCCAGGGCTTCTCCGGTACCTTCCCCCCTGGCACCGAGTGGCTCCTCCGGCGCCCAGTCTACGGCTTGCGACAGGTGCCCCGTGAGTGGCACGACACGCTGCGTGCTACACTTGCTCACTTGCAGTTCTTCCCTTCGTCCGCTAAACCCCTTGCTCTTTGTCTGTTCCGGCTAGACTCCGTTCTACATCCTTGTCTACGTAGATGATATGGTCTTTGCTACTGCAGACAGAGACGCACTGGCCACCATGAAGGCCGAGCTGCTGAGGAGACACACCTGCACTGACCTAGGAGAGCTGCGCTGCTACCTTGGCTTGTAGATCTCTAGGGACGGAGCCGCGCGCACCATCACTCTCTCACAGTCACACTTGGTGCGCCAGGTCCTTCAGAGGTTCGGCCTTCAGCTCTCTTCCACACAGCCCACCCCTCTGCCTGTAGACCACAGACTCTTTGCCCAAGTCCCAGAGGAGGCTGTAGAGCCTAGTGGTCCCTACGCAGAGCTAGTGGGTTACCTCATATACCCGATGACTTGCACTTGTCTAGATCTCGCATACCCTCTCAGCATCCTGGCTCGCTTTGTGGCCACAGGCAGACACCGACCACAGCATTGGTCGGCAGCTACGAGGGTTTTGCGTTATCTAGCAAGTACATCGGGCATGGGGCTAGTGCTAGGAGGACGGAGACCAGTGGTCCTTACAAGGCACACAAACGCTTCTTGGGCAGAAGACGCCGAGACTCTCAGGGCCACTCCTTTAGCCTTGGTGCAGGTGCCATCTCGTGGAGGTCCACCCACTCCTCGTCTGTTGCCGAGTTTAGCTGTGAGGCTGAGATCTACGCAGGTGCCATGGCGGCACAGGAGCTCCGCTGGCTGACCTTCTTGCTCACCGACTTGGGTGAGCGGCCTAGCTCTGCCCCGGTTCTGTACGCTGACAATAGGGCCATGATCCTCTTGTGTCAGGAGCCACGACTTGAGGGCAGAGCAAAGCACATCCAGCTGCAGTACTTCCTCCTGCGCGAGCTGCAGCAGCATCGCCAGGCTCGTGTAGTACACTTGGCCTCAGGTGCCAATACAGCTGATATCTTTACTAAGGTGCTTGCGCCTAAAGATCATAAGCGGCACTGTGTACAGCTAGGTCTTGTTCTTGTAGCCTCTCACTTTCTAGGACCTTGATTGTGTACAGACCTTTATATATATTACGCAGACTGGCCTTGTGGCCTCTTCCTAGTGGCTGGACTAGCAGTGCCACCTTGGTCTTGCTCTTGCCTTGTCTGTACTTGTTTGACTGGTCTTTAGACCCCTGCCTCATAGGCTGGACTAGTAGTGCCACCCTGAGCTGTTTCACTCTCATCAGGCACTACCCCTATCCAGTCTAGGGGGTGTGTGAAAAATACAAATATATATTGTATGTTACAATAGACTATATAGGGTTGTGCCTTTGGGAGTACAACCCATTAGGCTATATACCCTTGTATATCCTGTTCTAGTTAACTTTTCTCACTTTAAGAGATTGTTGTTCGTTGCATTTCCCCATGGTCTGGAAGTGGAGCGCAGTTTTGTCAGTCTTGATGTTGTTCTTCTGTGTGAAGTTTGGTGCTGTCCTTGCTGACGTAGTTTTTTCACCAGGTCTGGGGTAGTGCTCCTGTTGTACCAGTACGAAATTTCTTTCGTGTCTTTCTCATGCCTCTCTTCTCAACTCATTGCTCCTTGTCAAACATATATTCATATGTTACAATAGGCTAGAGAGAAGTGTACTCTTAGAGAGTACAACCACTTGGACAAAATCACCATGTATCGACATTCTAGTCAACAATTTCTATGTTAAAGCCCGACCGGCAGGTTGCATATGTCAACTTTGTATGTAGAAGTTATAGGTTAGATATGTTTGTGTTGTGTTCTTAGAGAGTACAACTCCAACCCTATATCTCCCCTGTACTCTCTTGTTTCTAGTCATTCTTGTATCCTAACAGCATATTGGTACTATTGAAGTAGGTGGGGCAGCAGATTACGATTGGTTGACGAGGAAAAGGATAAGCCAGCTGTTTTTGCAGAACTTCATATTCATCCAGCTCGTGCTTGCGCGGTAGGCCCCAAGGGCTACGCAACCTCACAGAGTTGTCAGGTTTGAGCCCCGTTAGTTGG
This sequence comes from Closterium sp. NIES-67, assembly GCA_027943415.1. NCBI lineage: Eukaryota > Viridiplantae > Streptophyta > Zygnematophyceae > Desmidiales > Closteriaceae > Closterium > Closterium sp. NIES-67. Next base: position 44,263 of record BQMB01000502.1, on the reverse strand, counting down.
CAGGGGACTCACTTCTGCCTCTTTGCCAAATTGCAAGGGGGGTTTGCGTGCCTGCGTTTTTGCGTAAACAACCCACATTGTGTGTGTGAGTGTGTCTGTTTTTTCTTTCTTTCTTCTTCTTCTTCTTCTTCTTCTTCTTCTTCTTCTTCTTCTTCTTCTTCTTCTTCTTCTTCTTCTTCTTCTTCTTCTTCTTCTTCTTCTTCTTCTTCTTCTTCTTCTTCTTCTTCTTCTTCTTCTTCTTCTTCTTCTTCTTCTTCTTCTTCTTCTTCTTCTTCTTCTTCTTCTTCTTCTTATTCTTCTTCTTCTTCTTCTTCTTCTTCTTCTTCTTCTTCTTCTTCTTCTTTCTTCTTCTTCTTCTTCTTCTTCTTTCTTCTTCTTCTTCTTCTTCTTCTTCTTTCTTCTTCTTCTTCTTCTTCTTCTTCTTCTTCTTCTTCTTCTTTTTCTTCTTCTTCTTTCTTCTTCTTCTTCTTCTTCTTCTTTCTTCTTCTTCTTTCTTCTTCTTCTTCTTCTTCTTCTTCTTCTTCTTCTTCTTCTTCTTCTTCTTCTTCTTCTTCTTCTTCTTCTTCTTCTTCTTCTTCTTCTTCTTCTTCTTCTTCTTCTTCTTCTTCTTCTTCTTCTTCTTCTTCTTCTTCTTCTTCTTCTTCTTCTTCTTCTTCTTTCTTCTTCTTCTTCTTTCTTCTTCTTCTTCTTCTTCTTCTTCTTCTTCTTCTTCTTCTTCTTCTTCTTCTTCTTCTTCTTCTTCTTCTTCTTCTTCTTCTTCTTCTTCTTCTTCTTCTTCTTCTTCTTCTTCTTCTTCTTCTTCTTCTTCTTCTTCTTCTTCTTCTGGCACGAACGTGAGCAAGGCATCCCCAGACGTGGAACCTAGACGCGTCACAAGGGAACCCGGTCCAGAGAAGGGTCGGCGAAACCTGCGGCCGCTGGGAGTGTGGCCATAGGTTAAGCTGGTGAGCAGCGTAGCGAACCGCGAACGACCAGAGAAAATGGGGTGCATCGGCATGCATCATGGAGGTACGTGCGATCTCCATTACCAAACCGATGCGTCTCTTAGCAACCCCATTCTGCTGTGGGGAGTCTGGCAAGGTGTACGACTTGGTGATGTCCTCCGCACGACAGTTCTGGCCAAGCCTACCGGAGGCGAACTCGGCGCCATGGTCGGAGTGGAGACGCAGCACGGGGAGGCCGCGATGGACTCGCGCAGCCACGACCCACGAGATAAGAGCGTCAGACACGTCGGACTTTCGCTCCAGTGGAACACCGTGGTGTAGCACGTAAAGTCATCGACTAGCACTAGAAAGTAGCACTCTTGACACGACCCAGGGACGGGGGCGGGACCCCTAACGTCCAGGTGCAGGGTCTGGAGTGGCGCAGTGGTAGGGGGGAGCGAGGAGTGAGGATCATGGCGCATCCGGCCCTCGACTCAGGGCGTGCATGACGGCGCAGGCGAGAGAGGGATGGCAAGGAGCAACGCAGGGAGACCACATACAAGCCCATGATGGGACATGTGACGCAGACGTGGGAGAGCGATGTAACCTAGGCGGTGGTGCCACAGAAATGAAGGGTGGGTGAGCGACCGACACTAGCAGGCTGCAGCTACCTAAGTGGATGCGGCGACCTGTGGGGACGCTCCCACTGGGTGGGACGACGTGTCCAGCATGAACAGGCCAGACACGGGGTCCTAGGGGAATGTGGTAATAGGGGTACCAGTGGCGGCCTCGGTACAGATGGCGTACTGCTCGTGTCCAGGGAACGTGGTGGTGACGCCAAGGTCCTGAAGACAGCTGACAGTGACTAGGTTCCTAGAGAGCGAGGGGCTGTGCAACCCTGTAAGAGAGCCCGAGGGAACCGCCAGACAGGGAAGGGTAGTGGAGCTACGGGCAACTACCAGATATGAAGAGGGGTCAGCAAGCGCTACAGTGGTGGTGTGGTCGCGAAAGAAGCAGGCGGACGCGTCAGAGTCGAGCGTAAAGGAGAGCAAAGTAGTAGCGCCAGCTAGCTTAGGGGCTAGCAAGGAGCCTAAGCTAAACAAGCAGGGGGTCCTACACCTGACGCAGCAGGGGAATCTACACTACGCACAAAAGACACACCTATATTAGGCAACACTGGGTAATAGGGTACAGTCGCACTAGAGTCATCAGCATACATGAGATACATCGTAGACCTAATCTGATCCATGTCCATCTCAAAGACATGCACACAACAATGCACAAGGCTATACCAGTCGGGGGGGTCCGCCGTGGGGCCGAAGCGAAGACGAAAGAGGTCGTCAATGCGGCGGTAGCAGCACGCGGCGGTGTGACCAGGGCGGTCGCACACAGTGCCGCGGGGGGTCCGCCGTGGGGCCGAAGCGAAGACGAAAGAGGTCGTCGATGCGGTGGTAGCAGCGCGCGGCGGTGTGACCAGGGCGGTCGCACACAGTGCCGCGGTAGGGGCTGGACTGAAGCTGGTACTGACAAGTGACCACACTGGAGCCGCCACCCGACACCGAGCTGCGCCCCCCCCCTTACCACGACCACCACCACCAGCGCCGCCAGTCCACCACGGCGGCGGGGGTCCCCACAGCGACTGCTGCTGCTGCGGTGGCTGCTGGTGGTGCTGCTACTACTGAGTCGGTTGCTGAGGCTGCGGCTGCTGCTGCTGCTGCTTCGGGGCACCAGCCCCATTCCCCTCGTCTGAGCCACCATCCCTACCCGCACCTCAGCCACCCACACCACCCGCACCACCCTTCCCTCCGCCACGCCCCTCCTTGGGGCAGCGGCCCCTACCCTGACGTTGCTGCGCTGAGGCCGCGACGGCGGTCTCAGCAGTAGGGGCTGTCTCAGCAACAGCAGCAGAAACGTCAGAGTAAGTGCACTGGGAGTGATCAAAGCCCTGAAAGATAGGGACCAGCGCAGCACCGCTAGACTGAGCGATAGTGCGGTGGTGGGTCTCTATCGCGGACAAGGCGGTGACGAAGGCGGTAAGAGTGAGGTCACCTGGGTGCTCACTAAGTGGTCACAGGCAGTGACTAGGCGGTCCATAAGGTGCGTGGTAATGAGGTAAAGGGTAGCGCAAAGCGGCGGCAGAAAGGCAGTAAGCTGAGCCTCAGTGCTCGCAGCGTGGTAGCTAGTCTCAAGTGCGTGGAGGTGAGTGGCAAGGTCAGTGATAGTGGGGAAGGACGCAAGATCAGGGAACTGCATGGGGAGGATCAGGCACGACGACACGGCGGCACGGCAGCGTGGCAGCACAGTGCCACGGCGACACGGCGGCACGGCGACATGGCGCCACGATGCCAGGGCTACACGGCGATACGGTAGCACGGCGCCACGACGGCACGGCGGCACAGCGACACGGCGGCACGGCAGCACGGCGGCACGACGTCATGGCAGGACGACAACACAGAAGTGCTGCGGCACAACGGCACCACAGCATGGCGATATGGTGGCACCGCGGCACAGCGGCTCAGCACGGCGGCACGGCGGGACCAGGGTTGGCGCAAACGAGGTCGGCAAGATAGCGGCCGGCTAGGAAGGGGCTGGCTAGTAAGGGGGCCGTCTAGAGGCAGGGGGGGGGCGAGCTTGGGGCCGGCTAGTAAGGGGGGGCCGGCGAATGAGAGGTTGGCGAGCTCGGGGCCGGCTAACGAGGGGCCAGCAAGCTCGGGGCTGGCTAATGAGGGGCCAGCGAGCAAGGGGCCAGCAGGCGTGGACCATCGAGCGCGGGGTCGGCGAGCGTGGGCCCGCTAGCACGGGCCAGCGAGCGCGGGGCAACGAGGGCGGGCCAGCAAGCGTGGGGCGACAAGGCCGGGCCAGCAAGCGCGGGGCGACGAGGGCGGGCCTGAGAGCGCGGGGCGACGAGGGCGAGCCAGCGAGCGCGGGGCGGCGAGCGGGCTTTCTAGCGCGGGGCGACGAGCAGGCCTACGAGGGCGGGGCGACGAGCGGGCCTACGAGCGCGGGGCGACGGGCGGCTGATGGCTATGGGCAACGGGCAGCTAGGACAGGGCGGTTCAGGCTAGGGATAGGGGCGGAAGCGCGGGTGGGCGGGATCCTACCTAGCGTGATACTATCTTAAAGCCCGACCGGCAGGTTGCAACGCTCTTTTTCTCAAGATGCTGCATCATGAGAACCTGTAACCCAATCCACCCGCGGCAGTGGTTGACAAGGCTCAAACAGCTCAACTCTGTGGCTGGACAAACTTGGCAGGTTTGTGTCCCTGCCAAGGATCGAGGTGAAGAAGCACAAAGTTGTGAAATTATATATTTGATATATATATAATGTTAGGCTTGGTAGGTGTTACTAGATTCTTTTGTAGAGGGTACAACCTACCTTCTTGTATCCCTTTCTCTCTATTCCAAACCCTCTTCTCTCTCGACAGTTTCTCTCCTTCCTAAACCTCTCGCCATTCCATGGCTTCTTTCCCTAGCTAGCTTATCTTAACAAAAGTGTGCTCAAAGCAATTACTCTAACGAATTTTGACTTTTGGGAGGTTAAGCGCAAGTGTACAAATGTGTGTTTGATTGCACAAGGGTGAAACTGAAGCCCAATAGTTGAGTCTTGTTTTCTTTCAACTTGCCCTAGAAAAAAAGAAAGAAGAAAGAAGAAAAAGAAGAAGAAGAAGAAGAAAAAAAAGAAGAAGAAGAAGAAGAAGAAGAAGAAGAAGAAGAAGAAGAAGAAGAAGAAGAAGAAGAAGAAGAAGAAGAAGAAGAAGAAGAAGAAGAAGAAGAAGAAGAAGAAGAAGACGAAGAAGAAGAAGAAGAAGAAGAAGAAGACGAAGAAGAAGAAGAAGAAGAAGAAGAAGAAGAAGAAGAAAGAAAAAACAGACACACTCACACACACAATGTGGGTTGTTTACGCAAAAACGCAGGCACGCAAACCCCCCTTGCAATTTGGCAAAGAGGCAGAAGTGAGTCCCCTGCCAACTAACGGGGCTCAAACCTGACAACTCTGTGAGGTTGCGTAGCCCTTGGGGACTACCGCGCAAGCACGAGCTGGATGAATATGAAGTTCTGCAAAAACAGCTGGCTTATCCTTTTCCTCGTCAACCAATCGTAATCTGCTGCCCCACCTACTTCAATAGTACCAATATGCTGTTAGGATACAAGAATGACTAGAAACAAGAGAGTACAGGGGAGATATAGGGTTGGAGTTGTACTCTCTAAGAACACAACACAAACCTATCTAACCTATAACTTCTACATACAAAGTTGACATATGCAACCTGCCGGTCGGGCTTTAACATAGAAATTGTTGACTAGAATGTCGATACATGGTGATTTTGTCCAAGTGGTTGTACTCTCTAAGAGTACACTTCTCTCTAGCCTATTGTAACATATGAATATATGTTTGACAAGGAGCAATGAGTTGAGAAGAGAGGCATGAGAAAGACACGAAAGAAATTTCGTACTGGTACAACAGGAGCACTACCCCAGACCTGGTGAAAAAACTACGTCAGCAAGGACAGCACCAAACTTCACACAGAAGAACAACATCAAGACTGACAAAACTGCGCTCCACTTCCAGACCATGGGGAAATGCAACGAACAACAATCTCTTAAAGTGAGAAAAGTTAACTAGAACAGGATATACAAGGGTATATAGCCTAATGGGTTGTACTCCCAAAGGCACAACCCTATATAGTCTATTGTAACATACAATATATATTTGTATTTTTCACACACCCCCTAGACTGGATAGGGGTAGTGCCTGATGAGAGTGAAACAGCTCAGGGTGGCACTACTAGTCCAGCCTATGAGGCAGGGGTCTAAAGACCAGTCAAACAAGTACAGACAAGGCAAGAGCAAGACCAAGGTGGCACTGCTAGTCCAGCCACTAGGAAGAGGCCACAAGGCCAGTCTGCGTAATATATATAAAGGTCTGTACACAATCAAGGTCCTAGAAAGTGAGAGGCTACAAGAACAAGACCTAGCTGTACACAGTGCCGCTTATGATCTTTAGGCGCAAGCACCTTAGTAAAGATATCAGCTGTATTGGCACCTGAGGCCAAGTGTACTACACGAGCCTGGCGATGCTGCTGCAGCTCGCGCAGGAGGAAGTACTGCAGCTGGATGTGCTTTGCTCTGCCCTCAAGTCGTGGCTCCTGACACAAGAGGATCATGGCCCTATTGTCAGCGTACAGAACCGGGGCAGAGCTAGGCCGCTCACCCAAGTCGGTGAGCAAGAAGGTCAGCCAGCGGAGCTCCTGTGCCGCCATGGCACCTGCGTAGATCTCAGCCTCACAGCTAAACTCGGCAACAGACGAGGAGTGGGTGGACCTCCACGAGATGGCACCTGCACCAAGGCTAAAGGAGTGGCCCTGAGAGTCTCGGCGTCTTCTGCCCAAGAAGCGTTTGTGTGCCTTGTAAGGACCACTGGTCTCCGTCCTCCTAGCACTAGCCCCATGCCCGATGTACTTGCTAGATAACGCAAAACCCTCGTAGCTGCCGACCAATGCTGTGGTCGGTGTCTGCCTGTGGCCACAAAGCGAGCCAGGATGCTGAGAGGGTATGCGAGATCTAGACAAGTGCAAGTCATCGGGTATATGAGGTAACCCACTAGCTCTGCGTAGGGACCACTAGGCTCTACAGCCTCCTCTGGGACTTGGGCAAAGAGTCTGTGGTCTACAGGCAGAGGGGTGGGCTGTGTGGAAGAGAGCTGAAGGCCGAACCTCTGAAGGACCTGGCGCACCAAGTGTGACTGTGAGAGAGTGATGGTGCGCGCGGCTCCGTCCCTAGAGATCTACAAGCCAAGGTAGCAGCGCAGCTCTCCTAGGTCAGTGCAGGTGTGTCTCCTCAGCAGCTCGGCCTTCATGGTGGCCAGTGCGTCTCTGTCTGCAGTAGCAAAGACCATATCATCTACGTAGACAAGGATGTAGAACGGAGTCTAGCCGGAACAGACAAAGAGCAAGGGGTTTAGCGGACGAAGGGAAGAACTGCAAGTGAGCAAGTGTAGCACGCAGCGTGTCGTGCCACTCACGGGGCACCTGTCGCAAGCCGTAGACTGGGCGCCGGAGGAGCCACTCGGTGCCAGGGGGGAAGGTACCGGAGAAGCCCTGGGGGCGGCGCAGGTAGACCTGCTCATGTAGGCTGCCCTGAAGGAATGCAGTGGAGAAGTCGAGGGAGTGCAGCTCGTAGTCACACTGTACTGCTACGTGTAGCAGCGCCCGAAGAGTGGTCATCTTCAGGGTCGGGGCAAAGGTCTGAAAGAAGTCCACCCCCTCACGCTGACTGAAGCCTCGAGCGATGTAGCGCGCCTTGAAGATAAGCGGCTCTCCAGGAGGGCGCTTCACCTTGAACAGTCACCGGCCATCGACTACGTTCACCCCAGATGGGGGAACTCCGTTGACGAAGGCAGCCCCAGATGTGGAACGCAGATGCGTCACCAGGGGACCCAGTCCAGAGGAGGGTCGGCGAAACCTGCGACCGCTGAGGGTGCGGCGTAGCGAACGGCAAACAGCTACAGAAAATGGGGTGTACCAGTATTGATCATGGAGGTACGATCAACCCCCATGACCAAACCGATGCGTTGCCCAGCGACCCCATTCTACTGCCAGACACCTGGTTCCGGGGAAATGTGGTGAGGGGGCACCAGTAGCGGCCTCGGTACAGACAGCGTACCGCTCGTACCCAGGGAACGTAGTGGTGACGCCAAGGTCCTGGAGGCAGCCGACACCAACTAGGTTCCTAGAGAACGAGGGGATGTGCAGGCATGTAAGGGGGCCTGAGGGAACCGCCAAACAGGGGAGAGTAGTGGAGCTACGGGCAAATACAGGGCCGGAGGAAGGGTCTGTAAGAGCAACTGCAGCCGGAGCGGCAAGTGGCGTAAGCGTAGTGGAGTCGCAAAAGAAACACCGGGAAGCGCCGGAGTCCAGGGTGAAGGAGATCGTGGCAGCAGCGACCGAGGTCGGAGGAGTGAGGGTGGACCCTAGGCTAAACAAGGCAAGGGATCCTAAGCCTGACGCAGTAGGGGAGCCTAAACTAGGCACACTGGGCACACCTACGCTAGGCAACACAGGGTAATAGGAACCAGTCACACTAGAGTCATCAACATACATCGCATACAAAGCAGAGCTAAGCTCATCCATGTCCATATCAAATATCTGAACCTAATGACGGAGCACACTGTGCCAGTTGGGGAGGTCAGGCGACGGGCCGAAGCGGAGACGAAACAGGTCGTCTAGGCGACGAAAGCAACGGGCGGGGGTATGGCCGATCTTACCGCACACGAGGCCGCGGCGAGGACCGGTCTGGATCTGGTACTGGCAGCGCCCATCACTCTGGCCACCACCCGATGGCACACCACACGAGCAACCACTGCGACCACCGTCTCCTCCAGCTCTAGGCCACCCGGGCGGGAGACGACCGACCCGCCGCTGTTGCGGCTGCTGCTACTACTGGTCAAACTGTGTCGCCTACTGCTGCTGCTGCGCCGGGGCACCAGCCCCAGCCCCCTCGTCAGGACTACCAGCAGGCGAGCCACCTCCACCACCGGCACCACCCCCTCCTCCACTACCTCCGCCGCGCCCAGCCTTGGGGCGGCGACCCTTACCCGGACGAAACTACACGGCGGCGGCGGTCTCCACAGCCGGAGCCATCTCAGCAATCGCCGCAGAACTGTCGGAGTAAAAGCACTGAGCAGGGGCAAAGCCTTGAAAGATAGAGACTAGCACGGTACCGCTAGACTGGGCGATAGAGCGCTGACGGGTCTCTACGGCAGACAGGGTGTCGACAAAGTCAGTGAGGGTGAGGTCAGCAGGATGGTGCATTGCCACAGCGCTTCATCACTAGCCAGATTTTCTGGGGGACGAATTTGATTTCGTGCTCCCTGGCTCTGATTGGCCGGCGAGTCTGGTCCCTCAGCCGAGTTCGTGGCTCGGACTCTCCTCCTCCTTCTCCTTCGGCGGTTCGCGTCTTCCTCGGAAGCCCCCTCAGAGATCCCTTCTGCCCCAGGTTCCTCTGATGACCCAGGTACATTTTCTTTGCTTCCGCCCCATTCTGACTCATACCCACTCCCGCTCCCGTTTCCACCGTTCCCGCCATCAATTGTCCCCGTTAGCAGCTGGCGTCTGTGCCGTTCCCGCCAGTCCCCCGCCCGTGCGATAGGTCGCCTCCACTGGGACCTCCGCGTTCCCACGTTTCCCCCTGTTCCCCTTCGTCGTCCTCGTCTCCCTGCCCGCCCTCCACGCCCGCCTGGTTGCACTGTTCCCCCAGCCGTGCCGGCATCCTCGCCCGTGCCTGGCGTGTTTGACGGTGCTGCGGGCCCGTTCGCCGCGTCCGCACAGTCGGGCCGTGCGCCTCCGTTCGTACCGCGACACGCCGCGAGCGCTGATGGAGCTGGAGCTGGAGCTGCTCCTCTCTCCCCAGAGTCACCAGCGGGTGTGGGAGGCGAAGCACTCCCGCCACGGCTCCGAGTTGGCGGCTGATCACGCCATGGGGAGGCGACCGTTTCGTTCACGGAACGGGGGTTCCGCGTTGCGAGGTCCCTATCATCCGCTGCCGCCCGACCCACGCTTCCGTGCGCTGTTCCCGAGCGGAGCCACCTCTTCAACGGGTCTCCCTCGGGGTGTTCGCCTTCGCCGATCCCCTCCTCCCAAGATCCCTCGTTTGCGCCGGTCACGTGACGGTCCGGTGTACTCCCGTCAGCAGCAGCTAACCGGGCTCGTCGAATGTCTTGGTTGGGTGGCGGAGCTGCTGGAGGTATTCCATGTGGCTCAGGAGCGTCGCCCTCCTGTGGCCCGCGATCCAGTGCTATCGCGACGCCAGCGGGCTCGGGCGGACGAAGCGGTGGCGATGCTGCTGTGGGGGCTGGTGTACGTGCCTCTTCAGCCCCGCGTGGCTGTTGACGAGGCAGCAGCTGCGCCACTGGCGGTGTCGGCGCTGTCGCGGGCGGTTGGTGCTGAGACGGCTGCGGGACTTGCTGTTGCTGCAGCTGCTGTTCTGCGGGCCGTGCAGCCAGTGATGGCCCGGCTTTTGCCCCGGGGTGAACCTCGGCGCTGTTTTGGTGCGCTTCACGCCCATGGTGGGGTTGTCACACCGAGGGCGGGGTCGCACAGGTTGCTCCGTTTCCCTAGGTGTGGCTCATGCCTAGGTCGTGGTGTCTAGGTGGTTAGCGCTGCAGGACCTGTGTTTATTGATGTATGCTATGCCTATAGGAAGTTTTCTTATTATACTTGCCGCTCACTCCTATGGTGGCCGAAGGCCGCCAGCGCGAGCCGGCCGCCAAAACCTGAGGACTTGTCACAGGCTAAAAGAATAATCAACGAAGAGCAGGGAGGAAAGGCCTTATATAGCTCTCTTCTCTCTCTCTCTCTCTCTCTCTCTCTCTCTCTCTCTCTCTCTCTCTCTCTCTCTCTCTCTCTCTCTCTCCCTCTCTCTCTCTCTCTCTCTCTCTCTCTCTCTCTCTCTCTCTCTCTCTCTCTCTCTCTCTCTCTCCAACTCTCTTTCTCTTTCATCAAGGCCTCGTAGGAGTTTTTTTTGTAATAGCAAACTTAGTTCAACGTGCCATAACGACATACATTTTCCATACATGGAATAACACAAGGTTCTACGCCCACTGCCTTCTCTGTCCCTAGGGCTATCCTACTATACTAGGCCATTTGCCTAGTCCTAAGGCCGGCCACCAGCCATGCACCCCCGGTGCAGCCCAATATGCTTCTTGCATATTGGCGAAGGGCACCGCCCTCACACCCCGGTCACACCACTGGTGAGGAGCCTTGTGCCCCATGCTCGCCCATAGGGCACGCGTTGGCCATGTGACCTGGCTGGCCACAGCGGAAGCACACTCCCTTGAAGCATGGCTGCTGGCACGTGAGGGGAGGGGAGCCCTTGAGGTCCATGTTGCAGTCGCGGCCACCGAGGCGACCAGCGTGGGGGTAGGCGGCGCGGGTGCGGTTGAGTGCGGCCACGTCGGCAACGGCGAGCTTGTAGGAGCGGGACGTCAACACACTCTTCAACTGGCAGAGCTGGAAGCGATCCGCATCCTCAAAACCGGCCTCGTTTGCCACGAGGAGCACCTGAAAGCGCTTACTAGTAAGCATTTCGATGTGCTTCACATGGTTGAGTGCGGTGATGACTTTGTCGTGCTGCAGCTCGAAGTCGATATGCTGCAGGTGCGCTTGGATGGCGGTAAAGACTTCGGCCTGGTCGTGCACGCCCTTGCGCATGAAGGTAGTTGCTGTGGACGTGGGACCAAGGGAGGGGAGAGGGGGAGCGGGAGCAAGTGTGTGGTGGCGAGCATGTTGGTGGGGGCCTCACCATCTTTGTTGTCAGAATTGTTGCTGTCATCACTGTCGTTGGCAGGCGCGGGGGTTGGTGCCGGGGGCTGGTTGTCAGCACGCGGGGTGTTGGGTGCGCGAGGAGGCGTTGTCATTTCATTTTTCTTGACAAAATTTGTAGTAGAATTCATATTATCAGATGATGTACCAATCGTAATAGGCTGCTACTGGTGTAACATCGCGAGTTGTGCCTGCAGCTGCTGCGCAGTCAACGCGGGGACGGCAGCGACCGGCGCGACTTCGTCAACGGGCATGTGGTCAGCGGGGCTCGCCTGGCCTGCAGCCGTCGCGGCATGTGCAGGCGCGTGCTCCTCGGATGGCAGCACGCGCGACTGCTTGGCAACCGCGCGTGTTTCTTCAGAGGGGCGTGATTGGCGCCAAGGAGAACGTCAACACCCAGAGAGCAGTGAGCACACTCTTGTTACCCCGGTCGAAGTTCCGGGCTCTGCCGAATTGTCGGGGCTGGATGCCATATTCGTCGGGCGATAAGGAGTCGTATTCGCATAAGTCATGGTGGCGAGGTTGCGCTGCAAAATGTCGGCGAGTAATGTTGTCGGAGCCTTGCCATGAGGGGGGAAGTGGGTTTTCGCCAGGTTGGTGGGGAACGAGGGAAATTGACTTAGAGAAACTAGAAATGAAGAATGTGGGTGAGGCCGAATGGCCTCACGTCCCTCTTTTGTAGGCAAAAGAGGGTGAGTAGCGCTTCGACGCTGCCTTTGCTGCGTTGGCCCTCGCTACACTTTCAGAAAACACCTTTTTAGGAAGTGTTACACCCTTAAAAGAAAATACATTTTCAAAGAGTGCACGTAAAAAACTCTTGAAATAAAAAATTGGCAGCAACTGGTTTCGGCTTGAAGCCTTCTTCACACCACAGAGTCCTAATGAAAACAAGCACCACTTATACGCCTAGAGAATGTCTCCCAGGATTCATCTTGCGCGGGGAAACCATCGCGGAGAAAGTGGGGACGCAACAAAGAATGAAATAAACACAAAACAGTAAAAATGACTGTATACTAGCACTTATGAGCAGAAACTAAAAATTTCCCAATTCTCTTCGGTAGCCTCCATGTGATAATAGCTCTCCTTGAATCGAATGTGTTGTGTAACATTATAACGAGGTGCCTTTTGAGTCGACTCAAAAGTCCAGAAACATTTCCTCTCTTTTTTTTTTGTCTTGCCAAAGGTCACCGTTGCAGGTAGTCTGGAATCGATCCTCCACTCACTCCTCGCCCTCCTCTCTCCACATCCGTGATAGAATGGATTGGAGTGAGCTGGGGATAGAATGGGCGTTGGTACCTGATTGGCATCTGTACATGTGGTCAGGTCATGCATCTCATGTCTTTCTTGGGTAAGCTGCATTGCCCCTTGGTGACATCCATTACCCTGACCAGTCAAACCATTTTGCACAGACCCCCCCTCTTTCCGCTCACCCTCTCCATGCCGTCTCTCACTCTCTTTCTCCCTCATCTCCCGTTCTCTGCCCTATACTCTGCCCTGTGTGCGCGCTGTCTGTGCGGCACGAGAGCAGCGCAAGAAGCTGTTCAACGTCTTCTTCTCCACCGTCACCAATGGCATGTCCCGCAACCTCAAGGAATTCCAGGTCACTCCCTGCACGCCTGCAGGCCCGGACGCATGCCTGCACGCATGAACTCATTCATGCTTGCCTCTCTCTCTGCTGCTGGCCCTCACACAGGCCATTGCCCTTGTGCACAGCCATCAGCTCGTTTCCACGCTTGTTCATGTCTGTGGTTTCCCTCTCTCTCTGCATCAGTCTTCCCATGTACATGATTCCATGTATGCATTCCCATGTACGCGTTTCTATGTGACAGTCGTTGCTGTCCTCAGTTTATCTTCACCTCAACTTCCTCATGATCCTCTGCCTTTTTCCCGCCTTGCTGTGGGATTCAGGAGGAGCTGGGGATTGAGACAGACAAGAATGTAGGAGTGAGCATTAAGAACAGCAGCGAACTTCAAGTGTCCATGGCAGCGACCTTCATCCTCTACCACCCAAAGGCCTCCAGACAAGGGCAGAACATCAAGCGGTGCTGGCAGTGCAAGCAAGTTAGGGCCAAAGAAGGCGAATGGAGCCCATGGGCTGAGTGGGGTGAACGGAGCGAGTCACAAAGGGAGTGCCATGGCGCAGAAAGGAGTCAGTAAAGATCAAGGGGTAGCTTCCAGAAGAGCCATTGCAGGGGCTGCTGCTGCTGCTGATGCTGCTGCTGCTGGTGCTGGGGGGGCTGGAGGGGCTATGGCTGGGGGAAATGAAGGAAAGAAAGGAGCGACTGGGTCTGGGAAACGGGGTGTAGCAGCGGCTGCTTCTAGTGAGGATGGTGGCGGTGATGGTGGAGAGGGGGCTCTCAAAGTAGTGATTTGAGTATGATGAGGGGATACAAAAGGATATAACCTAAGGTGTTGTACTCTCTATGAGCACACACCTATCTAGCCTATAACATATACAGTATAATTATATGTTGACACACGCCCTAGGCTAGACAAGGGGCAACGACTAGCACAAGACACACAGCTTAGGGTGGCACTACTAGTCCAACCTCTGAGACAAGGGTCTGAAGACCATTCAGCAAGAGTACAAAGGAAACAAGAGTAACCCAGGGCAGCACTACTAGTCCAGCCAATGGAACAGGAGCCACAAGGCCAGTCAAGATGATATAAGGAGTAGTACACAATCAAGGTCCTAGCAAGTGAGAAGCTACAGGAACTAGGCCAAGCTGTACACAGTGCCGCTGATGATCTTTAGGCGCAAGCGCCTTCGTAAAGATATCAGTTGTATTGGCACCGGAGGCCAAGTGTACTACGCAGGCCTGGCGGCGCTGCTGTAGCTTGCAGAGTAGGAAGTACCACAGCTGGATGTGCTTCGCTCTGCCCTCCAGTCGAGGCTCCTGACACAGGAGGATCATGGCCCTGTTGTCAGCGTACAGGAACGGGGCAGAGCTAGGCCACACACCTAAGTCTGTGAACAAGAAGGTCAGCCAGCGGAGCTCCTGTGCCGCCATGGCACCAGCGTAGATCTTAGCCTCACAGCTAGACTGAGCAACAGACGACGAGAGGGTGGACCTCCACGAGATGACGCCTGCACCAAGGCTAAAGCAGTAGCCCTGGGAGGACCTGAGCGTCTCAGCGTCGTCCGCCCACGAAGCGTCTGTGTGCCTTGTAAGGACCACTGGCATGTGTCCTCCTAGCACTAGCCCCATGCCCGTATAATTGCTAGATAACGCAAAACCCTCTTAGCGGCCAACCTGTTCTGTGTTCGGTGTTTGCATGTGGCCAAAAAGCGAGCTAGGATGCTGAGAGGGTATGCGAGATCTGGACGAGTGCAAGTCATCAGGTACATAAGGCAACCACCAGCTCTGCGTAAGGACCACTGGGCTCTACAGACTCCTCAAAGACTGGAGCTAAGAGCCTGTGGTCTACTGGCAGAGGTGTGGGCTGTGCGGAGGAGAACTGAAGATCAAACCTCTGAAGGACCTGGCGCACCAAGTGTGACTGAGTCAAAGTGATAGTGCGCGCTGTTCTGCCCCTGAAGATCTGCAGGCCAAGGTAGCGGCGCAACTCTCCTAGGTCAGTGCAGGTGTGTCTCCTCAACAGCTGTTTTCACGGAGGCCAGTGCGTCTGTGTCTGCAGTAGCGAAGACCAGGTCGTCTATGTAGACAAGGATGTAGAACAGGGTTTGGCAAGCATGAACGAAGATCGAAGGGTCTGGAGACGACGGGAAAAACTGCAGGTCAGCTAATGTAGCACGCATCGTATCATGCCACACAAGAGGCGCCTGCCATAGGCCGTAAACAAAGCGCCGGGGAAGCCACTCGGTACCAGGGGCGAAGGTTCCGGTAAAGCCAGGCGGACGGCGCAACTAAACCTGCTCGTGCAGACTGCCCTGGAGAAACGCTGTGGAGAAGTCGAAGGAGTGCAGCAGGCGGGGCGGGGCGAGGGAGCTTTCCGTTGACATGGATGGCAAGGGAGTGGCTGTCCTGGCACTGCCCGGTCAGCTGGCGGCGAAGGTCGACCAGGCGAAGCCCACCGTACGCCATCGCCACAGCTGCAGCAACTGACAGCCGCAGGAGGCAGAGGAGAGCGGTGGGGAGCGGTGGAGAGCGGTGGGGAACAGTGGAGTGCGGTGAAGAGCAGTGGAGTGCAGTGGAGTGCGGTGCTGAACAGTGACGTGTGGTGGAGAGGGGTGGAGACTTCCGGCGGGAGGGCCGGCTCAGAGGGGAGCCAAGGTCGGCAGGTCTTGGCGGCAGAGCAGCTCGGCGGCGTAGCGACACAGCGTCACGGCGGCACCGCGGCACGGCTGCCTGGTGGCGCGGCGGCTTGGCGACACGGCGTCACGGCGGCAGTGCGGCTCGGAGGCGCGGCAGTGCGGCAGCTTGGCGGCATGACGGATGGCGGGCGCGGGGCTGGCGAGCGAGGGACCTGCAAAGGCAGGGTTAACGGGCGCGGATCTGGCAAGCACCGG
Source organism: Closterium sp. NIES-67 (assembly GCA_027943415.1). Classification (NCBI taxonomy): domain Eukaryota; kingdom Viridiplantae; phylum Streptophyta; class Zygnematophyceae; order Desmidiales; family Closteriaceae; genus Closterium; species Closterium sp. NIES-67. The sequence goes on along the minus strand of BQMB01000502.1, from coordinate 28,551 downwards.
GCCAGCAAGTGCGGTGCTGGCAGGCGCGGTTCTAGCGAGCAAGGGCCAGCGAGCGCGGGGCTAGCGGGCTCGGGGCCAGCGAGCGCAGGGCCAGCGAGCAAGGGGCTGGCGAGCACGGGGCCAGTGAACGCAGGGCCAGTGCCCGCGGGGCCAGCGAGCACGGAGCTGGCGAAGGGAGGGCCGACGAGCGACGGGCCAGCAGGCGCGGGGCTGGCGCACGAGGGGCCAGCGAGCTACGGGCCAAGGAGCGACGGGGCCGGCAAGCACAGGGCCGGCGAGCGACGGGCCGGCAGGCGCGGGGCGGGCGAGCGTGGGGCCAGTGAGCGACGGGGCTGGCAGGCGCGGGGCTGGCGAGTGCGGGCCAAGCGAGCGATGGGGCTGGCGGGCGCAGGGCTGGCGACGGGCAGCTGGCGCCGACGGGCGGCCGGTGGCTACAAGCGGCTGACGGCTAGCAGCCAGCGGCGGTGAGCGGTGCGCGGGTAGCAGAGGCGGCTAGCAACGGGCGGCTAGGAGCGGGCAGGCTAGCGACGGGCAGCTAGCGACTAGAGGCTAGGAACGGGCGGCTAGAAACGGGCGGCTAGGACTAGGGCTAAGGCGGAAGCACGGGTGGGTGGGGAGGACCTAACCTAGTGCATCATACCATCTCAAATTAATGAATTGAGTATGATGAGGGGATACAAAGGGATATAACCTAAGGTGTTGTACTCTCTATGGGACCAAGTTTGGATGGGGTGGAGGAGGTCGAGGCAGTGAAGAAAGGAAAGGGCAAGGCTTCTAAAAAATTGAGGAAGAACGATATGAGTTCTCGGTTTTACTAATCTGAACCCTTCCACTGGTTAGTTCTACTGGTACTTCGTATCTTGTAGCCGATTGTTGGGGTTCTCGGGTCTATCCCGTAATTGAGGAAGAACGGGGACTAGGTAATCATGGCCGATGGGGCGTTGTTGTATGCAAACTCGATCAAGGGAAGGGAGTCTTCCCATTGGGCCAGGTCCGTGCACGTCGTGCGAATCAGCTGCTCCATCGTCTGATTGGTGTGCTTAGTCTGGCCGTCCGATTGCGGGTGGTACGCCGTGGACAGATGCAGACGTATGCTATATACTGCTGCCAGGTTTTTGTCCAGAGGTTGGACGTGAACCGTGGGTCACGATTGCTGATGATTGCCAAAGGGATGCCATGTAGCCGCACGATGTTCGTGAGGAACAGTTTTGCTGTCTACTCGGCAGTAATCGTTGTCTTGCAGGCGGCGATGTGAGCCATCTTGGTCAACTGGTCAACGACGACGAGAATTGTGTTGTTACTGCTTGGACCAGCTGGCAGGCCAGTGACGAAATCCATTGTCACCTGTTGCCAAGGTCGGTTGGGTGACTCGAGCGGCTGCAGCAATCCAGCGGGTCGAAGCCGTGAAGACTTCATGCGTTGACACGTGGCGCAGGAGGTGTCTTACTGTTGCACGTCTGTCGGCAAATTGGGCCAGTAATGATTACGGCTCAGTAACTTGGCGGTTTTGTCGATGCCGTAGTGACCCGAGAAATTCGAGTCGTGTGCCTCCTGGATCAGTAGTTCACGTAGGGTTCGGTAGGCGGGAACCCAAATCCGATTGGTACCGGATTTTAGGTAATAGTAGGCCCCTTGCTTGTCCGTCAGTTAGGGATGACTATTAGTGGTGAAAAATGGGTCAGTACTGTATCCGTAGGTGAATAGGCCAATTAGCAGCAGATTAGCTTGGGTAATTAGGACTGCGGCGGTGTGGACTGAAGGGCGGGTCAGTGCGTCGGCGATGTTGCTAACCCCCTGTTTGTAGGTGACTCTGTAGTGGAAGTTGGACTCGAGGTAGTCAAGCTAGTGAATCTGTCGAGGATCCAGTGTCGGTTGGGCGTGGATGAACTGTAGCGATTTGTGGTCTATTCGGACTATCACGTTAGCGCCCGTCAAGTAGCAGCGCCAGACCTTGGAAGCGTGAACGATGGCGAGTAACTCCTTGTCGTGGACAGGATAATTTCGCTTGGCCGGGTTCAGCTTTCGTGACTCGTAGGCGATGGGTTAGAGGCCGTCGCCGAAGTCTTGTAATAGTATTGCGCCAACGGCCAGGTCGCTAGCGTCGGTGATGAGCTCAAACGGACTGTGAGGATCCGCAATTCGAAGAACCGGAGGTGTAGTCGGAAAAAGTTTGAGCTGTTCGAATGCAGCCTGCTGCTCTCCACTCATAATACTTGCCTTTCTTCAAAAGATCCGCGAGAGGGGAAGTTACCCCCGCCATGTTCAGGATGAACCGGCGAACGTAATTCACAAACCCTAGAAAACGTTGAAGTTCACAGAGATTAGCCGACGGCTTTCAGTCTTGGATGGTCGCAATCTTATTGGGGTCGATTTTAACTCTGTCGATGGAAATGACGTGGCCCAAAAACTCCAGTTCATATCATAGAAACTCGCACTTAGAGCCCTTGGTGATGAGTCGGTGCTGTTGTAAGAGAGAGAAAGTTGCTTCCAAATCCTTCAAATGCTACTCCCGGGTAGTGCTGTATATCAGGATGTCGTCGAGGTACACGATGACGCATTTATCCAGCAGCGGCCGAAAAACCTCGTTCATGGTCAACTGGAACGTCGAAGGTGCTTTTGTTAAGCCAAAATGCATGACCGTGTACTCGTAACTCCCGTATCAGGTCCGAAACGCCATCTTCTAGCAGTCAGCTTCGTTCATACGGATCTGGTGGTAACCGCCTCGCAGGTCAATTTTCGAAAGAACTTGGCTCCGCGAAGTTGGTCGATGAGTTCGTCGGCACGCGGGATAGGATAACGAGACTTGATGGTAACTCGTAGTCCGCCATCTATTTTCGGGGTGAACAGTATTGGAGCTGCAAATTGTGAAGTGCTGGGGTGGACGAAACCTTTCTCGAGGAGGTAGTCCAACTGGCGTCGAAGTTTGTCCAGCTCAGGCTGAGTCAGCCTCCATTGAGTCCGAACAGTAGGTTGCGCGATGGGCTCCAGCTCGATTTTGTGGTCGTGGTCTTGCACACAGGGGTAGGTCGTCTGGAAAAATATCGGCATGTTTTCGAATTACCCTCGCCAAATCATCCGGGACAGGTGCACAGAGTTTGTCGATGTCGGTTGGCATGTCGACAACCGTTGATGTGATCCATCGGACAGCATACAGTTGCGCCCCGCAAATCATGGCTCGTTTGATCGTCACTGCGCTGACCGTCAATGTGGTCGAATCTTGACAGCTCCACTTGGGAAGGCGTCGCCACTTGCCACTCCACTTGATGCGACAATCGCCCGTCCGCCATTCGATGCTCGGGTTGTATTCGCGCAGCCAATCGCGTCCCAGCAGCATGTCGCAGCCGTCCAAAGTTGTCGCCAGCATCTTCGTTGTGAAACTGAAATTTTCGGCGCATGTTACTCGCACATGAGGTACCCGCTCTCGAATTGCTAGTGGTGTGCCGTCAACCAATCTCCCGTTGATTTCAGGCATGCAGCGCTCCAGCTGCAGTCGCAATCTTTTCGCCTTCGTTACGCCCATCAAACTGTGGCTCACCCCGCCATCAACAAATATTTTAATGCGGGTGTCGCCAACTCTCCCTTCAACTAGCACAGGGCGATCAACCGGTTCACCCCCCTTATTCAGCCAGTAATGGTCGATAGCCCAAATTGGTACTATAACATGGTGGGGGTGTTGGTATTTGGGCGACGCAGTCAAGTCAGTAGGTGGCCCATCTGCTATTGACGATCTCCATTTCCCGACTGCTTCTTGTCGTTAGGTAAGTTCTTCTTCCGCTACGGGCAATCCCTCACCATGTGGCCTGGCTGGATGCAGTGGAAGCAGGTTCCCGAAAATACTCAGGCTGCAAAAAAGTCCATGCAGTTGATTGATGTATGTTGAGGCTAGCCTCGAAAGCAATTTCCCTCTCGGAAATCCGCTCTCGCGAGTCCACGTCGTGCGTCCAGCGCGTCTGCTATGCGAACTATTTCGTTGAATGTCGCCAGGGCTTGCTGGACGATCTCTTGCTGAATCTCCAGCTTGAGACCACCCACGTAGCGATTGATGCGCTCGTCTTTGCTAAGCCTTCCGATTTGGTCGCAGATTGCCAGAAACGACGCCGTGTATTCTTGGACAGAGCCCAACTGTCTCCACATCCGAAGCTTTGTGTGAGCATTTTCGCACATGGATATGTGCTCAAATCTGCCCTTCAACGCTTCGCCCCACGCTTTCCACGCGCGGATCGTGGCCGATCCAAAGATTGGTTCTGCCTTCGCTGTTGATGAACTCATCTCCCCATCTACTGCCTATTGATTTCCTGCCGGGGCTCCTCCCTCGTATAAATGCATGCGCCACCAGTCGAATGCCAGTTCCCTCAGCAGCGATACAGCCAAGTTGACACGTGATGCATTTTCATTAATACTTGCTGCCGTGAAGAAGATTTCCATGGTGAACAGCCAACCGCTCACTGTTGTTGTCCTGTCGGTCGGGTTGAACGGTGGGGGCATCGGAGGCTTGATTCTAATGGCCGCCCGCGGCTTGCTGTGGACTTCTTAAACCGCTTCAGGTGTTGCCGATGCCCTTGCTTCGCTCGCATCATCTTCGTCTCGAGTAACAGGCCGCCCCTGACGCGTTTCACCCCGCGTCTAGCGAAGCGAAGTGTTTTCGTTGCGCAGCGTCTGTACTTCGCTTCCCAACGACTCGAACTTATTGGCAAGTTGTTGAAGCTGGGCCTGCAGTGTCGTCACTGTAGCCGCCCTGGCTTGCAACTCGTCAAACTCCTCCTGAGTTACGTTGCTAACACTACGACGGGCAGAGGTTTCCGGTGCGGCAGACATGCTGGAAAGTTTACCCGACAGATTTGAGGGTGCACACGCTTTTAGTTGGAGGAGCTTTAACAAGCTCGCCTACCAACCGCTGGCCAACCCTTTATTCTGTCAGATCCTCTCCCGATATAATCAGACTACTCTATGGAAGACTTAGCGAGCAGGAATGGAGCTCTAATACCAGTTGTTATGAATTAATCAGAGTAATAACATGTAGTGTAATCGAGGAGTCGTGATTCAAGAGTGTCGATACAAATGAGGGCCTAGGCATTTATAGGCACGAACAGAGCTAGCCGAGAACCACGCGAACAGGTTGGGGTGGTCCGGTTGGCGAAAGCCACGGAAGCGCTGCGCGTATAGGTTTGGGTTTGCGAAATGGTTCGGGACGGAAGAAGTTGGCCGAGCTTGGACTTCCGAGAGTCGAGGGCGTACGCGGTGTAGTCGAGCCCAGTAAGGAGAAGGGAATTTCCTTACAACACCAAGTTCGACAGTTTGCTCGTCCATCACGACAGAAATGCATAAAACTTAGATGGTAAGGGGGTGTGATTAGTCTGATCGCCCGCTTGTGCGGCTGTGAAAGTTCCACAGGTCGCACATTCAGATTGCGTGGAAAATTGGTCAGGGGTGAGGTTGCAATTCCGTCATGGGTATTTTTCCATACCAGTCGGATAGCCAGGACAAATTTTGGCGCAAACCGGGTTGCTCAGGGATTTCCTTGGAAACGTCCGGAATCAGTCAGGAGGTTTGGGAGGCCGAAATCCTCAAAATAAGGATTTCAGCGGGAAGGACCCGGAATGAACCTAAAATCGCATTCTAAAGTTTGGCCAAACTTTGAAGTTTTGCCAACCGACTCGCCATGTCGGCATTGCACATTGCAATGTTTGGCCGTGCACTTCGAACTTTGGCCAACCAGCCCCTTCCACACCTTGCCGGCCAGAATTCGTGCGACTGGGGTCCACGAATAGCTGCGACCGAGGGCAAAACCTGGTTTCTGCATACTTGGCCGGCCACGCCAAAGAAATGTGACGTCGACCAAGCCACAAAAGCAGCACCAACCTGCCCGGCGCGCGAACAGCCGTCAAACTGCGAATGCTCCACCCTTCTTCACCAAAGCCTTCATCAACACCCCAACCAGAAGGAGATGTCCTTAAAACCCGCGTTTTAACTTATTCGAGTTGCATATCTTTGGTTGGAAGATCCCTGGAAGTACTGCATGACAGCCAATCCCGTCTTTCCACCTAACCAGCC
>BQMB01000502.1:0-17500 GCA_027943415.1 Closterium sp. NIES-67 | reverse complement strand
CGCCTCAGCGTAAGTGCGAGGGGTCGGGATGTCGAAAGCGTCTGGGTCACCCTCAGGGACTAGCAGCATGGAACAGAGATGGGGAGCAGCCTCGGAGAGGAAAGCAAGCTCGAGCTGGCGGTCCTCCAGGACGTCACTGCCAAGGGTAGGAGCACCCCCGACAGACGGAGGACAGGCAGGGTCAGAGACCAGAGCGGTGGCGTAGTCAAGGCGGCGGGTAGAGGCGAAGTCAGCGACAGCAGCGACAAGAGCGGCAAGGCACGAGACCGGAACAGACGGGTCGGTAACGAGAGAGGCAAGGACCCGAGGGACGAGAGGACGAGCGGCACGAAGGTAGTCGGACAGCGGGGGGGGCGCAACAACAAGGGAGGACGGAGGAGGCGACGGGAGAAGGGGAGGACGAGACGCGTGGGAACGAAGCAACATAGGGTGGGAGCGCAAGACAGGCGAGGCAGGACGAGCACGGGAGGGGCGGTGAGACCAGACGTGCGACGGAGGAGTCGGGTCAGGAGACAGGGGAGGGGACACAGGAGGGGAACGAGGGGGGAGACGAGCCGGGGACGAGTCCGGCGGAGGGAAAACAGGGCCGTAGACAGGAAGAGGAGGAGACGGTCGGGGAGGAACCGACGCAGGGTCGGGGGACGGAAGGCCGAGCAGGCGAAGGGCGGACACCGGCGGGGACCGCTGCTGCGGCGGCACAACGGCGACACCTGGACCGCAAGCTGCTCCTCGGCTACCACCGGCACTCTCCACACCAGCACCCTCAGAGGGACCACCCCCAGGGCGACCGGGATGAGCACCCCCAGAGTCGGCGAACGGGGGCTGCGACGGCGGCGGCGGCGGCGGCGGAGGCGACGGCGGCGGCGGCGGCGGCGGCGGCGACGACGACGGCTGCAGCAGCGGTAGGGGCGGTGGAGGAGGGGACTGGGGAGGGGACACCTGGGGAGGGGCAGCCGGCGAGGACTGCACAGGAGGGCCACCAGAGGTAGAAGACTCCTCAACCGGGTCCACGGACGGAAGGGGGGTGACGTGGGACACACCAGAGGGGGCGGGACGGGGAGGAGGAGGAGGAGGGGCAGGGACTACCGGGGAAGGGGTGACCAGGAACTGGGGGTGGGTAACCGGGGGACCACGGTGGGGAAAGCGGCGGTAGTAGGAGGTGGACTCGTCAAAGGTGACGTCACGAGAGTGAAAGAAGCGGTGAGACGGCGGGTGGTAAAAGTGCCAGTCGGACGCGTCAAGGGGAAAACCGAGGAAGACGCAGGGAAGGGTGCGGGCAGTGAGCTTGTCCGTGCCGGAGGCACGGACGTGAGCAAGACAGCCCCAGACGTGGAACGCAGACGCGTCACCAGGGGACCCAGTCCAAAGACGGGTCGGCGAAACCTGCGGCTGCTGAGGGTGCGGCCACAGGTTAAGCTGGTGAGAAGCGTAGCGCACAGCGAACGACCACAGAAAATGGGGTGCACCGGCATGGATAATGGAGGTGCGAGCCACTTCCATGACCAAACCGATGCGTCGCTCAGCGACCCCATTCTGCTGTGGGGATTTCGGTAGGGTGAACGTCTGGGTGATGCCCTCTGCACGACAAAAGCGACCAAGGACACCGGAGGCAAACTCGCCACCACGGTCTGAGTGAAGACGCAAGACAGGGAGACCGCGGTGGACACGCGCAGAGACAAGCCAGGGGATGAGAGCGCCAGGCACGTCGGCCTTGCGCTCCAGGGGAAAGACTGTGGTGTAACGAGTGAAGTCGTCGACAAGCACAAGGAAGTAGCGCTCTTGACGCGGCCCAGGGACGGGGGCGGGGCCCCAGACGTCCAGGTGCAGGGTCTGCAGCGGCGTGGCGATAGGGGGAAACGAGGAGGAGTGAGGGTCACGGCGAAGCCGACCCTCGACACAAGGCGTGCAAGGGGGGGCGGGGGAGGAGGGAAACGTGGGGAGAGAACCTGGGAGACCAAGGACAAGACCGTGCTGGGACATGTGACGCAGACGCGGGAGCGCAGGGTGACCTAGGCGGTGGTGCCAAAGGAGAGTCGGGTGAGTGAGGGACCGACAGGAGCAGGCAGCAGCAACCTGGGTAGACACAACCACCTGAGGGGGCGCTCCAGCCGGGGGGGGCACGGTGTCCAGAGTGAACAGGCCGGACACCGGGTCCCGGGGGCGCGACGGGGCGCTACGGGGCCTGGGAGGAGCGCGACGGGGCCCAGGAGGGCGCTAGGGGGCCTGGGGGAGCGCGACGGGGCCTGGGAGGAGCGCGACGGGGCCCAGGAGGGGGCGCTAGGGGGCCTGGGAGGAGCGCGACGGGGCGCTACGGGGACTGGGAGGAGCGCGACGGGGCCCAGGAGGGGCGCTAGGGGCCTGGGAGGAGCGCGACGGGGCCTGGGAGGAGCGCGACGGGGCCTGAGAGGGGCGCTAGGGGGCATGAGCGGAAGCGGTAGGTGGGGGGGGGGGGGATCCTACCTACGCGTGATACCATATCAAAATAGGAATTGGATTATTGTGTAAAGTGAGAGTACACACAAATATACCTAAGTGTTGTACCCTCTAAGAGGTAACCCTATACAGTCTATACAAACATGACAAATACAGATGTTTGACAGGATCCCCCCCCCCCACCTACCGCTTCCGCTCGCCCCCCCCGGCCCTGTCGCGCCCTGCCCGGCCCCGTCGCCCCTGCCCGGCCCCGTCGCCCCTGCCTGGCCAGGTCGCACCCGCCTGGCTCCGCCGCACCAGCCCGGCCCCGTCGCGCTCGCCCGGCCCGTCGCACCCGCCCGGCCCGTCGCCCTCTCCCGGCCTGTCGCACCGCCCGGCCCCGTCGCGCCCACCCGGCCCTGTCGCGCCTGCCCGGCCCCGTCGCACCCGCCCGCCCAGTCGCACTGGCCCGGCCCTGTCGCACCCGCCCGGCCCGCCGCACCAGCCCGACCCCGTCGCGCTCGCCCGGCCCCGTCGCGCCCGCCCGGCCCCGTCGCCCTCGCTCGGCCCGTCGCACCGGCCCGGCCCCGTCGCGCCCGCCCGGCGCCGTCGCGCCCGCCCGGCCCCGTCGCACCCGCCCGCCCCGTTGCCCCGGCCCGGCCCCCTGCGCTCGTCCCTGCCTCGGCCCCCTTCCCCCCTCACTGGTACGGTTCCCCCCCCCCCCCCCCCCCCCCCACCCCCCCCCCCCACACCACACTGTACTGCCTGCACCGCACTGCACTGCACTGCACTGCACCGCACTGGACCGCACTGCATTGCACTCCACCTTGCTGCACTGCCTCGCACCGCACTGCACTGCTACTGATGGCGGCGGAACTTCGCTTCGATGCTGAAGGCCAGCCTCTGGAGTTCGAGGCGTGGCTGGGCCGACCTCCGCCGCCACTCACTGGCCAGCGGCAGGATGGTGAACCGCTTTCCGCACACCTTGACGGTACGCTCCCCTGCCCAGACCCCCCTGCTATTCTGCCCGCTGACTCCACACCCACTGAGCGCGAGTCCACTGCTGCCACTGCCCGTTGCGCGCTCTGTCTGGCTTTTCTCGCGATGCTGTCGCTCAGCTTGCCATTAGCAACGCCCTTCCCCCGTCGAGCGCCCTCGCTTAGGTCCCTCACTACTGCTCAGGCATACTTAGATGCTGTCATCAAGCGCTATTCCACCCCTCCGGTGCCTTGGTGGGTCGCCTGATCCTCCCGATGCTGTTTTCCTGACCTTGCATCTTTCCCCACTGTCTCTGACCTCGCTGCTCACCTGCGCTCGATAGATGACACCTGGCGCGCTGCCTGCACTGACGCACAGCTTAGAGCCCACCAGCCGCCCATTACCTCTACCCTTTACCTGCTTGCCACCCGCCTCCCTGACCGCCTTGCTGTCGCCCGCGACCGCTTCCTTAGCATTCACCCCGCAGACCTCACCCTCACTGACTTTGTCGACACCTGACTGTGATAGAGACCCGCCACCGCTCCATCGCCCAGGCGAGCGGTACCGTCCCGGTCCCTATCTTTCAGGGTTGTGCCCCCGCTCAGTGTACCTTCTCCGACGGCTCTGCCGCCTGTGGCTGAGCTGTGCTGCCGCGCGCAGTCCGTTCGGGGAAGGGCCACCGCCCAAGGTTGGGCGCGGCGGAGGAGGTGGGGTGCGGGAGTGGGTGGTGGTGGGGTCGGGTCGTCTGGTGCTGGAGCGGACGAGGGACCCTGCTCAGTCCAGCTGAGCCGCTGCCCCTGCAGTTGCAGCAGCCGCAGCAGCCGCCGCAGTCGCAGCCTTCGCAGCAGCCGCAGCAGCCGTCGCAGACGCGGCAGACGAGTGTCCTCCTGCCCGGGTGGCCGGCGCTGGCGGTGGTCGGGGCCGTGGTGGTGTCCGAGTGGTGGCTCGGGCGGCGGGCGTTGTCAGTACCAGATCCAGACTGGTCCTCGCCGCGGCTTCGTTTGCGGTAAGATCGGTCACTCCACTCCCCGCTGTTTCATCGCCTGGACGACCTCTTTCGTCAGTGCTTCGGCCCGTCGCCAGACCTCCCGGACTGGCATAGTTTGCTTAGTCGTCAGATTCAGATTTTTTATCTGACATGGATGCCATTGTTTCTGCTCTGCATGTGATGTATGCCTGATGTCTCTAGTGTGCTTCCCGCTTATTACTCACTGTTGCCTAGTGTAGGTGTGCCTAGCTTAGCCTCCCCTGCGCGTCAGGCGTAGGATCCCCTGCTTTGTGTAGTCTTGGTGCTTCCACCGTCGTTCCGTCGCCAGACGCCTCTGCTTCGCTTTCCTTCACTTGGACTCTGGCGCTTCTCGGTGCTTCTTCCGCGACTCCACCACCCTGACGCCGCTTCCTGTTCCTGCTGCTGTTTCTCTTGCTGACCCCTCCGGCGGTCCGGTAGTCGCCCGCAGTTCCACCACCCTTCCCTGTCCGGCGGTTCCTTCGGGCACTCTCACAGGTCTGCACATCCCCTCGTTCTCCAGGAACCTAGTTGGTGTCGGCTGCCTCCAGGACCTTGGCGTCACCACTACGTTCCCTGGTCACGAGCGGTATGCTGTCTGTACCGAGGCCGCCACTGGTGCCCCCCTGTCCACGTTCCCTCGGACCCGGTGTCCGGCCTGTTCACTCTGGACACCGTGACCCCCCCGGCTGGAGCGCTCACCCAGGTTGCTGCCGCCTGCTCCTGTCGGTCCCTCACTCACCGACCCTCCTTTGGCACCACCGCCTAGGTCACCCTGCGCTCCCGCGTCTACGTCACATGTCCCAGCACGGTTCTTGTCCTGGTCTCCAGTTCTCTTCCCGCGTTTCCCTCCTCCCCAGCCCCACCTTGCACGCCTTGTGTCGAGGGTCGGCTTCGCCGTGCCCCCTCACTCCTCCTCGTTTCCCCCTACCGCCGCGCCGTTGCAGACCTGCACCTGGACGTCTGGGGCCCCGCCCCTGTCCCTGGGCCGCGTCGAGAGCGCTACTTCCTTGTGCTTGTCGACGACTTCACTCGTTACACCACAGTCTTTCCCCTGGAGCGCAAGGCTGACGTGCCTGGCGCTCTCATCCCCTGGCTTGTCTCTGCGCGTGTCCACCGCGTCTCCTGTCTTGCGTCTTCACTCAGACCGTGGTGGCGAGTTTGCCTCACGTGTCCTTGGTCGCTTTTGTCGTGCGGAGGGCATCACCCAGACGTTCACCCTACCGGACTCCCCACAGCAGAATGGGGTCGCTGAGCGACGCATCGGTTTGGTCATGGAGGTGGCTCGCACTCCATGATCCATGCCGGTGCACCCCATTTTCTGTGGCCGTTCGCTCTGCGCTACGCTTCTCACCAGCTTAACTTGTGGCCGCACCCTCAGCAGCCGCAGGTTTCGCCGACCCGTCTTGGACTGGGTCTCCTGGTGACGCGTCTGCGTTCCACGTCTGGGGCTGCCTTGCTCACGTCCGTGCCTCCGGCACGGACAAGCTCACTGCCCGCACCCTTCCCTGCGTCTTTCTCGGTTTTCCCCTTGACGCGACCGACTGGCACTTTTACCACCCGCCGTCTCACCGCTTCTTTCACTCTCGTGACGTCACCTTTGACGAGTCCGTCTCCTACTACCGTCGCTTCCCCCACCGTGGTCCCCCGGTTACCCCCCCCCTGTTCCTGGTCCCTCCTTCCCCGGTAGTCCCTGCCCCTCCTCCTCCTCCTCCCCGTCCCGCCCCCTCTGGTGTGTCCCACGTCACCCCCCTTCCGTCGGTGGACCCGTTGAGGAGTCTTCTGACTCTGGTGGCCCTCCTGTGCAGTCCTCGCCAGCCGCCCCTCCCTGGCGTCCCCTCCCCAGTCCCCTCCTCCACCGCCTCTGCCGCCGCTGCAGCCGTCGTTGCGCTGCGCGCGCCGCCGCCGCCGTCGCAGCACCCGTTCGCTGACTCTGGGGGTGCTCGTCCCGGTAGCCCTGGGGTGGTCCCTCTGGGGGTGCTGGTGTGGAGAGTGCCGGGGGTAGCCGAGGAGCACCTTGCGGTCCCGGTATCGCCGTTGTGCCACCGCAGCAGCAGTCCCCCGCCGGTGTTAGCCCTTCGCCTGCTCGGCCTGCCGTCCCCCGACCCTGCGTCGGTTCCTCCCCGACCGTCTCCTCCTCTTCCTGTCTACGTCCCTGTTTTCCCTCCGCCGGACTCGTCCCCGGCACGTTTCCCCCTTGTTCCCCTCCTGTGTCCCCTCCTCTGTCTCCTGACCCGACTCCTCCGTCGCACGTCTGGTCTCACCGTCCCTCCCGTGCTCGTCCTGCCTCGCCTGTCCTCGCTCCCACCCTATGTTGCTTCGTTCCCACGCGTCTCGTCTCCCCTTCTGCCGTCGCCTCCTCCGTCCTCCTTGTTGTTGCACCCCCCCCGCTGTCTGACTACCTTCGTGCCCTCGTCCTCTTTTCCTCGCGTCCTTGCCTCTCTCGTTACCGGCCCGTCGTTCCGGCCTCGTGCCTTGCCGCCTTGTCGCTGCTGTCGCTGACTTCGCCTCTACCCGCCGTCTTGACTACGCCTCCGCTCTGGTCTCTGACCCTGCCTGTCCTCCCGTCTGTCGGGGTGCTCCTGCCCTTGGCAGTGACGTCCTGGAGGACCGCCAGTTCGAGCTTGCTTCCTGTCCCGAGGCTGCTCCCCATCTCTGTTCCATGCTGCTAGTCCCTGAGGGTGACCCAGACGCTTTCGACATCCCGACCCCTCGCACTTACGCTGCGGCGACTTGGGACCTGGGGCCTCGCAGTGGATAGCTGCCATGGAGCGGAGATGGCATCTTGGAGATCCCCACCGGCACCTTCGTCGACGCAGTTCCCCCGCCTGGGTGAACGTAGTCGATGGCCGCTGGCTCTTCTAAGGTGAAGCGCCCTCCTGGAGAGCCGCCCTGTTTCAAGGCGCGCTATGTGGCTAGAGGCTTCAGTCAGCGCGAGGGGGGTGACTTCTTCCAGACCTTCGCTCCGACCCCGAAGATGACTACTCTTCGGGTTCTGTTACACCTAGCTGCTCAGCGTGACTACGAGCTTCACTCCCTCGACTTCTCCACTGCCTTCCTTCAGGGCAGCCTACACGAGCAGGTCTACCTACGTCGCCCTCCGGGCTTTACTGGCACCTTCCTACTGGGACCCCAGTGGCTCCTGCGGCGCCCCGTCTACGGCCTGCGGCCCAGGCTCCCGTGAGTGGCACGACACTCTCCGTGCTACGCTTGCTGACCTACATTCTTTCCGTCTTCCGCAGACCCATTCACTCCTTCGTTCGTGCTGGCCAACGTCCGTTCTACATCCTTGTTTACGGTCGACGACCTGGTCTTTGCCACAGGCAGACAGGGACGCACTGGCCTCCGTGAAGGCAGAGCTGCTGAAGAGACACACCTGCACTGACCTTGGAGAACTGCCGCCGTTACCTTGGCTTGCAGATCTCCAGGGACAGAGCTCGCGCGCACCATCACCTGACTCAGTCACACTTGGTGCGCAGGTCCTTCTGAGGTTCAGCCTTCAGTTCTCCTCTGCACCAGCCCACCCCTCTGCCTGTAGACCACAGGCTCTCGCTCCAATGTTCTGAGGAGTTGGTAGAGCCCAGTGGCCCCTACGCAGAGCTGGTGGGTTGCCTCATGTACCTGATGACTTGCACTCGCCCAGATCTCGCATACCCTCTCAGCATCCTGGCTCGTTTTGTGGCCACAGGCAGACACCGACGTAGCACTAGTCTGCCGCTAAGAGGGTTCTGCGTTATCTTGCTAGTACATCGGGCATGGGGTTAGTGCTTGGAGGACGCAGGCCAGTGGTCCTTACTGGACACACAGACGCTTCGTGGGCAGACGACGCCGAGACACTCAGGTCTACCCAGGGCTACTGCTTCAGCCTTGGCTCAGGTGCCGTCTCGTGGAGAGCTACCCGCTCCTCGTCTGTGGCGCAGTCAGCTGTGAGGCTGAGATCTACGCTGGTGCCATGGCGGCACAGGAGCTCCGCTGGCTGACCTTCTTGCTCACTGACTTAGGTGAGCGGCCTAGCTCTGCCCCGGTCCTGTTCGCTGACAACAGGGCCATGATCCTCCTGTGTCAGGAGCCTCGACTCGAGGGCAGAGCGAAGCACATTCAGCTTGCGGTACTTCCTCCTGCGTGAGCTACAGCAGCGACGTCAGGCTCGCGTAGTACACTTGGCCTCAGGTGCCAACACGGCTGATATCTTTACGAAGGCGCTTGCGCCTAAAGATCATCAGCGGCACTGTGTACAGCTTGGTCTAGTTCCTGTAGCCTCTCACTTGCTAGGACCTTGACTTGTACTGTGCTTTATGTGTATACTCGACTGGACTTGTGTCCTCTCCAGTGGCTGGACTAGTAGTGCCGCCCTGCCTCTTGTTCTTGCCTTGTCTGTACTCTTCTGACTGGTCTCCTCAGACCCTTGTCTCAGAGGTTGGACTAGTAGTGCCGCCACTGAGCCAGCTTGTTTAGGACATTCCCCTATGCAGTCTAGGGGGTGTGTCAAACATGTGTATTTGTCATGTTTGTATAGACTGTATAGGGTAGCCTCTTAGAGGGTACAACACTTAGGTATATCTGTGTGTACCCTCTCTCTAACATCATTCACTTCTTCAATTTCTGATATAAGTCCCAGTTGTACAAGATACTTGAGTAGTGCAGCGGAAGTTGAGTAGTTTAACCCTTGCACTAGTATGTGAGAGCAAGTGATTGACTAAAGGAAACAAGCATACAACAATATATAGAAAATAGGATAGTAAACAGTTGTAGAATACAGTTGAAGGAACGGTTATCGAGTCGCACAGCGACTCGATGGTCGATTCGGTTACCACCCTTGCTGTTGTAACGGTCAGTCACAACCTCCGGTTGCGACCCTTCGAGTCTTTCGTCCTTTCGTGTTCTTTCATCCAACCTCCTCGTGTAACCTCCGTTGACTCGCATACTCGATACGGCTTCACTCGAGTGTGGTGTTACACTTCAGAAACGCTTAAGTCCTTGAGGTATTTCCAACACAAACTTCATTTATACAGTTAAATGGAACTTTGCCTCTTATCTATGTACAAAATGCTATTTGTATGCTATTTTGTTTTGGCATTTTCAAGCTTGGGAAGGGGTTTAATATTTAATTAATGTATTTTTTTCTTCTTCCTGCACGACTGGTTTTCTAAGGTAGCGAACGATATAGAGTGTCCAGCAAATATGTTTACAATGTATCCGAAATAACCAGTGTATTCCGCGTCAGGAAGGGCTGAAACGACATGTGCCGAAACGAATTCTGATGTGTATTGCTGGCTGAAACGCGATGTGCCGATGTGTCTCCGCAAAAGTACTGAAAACGAGCCACCCACCATTCAGATCGGAAAACCACGCTAATGTTCATGTCTGGGAACTGCTCGTAATGCGTCAGATTAGAAAGATGACGTTTCTAGGTTGCGAGAACAAATCGTAATCGTACAGATCAGCAGCTCAATGTTGCTGATGTGTCAGCAAATTACCCTTGTTTTTAGACCGAGTTAGGTTCGTCTAGGTGCTCTGCTGCTACCACATGTATGTTGTATATGAGAATCTCCTGATAGTGTAATTAAATGGTATTTGTAAGGAAATGGTATTTCCTTATTACGGGGTTTAAGTCAGCAAGGCGTACACTGCAATACATGTCATATTCCCTTAACACCCGGGGGGCGACTCGGCAGATTTCCCTTTTAACGAATAGTGGCCATACGGTAGGGGCAACATGGACTATGGGTTCTCCCAGGAAATGGGCGTTGTTTTCTGTGTACTGTGCATGGGCAGCTTGACTGGCGTATGCAGCGACTGAGGAAACATCGCCACGTCGCAAGCCTCGTCATCTGTGTTTCAACTCCGCGTTTCAACTGATTTTCAGAATTGATTCCAAAGGTGACAAACATGGACAACAATCAAGCAACAAACATAATTGATTCGACAAAGACAGCACTCGACACTAGACTAGACTCGAATTTACACACCGACCGAAAACAATGCTTACGTTGACCGACACTGCCCCACTCTTTGCAGTGCAGCACAGCCCACGCACCGCTAAGGTCATAGGCAAAGCACATGCCTTCTCGCGCATCCACATACACACTCTAAGACATCGTGTCGTAAGCCCGAAGTGCATCATCAACCGCCTAGTACTCGCGATACGTAGCCGGTTGCGCCCCAAATGTCATCCACTCGCCCGCGTCTGGATATCCGGTCATAACCGCAGTGGCTCCGCGAACATGACTGAGGTACTCTGCCTCCGCCGCGCCGGGCGCATTGTTAGTGTCCAGGCGGGGGGATGCGCGCTCCAAGCGATCAATAACCGCAGGTTCGCGGATGTCAAAAAGCACTCGGAGATCCCGCGGAGCCAAGCCAATGGACTTGGCGTAGCCGATTAGCATCTCTGTCGCCATGCGCGACAGATTGCGCCGGTTCCGTGCTGAGTCGTTCGGAGCATGGGGGGGAGGCGCGTTCGCCCCCCACGAATCCCGCTGGGCCGGGCCAAGCGGCTCTACATCAAGCGGATCCACCCCGCTTGGCTCGCTCGTCTCGTCGTCACGCTCGGCGGTGACGAAGCGAGTGGCGGAACTCATGTCGCCCGGGCCGAATGGCAGGGCAAGCATGATCAGCTGCACCGGCTCGATCTCTGAGTCCAGCTGGGGGCTCCTGCTCTTCAAAAGTGGCGCCGAGGAGAGGTAGCAGCGGCTGCCAGGTGGCGGGCAGCATTCGCGTCCGCCAGAAGCACTTTTGGATGGTTGCGGTGTCCAAGCCAAGAAATGCATCCGACACCCATGTCACCACCTGCCACATCTCGGGCTTCCACTTCAGAATAGCGGCGACGGTGACGCCCGGGATCTGCCACTGTGCGAGAACTGCCTGAAGCAGCTCCACCTTGTAACGTGCCTTCAGAGCGGCGATGATGCCCTGGTCCAGAGGCTGACTGAACGGGGTCGTGTTCGGCGGCAAGTACACGAGGCGCACGTGCGAGAGCGCGCGCGTCCGAAACCCGCAGATGTCGGCTGACGTTGCGAGATGGGATTGGAGGAGGTGACTCGACGCGTTGTCGAGCATGACGACGATGCGGCGTCCTTCCGCCATGCAGCACGCATTAACGTGCTCGAAGAACGCCGTGAAAACCTGCGCGGGGCGTATGGGATAGACGGGTGTGTAACCGAGTGTTATTCGTATCACACGCCACATATTTCATCGTTCGCATTTGGGCACGGTGCATGCAAGCGACGGAAAGTGAGGCACGTACCTCTGCCGTCTTCCATCCGGAGGTGTTCGCGCGCCAGTAGCAGTACTTCGCAGGGTCAAATTTCTGCTTTGCGAAGCAATGGGGCCGCTCAAACTTGTGAATGATGAGCGGCTTGAAAAGTTTCGAGCCGTCCGCATTCACCAGCAGCGCGACTGTAAGCCGGTCCTTGCAGACCTTCTTGCCTGGGGTAGGGTCGATGCAGAATGTGTGGTCGGGGAGAAGACTGTAGTAGACGCAGGTCTCGTCGAAGTTGAACAGGTTTTCTGGGGTCAGGCCAAGCTGGTCGCACAGCCTCGGGAAATGTAGTTGCGCGGTCAGAGCGGCGCCCTCGTCGGCAGATTTCGCTTCGCCGCTCATCTTATGCCACTTGAATCCCATTCGGCGCAGTGCTTTCTGCACCCATCCAACAGAAGCTTTAAACTCGCTAGGCACGTTGCATTCGGGGGCTAGCAGTATCGCGCGCTGCTAGATTAGAGCCGTTGAAACGGGCAAGCCAGCACCATTCGTATTTTTCAGCCAGCTCTTGAGTCGAGCTTCAAGTAGAGGCCAATGTGGGTTACGCACCCTTTTGAACTTGGCGCGTTCGGGCCCGATGGCCCGCCACTTCTGTTCGGTTTGCAAAACTCGCCCGACTGTGCTGCGATCCGGCCACAGGCCGTATCTGGTGTGGCACCATCGCCCAATGTCTTCGAGCCACAAGGTCGGGTTCTTCTTGGCATTGGCAGATTGCAACCTTCTGGCCCAATGGCGAGAGCAATACGGCGCACAGGTGCCATGTGGACGATGTTGTGGGTGTGGCGGGCTCGTTCCCTGTGTCGTGAAGAGGTCGCTGTTTGGGGCGTATAAATAACCCCGGGGTGTCGGAACTGCTGGCGGGGGGAACGATGTTGGGACCCCTCTGTTGCTTCCGTGGCGCGCTCGTATTGGCAGTGGGTGAACGGATTTTCCTGGGGCAACGCCAACGGATTCCGTTGGAATGGCTGGCGCAATTTAACTGGATCGTCTACGAGCTGGTCGTATCTAGTGCATCATGTGGATTTTCGCCTCGACATTGGTTGACGAGCCTGACACATCTGGATGTTTTTAGGCTCGCCAACCACTAGGTGTGGTCGCTCTGAAAACACTAGAGCAATCTGATTGGACGCCCTTAGATCAGCCAAATTGATTGTCTATTTTACTGTTGAGTTGAGACGGATACACTTTGCGTACAAGGAGAGGCCCTTAAGGATAAATTGCCTATGGAATACTCCTGGGCGTAAAAGGGGGTCGTCTACAAGGCATATGACCTGTAATGGGGTTGCCACACAGCTCTGCCACGAAATTCAAATCGCGGTCCCAAATGTGGGCCTCCTGACGAGCCGCATGTATTGTTGCCCGCCTTGCTGTTGCATGCCTAGATCTGGGTGCTCGGCGCCATTTTACAAACCACACGTCGCAGCTCTGCCGAGCCATGACCGTGTGCTCCTAGGCTAGCTATATCCATGTGCCCGGTTGTTTTAATGTTGCCTCAGTTGTACTGTTTCGTCGTTAATCAATCCTTCAACACACGCTCTTTGCGCTACATTACACCTGAGCATCAGAGCCAATGACCCTCGGCCTTGCGCTCTAGTTCCGCTGCAATACCGACACTTAGGGAGGCTGACGCCCTGTGCTTACTATATATCCGATGTCCTGGTAATATTAATTGATAATTACCTACAGCCACGACTGTGTTCGTAGTGCCAGCGTGCCGAAAGCCGCCCACAACTTTCCGCAAAATGGTGGATCCGTCGACATCTACCAGCATGACTCCTGAGAAAAGGCGGCACTGCTCGATTAAGTCCGTCTTACTCACGAGTTTGTACCCTCAGGAGTTGGCGCGTCTGCGAGTTGAAACGACCCAAGCTGAATCTGAGATATCTGCACTTCGAAGCAGACACGAGACGAGGCGACCGCACCAACGACAAACCAGGTACAACAGGAGCAAGTAACACAGCAGCGTTCCGAAAGACATGGCGACAATCAGCGACCACATGCGGCTTCGCCCGAGGGTTCGACGAACAACCCATCACCGGCTATTGGATGCGCGGAAATTGGCGAAAGGAAGAACGTGAATCAGCCGCCCCAAATTACCTCCCCGACCAGCCTGCACAATGCAAATATCAACATGGCATCGGGAAGCCTCAAGTCGCAGAGGCCGCCCACGTTCGACCCGAGCCAGCGTGGCAACTTGTCCGTCACCAAGTGGATCTTCCACCTGAATGTTTTTTTACAGCTGCAACCTCGTCAGCGATGATGCACAAAAAAATTGATATGCCGTGTCACTGCTATGTGGACCGGCTATAGATTGGTGACAGTAGATCATTTAGTCGCAGGAGCCGGATACGACGTCGCGCGTAATCGGACGTTTTTGCACGACCAATCACTAGGCAGGAAATTATTGCGAGGTTGGACGAGTACAGCACGTGGCAATCGTGGTGCGCGGGAATTCGTCGCCGCTTCGAACATGTCAATGCAAGCAGTCAAGCGCACGACCGCCCTTTGCTCGTGGCGCCAACTCGGATCGGTCCAGGACTACACCAGCGGCTTCAAGAATCTATGCGACCAGGTCGGCTACATTCACCTTTGACAAGAAGGTTGATAAATTCATTGGGGGACTTCGACCAGATCTGCGCAGAGAAATACAAGTCTGAGAAATTACAGATTTGATGGAGGCGCTGAGGGTTGCAGAGCAGTTGGATGTGTTCTACAGACCAAGGACGGGTTCCTATGACAGAAACCTCACTCGGGGACCAATCGAGCTTGCCACTGTACATGCTGTTACAACATCAAACTCAGCAGTTACAACTTTTAAGGTCGCTGTTTTGGGTGTAACAGACCGGGACACCACGAGTCGGAATGCCCAGACGAGCGGAAGAAGTGGAATCAGGGGTAGGGGAGTTCAAGCAACCAAGGAAATGCTTAGTATCAGTAGTTACCAGGGCCTACTACTGATGGAACGTGCTCGCACGTGACCGATGACCCACATCGAGTACTGGTACCAATCCACACAATCGACCAAACTCGGCTGAATAAGGAGGGTGCAGCGGCGGATTACCCCATATACTGTATTTAGAGGGTAGGGTTAAAGGGGAAAATTATAAAACCTTTGTGGACGGGGGAGCCAGCCACAGTCTAATCAACCTCGCCACGACAAAAAAAATGAAGTTACCCTTCAATAGGTATCTACCTGAGATTGACGCCCGACTAGTCGATGGGGCACCATTAGCAATAAAAGATAGGGCAGACAGGATTAGGGTACGCTTTGTAGCTGACTTAAAAATTTCATTGGAAATGCTGACAACTACACTCGACGGCTTCGACATGTTGCTTGGACGAGATTGGCTACGACGATTCAACCCCAAAATTGACTGGACAACCGGCAGCTGTTCCGTCAAGATCAACGGCCGCAGTGTGACGTTACCAAAATGGATGAAGGGGATCACAGGGGGAGTGACACAGATGAACTCCGTGGCGATCAAACGAGCAGTCGTACGGGGAGCGGAAGTCTTCGCCGTAGTCGTTCGCGCCGTTGACATGGCATCGCAGCCGTCTGATTTAGAGAAGCTGACAGCAAAAGTGCCAGCCGACCTAGCGCAGCTGATTCGCAGAATCTCGCAGATACTTCTAGACGACCTTTTCTGAGGGATTACCACCAGAACATCCCTTCGACCATCGAATTGAATTAGAACCAGAGATACAACCCACAATGCAGCAGCAATTTCGATTAACATAGCCGGAGTTAGAGGAATTATGGAAGCAATTAGATTACTTACTGGAGAAAAAAATCATATGCCTGAGTTTCTCGCCATTTGCCGCCCCCATACTGTTCACCTTGAAGAAGGACGGCGGGTACTGAATGTGCACTAACTACATAGCTCTGAATAGGGTGAATATCAAATCACGTCACCCTATCCCGTGCGCCAACGAACTGATCGACCAACTTCGCAAAGCCCCCTTCTTCTCCAAAATAGATTTACGAGGGGTTTGTCATCATATTTGCAAAGTCACAGCTGACTGTCACAAGACTGCATTTTGTACTAGGTACGGGAGTTTTGAGTATGTAGTTATGCCCTTCGGGTTGACGAATGCTTCGGCAACTTTTCAGATGACCATGAACTAGATCTTCAGTTCAATCGTAGATAAGTATGTTATAGTCTACCTAGACAGCATCCTGATCTACAGCGAGACCCGAGAGCAGCATTTAAAGGACCTCGAAACAGTTTTCACGCTCCTGCAGAAGCATCAGCTGCTCACGAAGGGATCTAAGTGCGAGTTCTTAAAATTCGTCGAATTTCTGGGACACAACATTTCCAGTAAGGGCGTCAAAGTGGACCTACACAAGATCGAGACAGTGCAAGCCTGGCTACCGCATAAGAACCTGCAGGAGCTGTAAAGTTTTTTTGGGTTCGTCAACCATGTTTGGAGATTCATCCCAAATATGGTGGGCGTAACTGCACCGCTAACTGCTGCGGAAAGGGACTGCGTATAGGTGGGGGGGAAAGAGCAAGCTGCCTTCTCCATGCTCAATTTTTTTATGTGCTCAGCCCCTGTCCTTCGCATCACCGATCCTCACCGTCCATTCGAAGTAATCACAGATGCCAGCGACATTGCCATCAGAGCAGTACTGTTACAGGATTTCGGCGAAGGCCTATTGCCAATCGTGTACGAGTCACGAAAGCTGCACCCGCCCGAGCGAAACCATCCGATACACAACAAGGAGATGCTTGCGATCGTGCACGCGTTCAAAGTGTGGCGGTGCTATCTGACGAGTGTGGATGTGACAGTACGGACAGACCATCGAAGCCTATAGTACATCCGCGCACAGCCATTACTCAAGCCACGACAGATACGATGGTTGGATTTTATCGAGTCCAACTTCCATTACATTTAGGGAGGCTGACACCCTGTGCTTAGTGCATATCCACCGTCTTGGTAATATTAATCGATAATTATCTACAGCCAAGACTGTGTTCGCAGAGCCAGCGTGCCGAAAGCCACCCAAAACTTTCCGCAACATGGTGGAGTCGTCGTCGTCCAACGCCATGACTCCTGCAGAATCCGCGGCATCACACTCGAAGAAGTCCGTCTCACTCACGAGTTGTATCTGCAGGAGTTGACACGTCTGCGAGCTGAAACGGCCCAAGCTGAATCCGAGATATCTGCACTGTGGAGCCGACTGCCTCAGACACGACACGACACGATCTTGCCAACAACAAACCAAGGACAAAAGGAGCAAATAACACAACAGCATTCCGAAATACTTGGTGACAATCAGCGACCATGTCACAAGTCCAGGATTTAGCGGAAGCTTGAATGATATTATTCAAGAATTGAATCAATAATTGAATGTCCACAAGTGAAGATTCAATGCTATTTATAGCTACGAGAACTCTAGGGAAGAGAAATTAGGACCCTCTAAGAGACGTCTACAAATTAGTAGAACCGTACGTAGGAACACCACCTAGAAGCACGGTAGGGATTCTAGAGATACAGTGACAGTGAAGGAACACTCCACGTAATAGAAAACGTGTCACGCAAGGAAAGTCAAAAACTCTCTGACAAATATGATATACAATATATCACTATGTATGGGAAGAGTGTAGGGATTTCCAAAAAAGGAAAACAACACGAAATAATATACAATAAATAGCAAATAGCAAATAGCAATGATCAAGGATTTGGCAAGCCTCATCCTCTCACACTTCGCCCCCACAAAACTGGGTAGATGTTGAAAGCGCCCAATTTTCAGCAAAGACTGAGGGTTGTGAAGCTCAAAGTAGTCAAAGAAAAACCGAGCCAACAAAATTATGCTTGAACAGCAGCTCCTCTATTCTTTTATT
>BQMB01000501.1:0-303348 GCA_027943415.1 Closterium sp. NIES-67 | reverse complement strand
AGCTCTCAGTACAGCACAGTGAAAATACCCACAACATTTTCACTCTGCTTTAGAGGGCAGCTCAAAACGAATAAAGTTCCTTGATCACTTCACCAAACACATCTGCCCTCTGTCTGTGACTCTTCGTTTCGTGGATCTTCGCCCCGCGTGTCGTGACTGTTCGTCTGACCAACTGTTGGGCTCCCACTCCCACAACGAAAAGGTAACTCCGAGCGCTTTGTTTAGCGAATGGCCAAGGATGGCAGAGAAATCCCGCGAAATCCGGCGGTCAATCCCTTTCTTTTTTTATGCATCCTATAACGAGGCTGATGTCCAAGTGCCTAAGTTATTCTTTTCCTATAATGAAGCGCAAAGAGGAAACAATACAACTTAGGCAACATCAAACAGCAGGGAGCATGGATATAGCTAGCCTAGAGCACACAGTCGTGGCTCGGCAGAATTGCGCCGTGTGGTTTGTAAATTGTCGCGAAGCGCCCAAACCTAGGCATGCAACAGCAAGGCGAGCAACAATTTATACGACTCGTCAAGAAGCCACATTTGGGGCCGCGATTTGAATTTCCTAGATGTTGGACTCCATGAAATCTAACCACTGAACCTGTCGTGGATTGAGTAGTGGTTGTGTGCGGATGTACTATAGACTTCGGTGGTATGTCCTTACTGTCGCGTCCGCGCCCGTCAGGTAGCATCGCCGCATCTTGAAAGCGTGCACGATCGCGATCATCTCCTTGTCGTGTATCGGATAATTTCGCTCGAGTGGGTGCAGCTTTCGTGACTCGTACGCGATTGGTTGCAGTCCTTCGCTGAAGTCTTGTAACAACACTGCTCCGATGGCGATGTCGCTGGCGTCTGTGATTACTTCGAATGGGCGGTGAGGATCGGCGATACAACGGATAGGGGCTGAGCAAAAAAAAGTTTTGAGGGCGGAGAAGGCAGCTTGCTCTTTCTCCCCCCACCTATACCCAGTCCCTTTCCGCAACATGACAGTTAACGGTGGAGTTACCCCCGCCATATTCGGATAAATCTCCGAACATAGTTGACGAACCCTAAAAGGCTTTGAAGCTCCTGCAGGTTCTTAGGCGGTAGCCACGCTTGCACTGTCTCGATTTTGTACGGGTAAACTTCGACGCCCTTAGTGGAAATAACGTGTCCCAAATTCGCACTTAAACCCCTTCGAGAGCAGCGGATGCTCCTGCAGTAGCGTGAAAACGGCTTTGAGGTCCTTTAAGTGTTGCTCCCGGGTCTCGCTGTAGATCAGTATATTGTCTAGGTAGACAATAACACACTTATCTACAAGCGAACTGAAGATCTGGTCCATGGTCATCTGAAAAGTTGTCGGGGCGTTCGTTAGACCGAAGGGCATAACTACATACTAAAAACTCCCGTACCTAGTACGAGATGCAGTTTTGTGACAGTCAGTTGCGACTACGCAAATCTGATGGTAAACCCCTCGTAAATCTATTTTCGAGAAGAAGCGAGCTTTGCGAAGTTGGTCGATGAGTTCGTCGGCGCGCGGAATCGGGTAACCCTAAGGTGTAGTGGGATCCCATCGACTAGGCCTCAATCTCCAGTAGTCACCTATCTAAGGGTAACTTCATTTTTTTTGTCGTAGCAAGGTTGATCAGGCTGTGCCTGGCTTTCGCGTTTACGAAGATTTATTTATTTATTTTTTCCCCTTGAACCCTACCCTATAAATAAATGGAGTAATCTGCCGCTGCACCCCCCTTATTTAGCCAAGCTTGGTCGATTGCGTGGATCGGTACCAGTACTCGATGAGGGTTATCGGTCACGGGCGAGCAGGTTCCATCAGTAGCAGGCCCGTTAACTACTGATACTAAGCATTTCCCTGGTCCCTGGAACTCCCTTGCCCCTGATTCCGCTTCTTCCGTTCCTTTGGGCATTCTGACTTGCACTGTCCCAGCCTGTTACACCCAAATAGCGATCCTTGAAGGGTGTAACTGCTGAGTTCGCTGTTGTAACAGCGCATACAGTGGCATGCTCGATTGGTCCCCGTGTGCGACTTCCGTCATTGGAACCTGCCCTTGGCTTGAAGAACAAATCCAGCCGCTTCGCAACCCTCTGTGCCTCTATCAAATCTGTAAATTCCCTGATCTGTATTTCTCTGCGCAGATCCGGTCGAAATCCCCCGATGTATCTGTCGATTTTCTCGTCAGCGTGAATGTAGCCGACCTGGTCGCATAAATTATTGAAGCTGCTAGTGTAGTCCTGGACCGATCCTAGTTGGCGCCATGTGCAAAGGTGGTCGCGCGCTTGACTACTTGCATTGACGTGTTCGAAGCGGCGACAAATTCCCGCACACCACGATTGCCACGTGATGTACTCGTCCACTTCGCAATAAATTCCTGCCCAGTAATTGGTTGTGCGAAACCGTTCGACTACGCGCGACATCGTGTCCGGCTTCTGCGGCTGAATTATCTGCTGCCACCAGTCCATAGCCGGTCCATGTAGGAGCAACATGGCGTATCGAATTTTCTGCGCGTCGTCGCTGACGAGGTTGCAGCCGTAAAAAACATTCATATGAAAAATCCACCCGCTGGCGGACAAACTGCCACGCTGGCTCAGGTCGAAAGTGGGCGGCCTCTGCGTTTTGAGTATTCCTGGTGCCGTGGTCATGTTGGCAGATTGCAGACCAGTTAGAGAGGTAATTGGGGGCAGCAGATTTGCGTTCGTCCTTTCGCCTATTTCCGCTTGTCCAATAGCCGGTGGCGGGTTGTTCGTCGAACCCTTGGACGAAGCCGCATGTGGTCGCTAATTGTCGCCAGGTGTTTCGGAACGCTGTTGGGTTACTTGCTCGTGCTGTACTTGATTTGTCGTTGGTGCGGTCGTGGTAGTTGTTGTGTCTGCGGCAGGTTGGCTCTGAAGTGCAGATATCTCAGATTCATCTTGGGCCGTTCAGCTCGCAGACGAGCCAACCTCCTACTGGGTACAACTCGTGAGTAAGACGGACTTTTCAACGTGCTGCCGGCCCTTTCTCTTCCATGAGTCATGGCGGTAGAGATGCTGACGGATCCACAATTTCGCGGAAGTTTTACACGGCTTTTCAGCATGCTGGCACTGCGAACACCACTCATAGTTTTAGGAAATTATAAGTGAATATTACCAGGAAAGCTGATATGGAGCAAGCACAGGGAGCCAACCTCCCTAAGTGTCGGTATATTGCAGCGGAACTAGAGTGTAAGGCTGAGGATCGTTGGCTATAATGGCTAGATGTAATGAAGAGCAAAGAGCGTGTATCAAAGGGTTGATTGACAAGGAAACAATAAAAATGAGGCAACATTAAATAGCAGGGAGCATGGATATAGCTAGTATAGAGCATACGGTCGTGGCTCGGCGGAGCTGCGACATGTGGTTCTGTAAATTTGCGCGAAGCGCCCAGATCTAGGCATGCAACATCAAGGCGGGCAACAATGCATGCAGCTCGTCAGGAGGCCACATTTGGGGCCGCGATTGGAATTTCGTGGCAGAGCTGTGCGGCAACCCCGTTCGAGTAGTGTATGCCTTACTGACTAAAACCGTGATAAGGGAATACCGTTTCCTTACATTTCCTTATGATTGACTTATGCATTTTATTTTACACGTGTACACATCAGGGGTGACTTTATTATACTATTTACTCTGAAATCTTAGGCCCGGTGTAATGTGCAAACCTGAATTTCCAGATAACCCATTTTCCTAGTCCTGATTGATTCAAAGTAAGTTTTTTGGGGATCCTGAACAATTCAGACCTGTCGCTAAGCCAGTACTGAGTTTCCAGAGTGCAGCGCATACAGACCCTGAAACCGACATCCCTGGGGTCCGCAGGAGCCTACTGTAGCGCTGAGAAGAGGCTTAGATTTCTTGTGGCACGTCGCCGCACTTGTTCCTCCCCCATCGGTCGCCCCAGCCGCAGTCGACAAACCACCGCGCGTCGAGCTACTGTTGCCATGTAGTCCTGCCTCCGTTCATTACATTCTCCCACCAGCTGTAGCATCTTCTAGCAGAGGCCTTGTAAAAGATCCTGTCGACTGCGCCATTGCATCAACCGTTCCGTACAGCGTTCTGTGCGCGTCTACTGTGTCTTCGGCGAAGAAACAGCGCACGACAAAGTACACGCAACAGCGGATTAACCTTGCTGGCCAGATTCGCCCCCCTTCACCACCGCGCTCACCTCCCCTATCACCCGCCCTGATGAACCACCGCCACCCGAAGTTAAGTACCAAGGAGATTATCGAGCACAAGTACCTGATCGCTGTAGCTAAGTACAAGAATGATTGGCTTCGCTACTTCCCGTGGCTGATACTTACTCGTACTAAGGATGGGTACCCCACCCTTAAGTGCAGTGTTTGCCGAGATTTCGGGAAGGAGACGACGAAGTACTCGAGCCCAGGCGAAGGTGGGCGAGATCTGCAGACCCAAACGATGCGCATCCATGAACACTCTACGGTCCATGAAGACGCGGTTCGCCGACAGTTGGAGATACAAGAAGACATCGACGACAAGCAGCAGAAGATAACGAGTTTTGTCACCGAAGATGTCCAGGTTCGTCGCGTCATCCGTATCTTGCGGTGCGTCGAATTTCTTTGCAAGAACAATGCTCCTATCGCCATGTTTCCACGGCTGCTCCGTTTCATGGCAGAGCAAGACACGCCTGACATTCCTCTACAGTCGTCCACAGTGTATCTGACCAGGTGAGGTTACGATGTTATCGCTCAGCGTCTGTTGAATTTTTGTTGTTTTCCCATATGTTGACGTCACATAATGAAACGTATTCAAACGAGTAACTGTCCGTCATCATGCCTCTGCAGGTACGGGTTCCAGCAGATGGTCAACTGTCTGTCAACACATTTGCTGGCAACTCAGATGGAGCACATCAAGAGCTCACCCTATGTCACAGGATCGAATGTGTCGAGGAAAGGTTGCACTATCGATCAGTACAAGGCGCTTTTATACTCCAAAGTACATCAGGTAACCAGGTTTATCTGATCCTAAGGGAATAGACCCTTCTAGAAGATAGAATCACCCTGTGTATAGCCACGCGAGGCTATTGGCTTTAAGGGATTACGGCAGGATTACGCTAGATATAGCGCACCAGTACATCCCAAGCCTGGTCGGTGATATAATTATAATAGCAGGATAAACCAAAGGTTGATGGAAAAGGAAGAATAGGAAACCAAATGAGATGCGGCAAAAAGAGAAATGGAAGGAAAAGGAAATAGGGAAAAGGCCAAGTGGTGTAACGGGGTCGTACTCTCACACTTCCCCCCCTCAAAGCTGGGTGGTAGACGTAACACCCTGCTTGACAAGGTAGTCATGCAGAGGGCGACAGGCGTTACCCATGTCGGACTCAGGGACCCAGCTGTCCTCAGAAGGATCATAACCCTTCCAACGGATGAGAAGCTCCACGGTGCCATTCCGACGTCGGCGGTGTGCTAGCACGGACTCGACCTCGTACTCGGGGTCATTGTGGACGAGGACGGGCGGCGGCGGCGGCGGCGGTTGGCGTCCGACGAAGATCGTGTTCGGATCCCGGTAGGGCTTCAGAAGCTGGACATGGAAGGCGTTGTGAATCTTCCAGGTAGCTGGCAGGCGTAAGCGGAAGGTAACAGGAGTGACCTGTGCTTCAATGAGAAAAGGCCCGCAGAAGCGAGGTCGAAGTTTAGATGGGAGGTGGCTGATGTCCAGGTTGCGGGTGTCAAGAAGCACCTGGTCTCCCACCGTGATGGTGTGGTCGTTGCGATGGCGATCGGCCTGGCGCTTTTGTTGCTGTTGAATGTCGAGGAGGCGCTTATGGGTCCGATCCCAAAGCTGATGCATGGTTGTGATGAAATCATGTGCAGGTTGTACCGTAGCGGATGTTGTTGGTTTCTGTGGTGTGAGTGGGTGGCGTCCGTAGCAGAGGAAGAACGGCGTCTGTCCAGTAGCGGCATGCGTAGCATTGTTGTAAGCAAACTCTAGTACGGGCAGGTGCAAGTCCCATTTGGAGATGTCGTCCTTGCAGGCTGCTCGGAGGAGTTGCTCAACAATTTGGTTGAGGCGCTCGGTCTGGCCGTCTGTCTGCGGATGGTATGCGGATGACATGGCGAGTTTGGTCCCGAGAAGAGACATAAGTTCCTTCCAGAACTTGCTGGTGAACTTGGGGTCTCGGTCAGAAATGAGTGTGGTTGGGATGCCATGCTGTGAGATGATGTGACGAACGAAGAGCTGTGCTGTCTCCTCGGTGCGTGCCGTCGTGTGCGTCGGAATGAAGTGTCCCATTTTGGAGAATTTGTCGATGACGACAAGGACTGCGTCATGACTACTGGCGGTGGGTGGTAACCCGGTGATGAAGTCTAGGCTCACCACTTGCCATGGCTGTTCTGGGACAGGAAGAGGCTGCAGTAGTCTCGCCTTTTTCTGCTTGCTGCTCTTCATCCGCTGACATGTATCACACGAGGTGACGAATTTCTGGACGTCGTCTGCCATATGGGGCCAGTAGTAGTGTTTGGCGATACCGGTGAGTGTCTTGTTGCTACCGAAGTGTCCGGCGTATAGGACGTCGTGGTATTCTTCGAGTAGTAACTGGCGCAAAGGAGGGTAATTGGGTACCCAGATTTTTGTTGATCCTTTCCGGTACGCGATGTCGTTGTCCCACTGTAGCAGATGTCGCTTTTCTGCCAAGGAAATTTCGGGGTCGGTGGCGTACCCGTGTGTGAAGAGTCCCTTCAGTAGTGGATTCATCCCTTCAATCTTAATGGCGGCAACGTGTGCAGGCTGGCTAAGAGCGTCTGCTTTGTTTTTGTGACCGGGCTTGTACACGATGTCGTAGTGGAAGTGTGTCTCGAGGAAGTCGATCCACCGGACCTGCCGCCTGGAAAGATTGGGTTGTGTCTTCAAGTATTTCAGGCTGCAGTGGTCAGTGTAGCCTGAAATACTTGAAGACACACACGGGTACGCCATCGACCCCGAAATTCCCTTGGTAGAAAAACGACATCTGCTACAGTGGGACAGTGACATCGCGTACCGGAAAGGATCAACAAAAATCTGGGTACCCAATTACCCTCCTTTGCGCCAGTTACTACTCGAAGAATACCACGACGTCCTGTACGCCGGACACTTCGGTAGCAACAAGACGCTCACCGGTATCGCCAAACACTACTACTGGCCCCATATGGCAGACGACGTCCAGAAATTCGTCACCTCGTGTGATACATGTCAGCGGATGAAGAGCAGCAAGCAGAAAAAGGCGGGACTACTGCAGCCTCTTCCTGTCCCAGAACAGCCATGGCAAGTGGTGAGCCTAGACTTCATCACCGGGTTACCACCCACCGCCAGCAGTCATGACGCAGTCCTTGTCGTCATCGACAAATTCTCCAAAATGGGACACTTCATCCCGACACACACGACGGCACGCACCGAGGAGGCAGCACAGCTCTTCGTTCGTCATATCATCTCACAGCATGGCATCCCAACCACACTCATTTCCGACCGAGACCCCAAGTTCACCAGCAAGTTCTGGAAGGAACTTATGTCTCTTCGCGGGACCAAACTCGCCATGTCATCCGCATACCATCCGCAGACAGACGGCCAGACCGAGCGCCTCAACCAAATTGTTGAGCAACTCCTCCGAGCAGCCTGCAAGGACGACATCTCCAAATGGGACTTGCACCTGCCCGTACTAGAGTTTGCTTACAACAATGCTACGCATGCCGCTACTGGACAGACGCCGTTCTTCCTCTGCTACGGACGCCACCCACTCACACCACAGAAACCGACAACATCCGCTACGGTACAACCTGCACATGATTTCATCACAACCATGCATCAGCTTTGGGATCGGACCCATAAGCGCCTCCTCGAAATTCAACAGCAACAAAAACGCCAGGCCGATCGCCTTCGCAACGACCACACCATCACGGTGGGAGACCACGTGCTTCTTGACACCCGCAACCTAGACATCAGCCACCTCCCATCTAAACTTCGACCTCGCTTCTGCGGGCCTTTTCTCATTGAAGCACAGGTCACTCCTGTTACCTTCCGCTTACGCCTGCCAGCTACCTGGAAGATTCACAACGCCTTCCATGTCCAGCTTCTGAAGCCCTACCGGGATCCGAACACGATCTTCGTCGGACGCCAACCGCCGCCGCCGCCGCCCGTCCTCGTCCACAATGAACCCGAGTACGAGGTCGAGTCCGTGCTAGCACACCGCCGACGTCGGAATGGCACCATGGAGCTTCTCATCCGTTGGAAGGGTTATGATCCTTCTGAGGACAGCTGGGTCCCTGAGTCCGACATGGGTAACGCCCGTCGCCCTCTGCATGACTACCTTGTCAAGCAGGGTGTTACTTCTACCACCCAGCTTTGAGGGGGGGAAGTGTGAGAGTACGACCCCGTTACACCACTTGGCCTTTTTTCTACTTCCTTCCTATTTTCATTTCTCTTTTTATCTCATCTCATTTGGTTTCCTATTCTCCCTTTTCCATTAACCTTTGGTTTATCCTGCTATTATAGTTATATCACCGACCAGGCTTGGGATGTACTGGGCGCTATATCTAGCGTAATCCTGCCGTAATCCCTTAAAGCCAATAGCCTCGCGTGGCTATACGCAGGGTGATTCTATCTTCTAGAAGGGTCTATTCCTTTAAGATAAGATAAACCTGGTTACCTGATGTACTTTGGAAGTATAAAAGCGCCTTGTACTGATCGATAGTGCAACCTTTCCTCGACACATTCGATCCTGTGACAATGTCGAAGCGCTCCGCTGCCGAAACGACGTCACTGTAGCTCGCGTAGTTTGACGCTGCGACTTGTCGTTTGACTTCGGTCTTCAGCCCGGCGAGGTACGATTGTACTTTTTCCCCTTCGATCAGGTCGGGAATGCGGTTATAAAATTCCTCCATCTGCTGCGTGTACTGCGCTACACTCCCGAACTGTCGGTGTCGATGAATTTTTTCCCGGGCAAGGAAACTGGAATTTATCGGCTCGAAGCGTTTCAGCAGGTCGGTGCGGAACTGCTGCCACGTGGCTTCACCGTGGATGAAAGTACTGTTACCGCCAATCCACTCGAGTGCCGGCCCTCGCATCAGTGTCGCCGCGAGTCGTACACGTTGTCCGTCCCAGACTGGCGAGCTCCATCCGATGGCTGCGAAGTAGATCTCCATCCCGGCGATCCATCTGCGGGCGTCGGAGTTTCGATCGCTCGGATCGAACGTCTTAGGTGGGCGCGGTTTCGGAGCCTCGAGAAACTGCTGCGACTGCTGCGTCGTCGCCGTTGTCGTCTCGTGCTGCGCTCCGGCGAGTCGAGTTACTCGCTCGAACTGGTTTCGCCACGCTTCGCGATCCGCTCGCATTTCCTCCTGAAGGTCTGCGATGCGCGCGAAGAGCTGTTGGGTAACCTCGGCGTTGTCGAAGGTTGCCATCCTTTTCAAAACACGCACGGAGGGGGTAATTCGAAAATCGCGGAGCTGGTGCTTACCAGAATCGGCGTCGAATTGGTCGCCCCCGGCGGTTTTTCGAGGCAGGATCCCCGCTGCTGCTGCTTAGCTGAGCGCGGTCGAGTGAGAAAGCTCTGATACCAAGTGTTACAGGATCGAATGTGACGAGGAAAGGTTGCACTATCGATCAGTACAAGGCGCTTTTATACTTCCAAAGTACATCAGGTAACCAGGTTTATCTGATCCTAAGGGAATAGACCCTTCTAGAAGAAAGAATCACCCTGCGTATAGCCACGCGAGGCTATTGGCTTTAAGGGATTACGGCAGGATTACGCTAGATATAGCGCACCAGTACATCCCAAGCCTGGTCGGTGATATAATTATAATAGCAGGATAAACCAAAGGTTGATGGAAAAGGAAGAATAGGAAACCAAATGAGATGCGGTAAAAAGAGAAATGGAAGGAAAAGGAAATAGGGAAAAGGCCAAGTGGTGTAACGGGGTCGTACTCTTACACCCTACCTCGGCATCTCATGTGATGAGAGCACCAACAGCACACGAGGGAAGCACCTGATTGTCTACATCACCTTCATGCGTCTGCGTCGAGTCATTACGGAATTCCTCGCTCTGCTAACCGTGGACAAGTGCGATGCAGCTTCTCAGATGTCCATTCTCCTACTGCACCCGGAGTCGTCCGGCATCGATCTTCAATCCATCGTCGACAACAGCACTGACGGAGCGTCAGTGATGGTTGGTCGTAGCAACGACCTTGTCGCGCACCTATGTGACATCATCCTGCACCTTGTTTCCTCCCACTGCATCGCCCACAGGTTTGTGATACTATTGTGCACAGCTTCGTTCTCGGGATTGTGTCTGTGCACTAACTAACGTCCTTGTGTATACCTGCAGGGAAGCCCTAGCTGTGAAGGATGATGTCGCTTCATGTCCAGACCTCGACATGGTTGATAAGGTTACTCGCACCCTTCTGGACCTTCTCGGTCGGTCGACCATCTGGAGCGGACGCTTCAAGTACCTCCAGCGCGCGATTCACAGCACAAACTTGGAGGTGCAAGGCATCCATCAAGTTCGATGGCTGTCTAGGGGTGAGGCCATCCGGCGCCTATGTAAGGTGTTGGGTGCTGCGATTGTGCTGCTGTGAGTATGAGCATATCCTTTTCAAGGCTGCGATGGTGGTGTTCTCCTCCTCTATTTGTATTAAATTCCTCTGGTTCTCTGTCACTGTGTGTCCCCCACCCCAAACTGCAGGTCGACGTGACCGAGGTGTCAACGGACATCGACGAGACGCTGGGGGATCTGCGGCACCGTTATGCGGAGTGTGGGGAGGTTTTCGGTGCCGGTGCTGAAAACACTTGGCTGTCGGCATTCCTAACAGTGTATGAGCGCGAGGGGGTCTAAGCATGTGAAGGTGCGCGGCGTCGACAAGGAGGGGAACCCGGTCACCCACACGTACAAGATGCACAAGTGGCATCTCGACAAGCACCAGTATGGGAGCAGCTACTCGGAGTGCGCCCTGCTATGCCAGAAACGCGCGAAGGAGACCATGAGCAACGTACAACATCGTATGCATGATCTGCGGAAGATGTCGCCGACGAAGCTGTGGGTGACAGCGAAGTGGCCAAGACAGCGTGCGCAACGTGGCCATGGTTCTCGTGTTTACGCTTTACTGCCTTCCGCTCTACTTGTGTTTGCTGAGCTATGCTGCCTTCCACTCCAGTTGTGATTCTGAGCTTTGCTCCCTTTGTTGACCACCTTGTAAACCGTGTACGTAATCCACCTAAACACATCGCAATCCCTTTTGTGCCTTTCGTGCACCGATGTTTTCATTCCGTGACAGGCGCTAGCCGAATCTGATGCGCCTATGGCAGGCTTGCGCCGTGTTGCCTCTGTCAACAGTCGAGTGCGAGAGGGCCTTCTCTAGGCAGAACGTTATTAAATCTTGGGTTCGTGGCTCCCTTTGCAATGCGTGCCTGTCCAAGCTCATGGCCATCTCACTTTTGCAGTATGACATCGACTGGAGTAAAGCCCTCACGACCTGGCGTCTGAAGCTGAGACGCCCTGCACGAACTGTTGTCTTCGCATCTGCGGAACACAAGCGCAAGGGGAAGGAGCTGGAGGTTGAGGGGGAGGCAGTCGAGATGACTGGGGAAGAAAAGGGGGAGGGGGAGGTGCCAGAGTATGAGGGGGAGGGGTGGGCTGATGCGGAGGATGATGCTCCAAGGATGGTCGACAATCCATCCCTGTCTGACGACGAGGGAGCCGATGATAATATTGTCAGAATTTGAAGAAGTGGATCATTGTTAGAGAGAGGGTACACACAGATATACCTAAGTGTTGTACCCTCTAAGAGGCTACCCTATACAGTCTATACAAACATGACAAATACACATGTTTGACACACCCCCTAGACTGCATAGGGGAATGTCCTAAACAAGCAGCTCAGGGCGGCACTACTAGTCCAACCTCTGAGACAAGGGTCTGAGAGACCAGTCAGAAGGAGTACAGACAAGGCAAGAACAAGAGCAGGGCGGCACTACTAGTCCAGCCACTGGGAGAGGACACAAGTCTAGTCTGAGTATACATATAAAGGACAGTACAAAGTCAAGGTCCTAGCAAGTGAGAGGCTACAGGAACTAGACCAAGCTGTACACAGTGCCGCTGATGATCTTTAGGCGCAAGCGCCTTCGTAAAGATATCAGCCGTGTTGGCACCGGAGGCCAAGTGTACTACGCGAGCCTGACGTCGCTGCTGTAGCTCACGCAGAAGGAAGTACCGCAGCTGGATGTGCTTCGCTCTGCCCTCGAGTCGAGGCTCTTGACACAGGAGGATCATGGCCCTGTTGTCAGCGAACAGGACCGGGGCGAGCTAGGCCGCTCACCTAAGTCAGTGAGCAAGAAGGTCAGCCAGCGGAGCTCCTGTGCCGCCATGGCACCAGCGTAGATCTCAGCCTCACAGCTGGACTGCGCCACAGACGAGGAGCGAGTAGCTCTCCACGAGACGGCACCTGAGCCAAGGCTGAAGCAGTAGCCCTGGGTAGACCTGAGTGTCTCAGCGTCGTCTGCCCACGAAGCGTCTGTGTGTCCAGTAAGGACCACTGGCCTGCGTCCTCCTAGCACTAACCCCATGCCCGATGTACTAGCAAGATAACGCAGAACCCTCTTAGCGGCAGACCAGTGCTGCGGTCGGTGTCTGCCTGTGGCCACAAAACGAGCCAGGATGCTGAGAGGGTATGCGAGATCTGGGCGAGTGCAAGTCATCAGGTACATGAGGCAACCCACCAGCTCTGCGTAGGGGCCGCTGGGCTCTACCAACTCCTCAGACACTGGAGCGGAGAGCCTGTGGTCTACAAGCAGAGGGGTGGGCTGTGCAGAGGAGAACTGAAGGCTGAACCTCTGAAGGACCTGGCGCACCAAGTGTGACTGAGTCAGGGTGATGGTGCGCGCAGCTCTGTCCCTGGAGATCTGCAAGCCAAGGTAACGGCGCAGTTCTCCAAGGTCAGTGCAGGTGTGTCTCTTCAGCAGCTCTGCCTTCACGGAGGCCAGTGCGTCCCTGTCTGCTGTGGCAAAGACCAGGTCGTCGACGTAAACAAGGATGTAGAACGGAGTCTGGCCAGCACGAACGAAGAGGGAAGGGTCTGCGGAAGACGGAAAGAACTGCAGGTCAGCAAGCGTAGCACGGAGAGTGTCGTGCCACTCACGGGGAGCCTGGCGCAGGCCGTAGACGGGGCGTCGCAGGAGCCACTGGGTCCCAGGAGGGAAGGTGCCAGTAAAGCCCGGAGGGCGACGTAGGTAGACCTGCTCGTGTAGGCTGCCCTGAAGGAAGGCAGTGGAGAAGTCGAGGGAGTGAAGCTCGTAGTCACGCTGAGCAGCTAGGTGTAACAGAACCCGAAGAGTAGTCATCTTCGGGGTCGGAGCGAAGGTCTGGAAGAAGTCCACCCCCTCGCGCTGACTGAAGCCTCTAGCCACGTAGCGCGCCTTGAACACAGGCGGCTCTCCAGGAGGGCGCTTCACCTTGAAGAGCCAGCGGCCATCGACTACGTTCACCCCAGGCGGGGGAACTGCGTCGACGAAGGTGCCGGTGGATCTCCAAGATGCCATCTCCTGCTCCATGGCAGCTATCCACTGCGAGGCCCAGGGTCCCGAGGTCGCCTCAGCGTAAGTGCGAGGGGTCGGGATGTCAAAAGCGTCTGGGTCACCCTCAGGGACTAACAGCATGGAACAGAGATGGGGAGCAGCCTCGGAGAGGAAGGCAAGCTCGAACTGGCGGTCCTCCAAGACGTCACTGCCAAGGGCAGGAGCACCCCCGACAGACGGAGGACAGGCAGGGTCAGAGACCAGAGTGGAGGCGTAGTCAAGGCGGCGGGAAGAGGCGAAGTCAGCGAGAGCAGCGACAAGGGCGTCAAGGCACGAGGCCGGAACAGACGGGTCGGTAACGAGAGAGGCAAGGACGCGAGGAACAAGAGGACGAGCGGCACGAAGGTAGTCAGACAGCGGGGGGGGTGCAACAACAAGGGAGGAAGGAGGAGGCGACGGCAGAAGGGGAGGACGAGACGCGTGGGAACGAAGCAACATAGGGTGGGAGCACAGGACAGGCGAGGCAGGACGAGCACGGGAGGGACGGTGAGACCAGACGTG
This sequence comes from Closterium sp. NIES-67, assembly GCA_027943415.1. Taxonomy (NCBI): domain Eukaryota; kingdom Viridiplantae; phylum Streptophyta; class Zygnematophyceae; order Desmidiales; family Closteriaceae; genus Closterium; species Closterium sp. NIES-67. The sequence continues at coordinate 289,290 of BQMB01000501.1, read as the reverse complement.
CGACGGAGGAGTCGGGTCAGGAGAGGAACCGACGCAGGGTCGGGGGACGGCAGGCCGAGCAGGCGAAGGGCTGACACCGGCGGGGACTGCTGCTGCGGCGGCACAACGGCGACACCGGGACCGCGAGCTGCTCCTCGGCAACCCCCGACACTCTCCACACCAGCACCCCCAGAGGGACCACCCCCAGGGCTACCGGGACGAGCACCCCCAGAGGCAGCGAACGGGTGCTGCGACGGCAGCGGCGGCGGCGGCGGTGGCGGCAACGACGGCTGCAGCGGCGGCAGAAGCGGTGGAGGAGGGGACTGGGGAGGGGACGCCAGGGGAGGGGCGGCTAACGAGGACTACACAGGAGGGCCACCACAGTCAGAAGACTCCTCAACCGGGTCCACCGACGGAGGGGGGGTGACGTGGGACACACCAGATGGGGCGGGACGGGGAGGAGGAGGAGGAGGGGCAGGGACTACCGGGGAAGGAGGGACCAGGAACAGGGGGGGAGTAACCGGGGGACCACGGTGGGGGAAGCGGCGGTAGTAGGAGACGGACTTGTCAAAGGTGACGTCGCGAGAGTGAAAGAAGCGGTGAGACGGCGGGTGGTAAAAGTGCCAGTCGGACGCGTCAAGGGGAAAACCGAGGAAGACGCAGGGAAGGGTGCGGGCAGTGAGCTTGTCCGTGCCGGAGGCACGGACGTGAGCAAGGCAGCCCCAGACGTGGAACGCAGACGCGTCACCAGGAGACCCAGTCCAAAGACGGGTCGGCGAAACCTGCAGCTGCTGAGGGTGCGGCCACAGGTTAAGCTGGTGAGAAGCGTAGCGCACAGCGAACGGCCACAGAAAATGGGGTGCACCGGCATGGATCATGGAGGTGCGAGCCACCTCCATGACCAAACCGATGCGTCGCTCAGCGACCCCATTCTGCTGTGGGGAGTCCGGTAGGGTGAACGTCTGGGTGATGCCCTCCGCACGACAAAAGCGACCAAGGACACCTGAGGCAAACTCGCCACCACGGTCTGAGTGAAGACGCAAGACAGGGAGACCGCCGTGGACACGCGCAGAGACAAGCCAGGGGATGAGAGCGCCAGGCACGTCGGCCTTGCGCTCCAGGGGAAAGACTGTGGTGTAGCGGGTGAAGTCGTCGACAAGCACAAGGAAGTAGCGCTCTCGACGCGGCCCAGGGACAGGGGCGGGGCCCCATACGTCCAGGTGCAGGGTCTGCAACGGCGCAGCGGTAGGGGGAAACGAGGAGGAGTGAGGGGCACGGCGAAGCCGACCCTCGACACAAGGCGTGCAAGGTGGGGCTGGGGAGGAGGGAAACGCAGGGAGAGAACCTGGGAGACCAAGGACAAGACCGTGCTGGGACATGTGACGCAGACGCTGGAGCGCAGGGTGACCTAGGCGGTGTTGCCAAAGGAGGGTCGGGTGAGTGAGGGACCGACAGGAGCAGGCGGCAGCAACCTGGGTGAGCGCTCCAGCCGGGGGGGTCACGGTGTCCAGAGTGAACAGGCCGGACACCGGGTCCCGGGGGAACGTGGACAGGGGGGCACCAGTGGCGGCCTCGGTACAGACAGCATACCGCTCGTGACCAGGGAACGTAGTGGTGACGCCAAGGTCCTGGAGGCAGCCGACACCAACTAGATTCCTGGAGAACGAGGGGATATGCAGACCCATAAGAGAGCCCGAAGGAACCGCCGGACAGGGAAGGGTGGTGGAACTGCGGGCGACTACCGGACCGCCAGAGGGGTCAGCGAGAGAAACGGCAGCAGGGACGGAAAGCGGCGTCAGGGTGGTGGAGTCGCGGAAGAAACACCGAGAAGCGCCAGAGTCCAAGGTGAAGGAAAGCGAAGCAGAGGCGTCTGGCGACGGAACGACGGCGGAAGCACCAAGACTACACAAAGCAGAGGATCCTACGCCTGACGCAGCAGGGGAGGGTACACTAGGCACACCTACACTAGGCAACAGTGAGTAATAAGCGGGAAGCACACTAGAGTCATTAGCATACATCGCATGCAGAGCAGAAACAATGGCATCCATGTCCATATCAAAGATCTGAATCTTACGACTAAGCAAACTGTGCCAGTCCGGGAGGTCTGGCGACGGGCCGAAGCGCTGACGAAAGAGGTCGTCCAGGCGACGAAAACAGCGGGGAGTGGAGTGACCGATCTTACCGCAAACGAAGCCGCGGCGAGGACCGGTCTGGATTTGGTACTGACAGCGCCCGCCGCCAGAGCTACCACTCGACACACCACCACGCGCCCGGCCACCGCCAGCGCCGGGCCACCCGGGCGGGAGGACACTCGTCTGCCGCGTCTGCGACGGCTGCGGCGGCTGCGACTGCGGCGACTGCTGCGGCTGCTGCACCTGCAGGGGCGGCGGCTCAGCTGGACTGGGCAGGGTCCCCTCGTCCGCCTCCAGCACCAGACGACCCGACCCCACCACTACCCCCTCCCGCACCCCCGCCGCCGCCTCCGCCGCGCCCAACCTTGGGGCGGCGGCCCTTCCCCGAACGAAACTGCGCTGCAGCAGCAGTCTCAGCCACTGCGACAGAGCCGTCGGAGAAGGTACACTGGGCGGGGGCACAACCCTTAAAGATAAGGACAGGCACGACACCGCTCGCCTGGGCGATGGAGCGGTGACGGGTCTCTATCACAGTCAGGGTGTCTACAAAGTCAGTGAGGGTGAGGTTGGCAGGGTGAAGGCTAAGGAAGCGGTCGCGGGCGACAGCAAGGCGGTCAGGGAGGCGGGTGGCAAGCAGGTAGAGGGTAGAGGTAATGGGCGGCTGGTGGGCTTTAAGGTGTGCGTCAGTGCAGGCGGCGCGCCAGGTCTCCTCTATCGAGCGCAGGTGGGCAGCGAGGTCAGAGACAGTGGGGAAAGATGCAAGGTCAGGAAAGAGCATCGGGAGGATCAGGCGACCCACCGAGGCAGCCGGAGGGGTGGAATAGCGCTTGATGACGGCATCTAAGTATGCCTGAGCAGTAGTGAGGGACCTAAAGCGAGGACGCTCGGACGGGGGGAGGGCGTTGCTAATGGCAAGCTGGGCGACAGCATCGCGAGAAAGCCAGACAGAGCGCGCACGGGCAGTGGCAGCAGTAGACTCACGCTCAGTGGGTGTGGGGTCAGCGGGCAGAATAGCAGGGGGGTCTGGGCAGGGGAGCGTACCGTCAAGGTGTGCGGAAAACGGTTCACCATCCTGCCGCTGGCCAGTGAGTTGGCGGCGGAGGTCGGCAAGCCACGCCTCGAACTCTAGGGGCTGACCTTCAGCGTCGAAGCGAAGCTCCGCCGCCATCAGGAACAGTCCAGTGCGGTGTAGGGCAGTGCAGTGCAGTGCAGTGCGGTACCGTGCGGTGCAGTGCGGTGCAGTGCGGTACAGTGCTGTGCAGTGCGGTGCAGCGCGGTGCAGTGCGGTGCAGTGCGATGCAGTGCGGTGCAGTGCGGTGTAAGGCAGTACAGTGTGGTGCGTGGCGGTACGGTGCAGGGCAGTGCAGGGCGGGGTGGGGGGGGAACCGTACCAGTGAGGAGGACGGGGCCGGGGCAGCGGGGCCGGGCAAGTGCGACCGGGCCGGGCGAGGACGACGGGGCCGGGCGGGCGCGACGGGGCCGGGCGGGCGCGACGGGGCCGGGCTGGTGCGACAGGGCCGGGCCGGGGCGACGGGGCCGGGCGAGCGCGACGGGGCCGGGCAGGGGCGACGAGGCCGGGCGGGGGCGACAGGGCCGGGCCGGTGCGACGGGGTCGGGCGGGCGCTACGGGGCCGGGCTGGTGCGACGGGGCCGGGCGGCTGCGACGGGGCCGGGCAGGGTGCGACGGGGCGGGGCGGGTGCGACGGGGCCGGGCGAGCAGGACGGGGCCGGGCTGGTGCGACGGGGCCGGGCTGGTGCGACGGGGCCGGGCGAGCAGGACGGGGCCGGGCTGGGACGACTGGGCCGGGCTGGTGCGACGGGGCCGGGCGAGCGCGACGGGGGGCCCAGGAGGGGCGCTGCAGGGGCCCAGGAGTGGCGCGACGGGGCCCAGGAGGGGCGCGACGGGGCCCAGGAGGGGCGCGACGGGGCCCAGGAGGGGCGCTACGGGGCCTGGGAGGGGCGCGACAGGACCCAGGAGGGGCGCTACGGGGCTTGGGAGGGGCGCGACGGGGCCCAGGAGGGGCGCTACAGGACCCAGAAAGGGCGCGACGGGGCCCAGGAGGGGCGCTACGGGGCCCAGGAGGGGCGCTACGGGGCCTGGGAGGGGCGCGACGGGGCCCAGGAGGGGCGCTACGGGGCCCAGGAGGGGCGCGACGGGGCCCAGGAGGGGCGCTACGGGGCCTGGGAGGGGCGCGAAGGGGCCCAGGAGGGGCGCTACGGGGCCTGGGAGGGGCGCGACGGGACCCAGGAGGGGCGCTACGGGGCCTGGGAGGGGCGCGACGGGGCCCAGGAGGGGCGCTACAGAACCCAGAAAGGGCGCGACGGGGCCCAGGAGGGGCGCTACGGGGCCCAGGAGGGGCGCTACGGGGCCTGGGAGGGGCGCGACGGGGCCCAGGAGGGGCGCTACGGAGCCTAGGAGGGGCGCGACGAGGCCCAGGAGGGGCGTTACGGGGCCTAGGAGGAGCGCGACGGGGCCCAGGAGGGGCGCTACGGGGCCCAGGAGGGGCACGACGAGGCCTGGGAGGGGCGCGACGGGGCCCGGGAAGGGGCGCGACGGGGCCCAGGGAGGGGCGCGACGGGTCCCAGGAAGGGGCGCGACGGGGCTAGGGGGGGTCGCGACGGGGCTAGGGGGGGCGAGCGGAAGCGGTAGGTGGGGGGGATCCTACCTACGCGTGATACCATGTCAGAATTTGAAGAAGTGGATCATTGTTAGAGAGAGGGTACACACAGATATACCTAAGTGTTGTACCCCCTAAGAGGCTACCCTATACAGTCTATACAAACATGACAAATACACATGTTTGACAGATATAGCCGTAGATGAGCCAGAATTCTAGGTGGCTCTTAGTGAGTGGTTCCTTGGTTTTTTTTGTAGTAGTAGAAGTAGTTTAGGCTCATGCCAAGAGTAGCACAATGTTCGTTTACATGAGGTTAGTTAAGAACATGAGACTCTGATTGTAATTTATGGACCCTGAGAAAAACAGACTAGTTACTTTGTGGACTCTGTCATTTCAGAGTGCCAAAATTTTGGCTGAAGGCCCTTCAGAGTGATTTTTTTTTCTAGAAGGTTGGCTCTGAGTGCCTTTTTTTGAAACGTCAGCCCTGGTACACAACATCTTATGATAGAAAACCTTTTGTGCTTTAATATACGGCCAGGGTGTACTTTGAAATCAATTAAAGCCTGGGTACCATATTACAAGGCGCGAAAGTTGGGCGCGACTCGGTTTGGGGCGAGCGGGCTGTGATTGGGTGCGAGAGTGGCGAGCAAATTTGGAAAGGGGGAACATTGACGAAACAGACCCCCCACTGGCAAAACTCGCCAACCCTGAAAGACCCCTCGCGAGGGGGAATAGGGGAACAAAGCCATGATACAGGGCCACATGCAGCCCCTGACTACCGAGGGGCAAATGACGAATAGGGAAACAAAGTCACCACGGCAAACCACGCCATACCAGGACGCCATCACAATATCACCCTACTGGGCCAGAGTGTAAATCCAATAACCATGCTCCTCTCATTATGGAATCAGCCTGCGGATTTCGCGGCAAGCAATAGAAACGCGCAGCAAGAATTGACAAGGAAACTACCTTGAGAACCAGGACAGCGGCAACTATGGAGGGGTTACGAGAACAAAGCTTCTCCCTATAGCGCATCACTCCAGCGGAAAAAAAAAAAAAAAAAAAAGCTACAATATCCCGCAAACACAGAATAACACAACGCGTGCCCAGCCAATCCTTATGGTAATCATTTCCAGCAAGCGCCTCAAATTCTGTACCTCACAGAAAATGCGGACCCAGTATAAACGAGTCCTCCAAAACGCAAAACATGACTGAGCACGTGAAACAGGGAAAAACAAATGGGCAAAAAAAAAAAAGATGATTGAAATGTGAATGTGCTGCTCCGAGAAACCAGGAAGAGCAAACGGATGGAAAGGAACAAAAAAGGGAAACAAAGGAAAAAACCGAGACCACGCCACCATAACTCCCAAAGAAAGGCAACGCGCCAGAGCATGGTTCCAGCGAGCGAGGGCTGGTAAAGTGGTGGCGAGGGAGGCATAACAACCCAGGTTGAACATTACCAAAAACGACGAGCGTGTCAAAGGTAGAATAATAGACAGCATTTGTGCCTAGGTAGAGACCACCACTGGTGCTGGCAGCACCAAGCAAACCAACCCCACGTGGCCCAAGCGAGTACAATTACATGCTTGCCGTGCAAAGCCCCTCCCTTTCCTGTCAGCACATGAGAAGCGAGTCTCCAAAGTGAAGACCCTAGGCATCAGGGCAAGGCAACGGCGGAATCCGTTGGCGCCAACTGGAGAGGTCATTGAGAAACATCGACGAAGAGAGAGGTGGGTTGAGAGGGATAGAGAGAGAGAGAGAGAGAGAGAGAGAGAGAGAGAGAGAGAGAGAGAGAGAGAGAGAGAGAGAGAGAGAGAGAGAGAGAGAGAGAGAGAGAGTGAGAGAGAGAGAGAGAGAGAGAGAGAGAGAGAGAGAGAGAGAGAGAGAGAGAGAGAGAGAGATAGCATGAGTCCCCCCCTAGCTATTTAAGACCTCTCCCTAGCTCATTCTCCTAGTTTAGTTTTTGTTTGGTTAGTTTCTTCTTCCCTTGGTGGCGGCTCAGCTGCCGACGCTCGCGGCGTGGCCTGCGGCCGCTCGTTAGGGGACGGCAAGTGGAATAAAACATATCCAGACCACATACAAGCAAGACACTCAGCCTAGGGCCCCCTGGGGCACGTCTACCTTACCCCTAGCATGACTGGAGGCATTACAAGCTCCGCGGGTCGCATGGAGAACCTAGTTCAGCTAACCAGAGCACTGACACTCAAGGAGGCGTCCCCTGCGCGTACCTACCGACGCCAGGTGCCTACTCGCCGACCTCTTCCTCCTCTGCCGTCGACAGCAGTCCCTGTTGGTGGAACCCTATGGCTTGCACTCGGCTTGTCGTCCTTGTTTGTGTGTGTGCATGCATGGCATGGAATGACTTGTGAGTCTATGTCATGGCTATCGAGTGCTTGTGTATGTGTTTGAATGGTGTATCACAATGTGGTTTGTATCGGTCAAGACATTAGCGAGTTTTCACAACTCGCATGTCAAGTCGTCGTTTGCGTGTCGCATGTTTTTTTTTTCTATTTTGTCGAGTGTGAAGTGTCCATCGCGTCGCAGGTGTGTGCAGCAAGCCCTCATCACTTCAAGAAGAATTTATCTTGCAGAATCAAGACCAAGAGCTCAAGATTTCAAGCCCAAGGGAAGTGGATAAATATTAAAATAGTGAAAATCGTAATACTATTTCATGTAGTGTTACATTTCACTTGGTCCAGCCCCTTGTTGCGTTTTTTTTCGAGTCCCTTCGTGGTTAGGGACTCTGTAGTGGTGTACCACCAACCTGGACCTCGGCTATTGGGGCTTGTAGAGGCTGAGAACCATTGCAATCTCGATTCTTCTTGCTAAGGTTGTACTTCTGAGACTATAGTGGCTGCTATACCTCCTGCCAGCCAAACCGCCATAGTGTCGTTACATCTTCATGGATTTACATGATTCAACTTGCTGCTGATAGGCGACAGCAACGCGCTTCAGATCCAATTTATAGATCACCGTTTGAGGCAAACATCAGATCGGTATCAATATTTGAAGCCGTCTGACGGAAATTCGACTGTGCACTCTATCTCTCATTTTAGGCACATCTGAGCCTATTGTGATTATAACAGTCTCGCCAGAAGCTTGTCCACAGCTTGCAGCACTAACACGCAGGCAGCAACGAGATTTACACTTGACGCCGAGTATATGGTCGACGCAACAGCTTTCATTGCGGCGAGCGTACAGGGGTCCATGCCTCTTCCCAGTGAGGGCGCAGGCAGCGTGCGCCCAAACAGGATCATCAGGTCACCCGACCAGTCCAAGAAGCGTTGGAGGGGACCGTGGGACAGAGTCCATGGGTTCGTTGAGCTCTGTAGGGCTGAGTGAGCCGCGGGCAGCATCCCTGCCGCCTTCCTAGTCGCTGCCCTCAGGTGATCCACCCGCCGAAGTGTGGCGGTTGGCATCACCACCATCCTCTCCACACGACGGCTGAGCCTGACCTGTAGCCGGGGTGGAATCCGCAACCCGCTGGTCCACCGATGGTCGGGACCATTGTGGCTTGGCAGGGAACCTTCCCCCAACGACTCCACTCCCCCCCTCTCTGCTGACGCTGCCCCCGCCTCTACTCCGGTTGGCGATGGCAGCTGGCGACGCGGGGGAACGAAGGGACCATACACCCCACCTCATGAAAACAGCGGAGGGGGTGCAGGCAGCGAAGCCTGCTCGGGCCACGGGGGGGCAGCCTGTGCGAGAGGGGGCGGCTGCCATGATGGCAACGTCAACTGGGATGGCGGAGCGGCACGATTGAGCAGGAGTGTCCGCGGTGGCTGCTGCTGGGGGAAGGGTGGCGGAGGCGGCTGCTGCGGAGGGATCTGGGGCTGCGCTGGGAGCGGGTGCAACTGCGGAGGTGGCGCCTGAGCCGGAGGCACAATAGCTAGCCCGGGGCCCGGCGCCAGAGTGGGCGGCGGGTGTGTCTGTGGGCCCGCTTGGGCCTGCGCCAAAATACCCTCCAGCACGGCGGTATTCTTTGCGAGGGTCCGCACGAGCTCCCACTTGCGACCGTTCGGAGCACGGCCAGTGTTCCCGCTGCGCCAGCCCCGCCACTGCTGCGCGCCGCGATCGTGGCCCTCTGTTGACGTGGAGGCGGCTGCTGTGTTCCGGCCGCTAGATGCGGACGGTGGGGAGTCTCTTGGCTCGTGGGCTGCTGGCGCAGAGGCTGCGGACGGCGCGTCGGCAGGGATGGAGACTGAGGGCGGGATTGCAAGCGGGTCGTTGGAGATTTCGGGCGAGACGGGGCGGGATACAGCGACGATGCGCGTGGCGGCAGTGACGGCGGACGAGACGGCGCACGCTGGTACTGACTTTGCGCAGGGGATCCCTCCGGCCATTCCCGGAGCGGAGGCATTGCAGGCGGGCTCCGTGGGTGCAGCGGAGCTTGATCAGGCGATTGGGGAAATTTCCTGTCTGACCCAGCAACAGGGAAACCACGAGCCCAGTGCAGGTCCGTCTGCTTCGAGACGGTCGCCCGATCTCGGCGGAGGGGTGGAGTGCTCTCGGCAAAGCTCTCCAAACCGGTCGACCGCTCGCAATGCCCGCGGCGAGCCCGCTCGACGGAACGCGGGTGCACCATCCCCGAGCAACGATGCATGGGGCGGCTCGCCGGCAGGAGGACGCAGCACTTGTACTGCGACCCCAAGCAGCGGGGCACACGGACGGGGACACGTACGGGGACGCAGACAGGGTCGGGTCGGGCACACGGTTAGTGATGGAGGCCCTAGGAACAGGTTCCAACAAGCGGCAGCAAGGGCTTTAAGAAAGGAAGAAGACACAACTGATGCGGAAGAAGCGATGGACAGGACCTACATACCTGACCAGCAAGCAGAATACAGCACGGAGGAGGACAGCACTGAGGCAGACGCGCAACAACCAGCTCGTCGATGCTCTCGAGTTGGATCTGCAGCACCAGTTCCCCAAGAAGGGGTTTTGTCGCGAGGACGTAATCCCCGGGCACCGCTGGCAAGTGTGAGAGGGGCTGAGTCTGAGCTGTCCCCCGAACAGCTCGCAACAGACGAATCCCGCTTCGCCAGCATCGCCAGCTGGGACTTGCTACCCTTGTATGACAGCCGACAGCCCCCCATGTGCTGCCGAGTCCCGCCAAACCTTCGCCCACTCTTTGAGATCACCCTGCTCATCCCGCTTCTGCACCTGGCAAAAAAATCCAAATCAACGCCAGGGTGGCGCTTGTTACTTTTCGCCCCACGATTGACACTTCATTTGGGTTTGCCGAGGAAACCAGACTGGAAGGCGATCGAGAAGCGGTTACAGCAGTTCCTCAAAGGCGATTGGGAACAGCTGTACCAGTCTGTTGTTGAATCAGTCAACCTACCCCTGCCGCCACGTCACGTCGCCGACACCTCGACAAAATTGCTTGCACCGAAGGACTGGCAAAACGGGGCAGCCTCAGGAGGGCTGTCCTAGCACTAGAGTCAACACTAGTCAGTGCCCCATCAGCAGCTGTGCTCGAGGCGCTGAAATTGAAACACCCCCCCTCGCCCGTGAACGAGGTTACCTGGCCAATGCTGGCCCAATCTGAGTCTCCGATATCCCTTGCCAAACCGACCTTCGCCAAGCTGCTGTCTTAGTGTAAAAACGGGTGGGAGCGGGCCCATCTGGAATGACTTTCGAACATTTACGAGACGCTGCTTTTGCAAACGCGTCGGTAGCTGAACACCTCTTCACCATAGTCACAAGTGCCATGCGTGGGGACTTACCAGAGGAGGTAGCTGATCTCCTCACTCCCTCGCGGCTCCTGGCTCTGACAAAGCCCGACGGAGGCACGCGCCCTATAGCTGTGGGCGAGTGTCTGCACCGCGTTATCGCAAAATGCGGTCTCACCGCCATCACCAAGGCCGCGCAGGGGCACTTCCTGCCCCTACAGTATGGGGTAACGGTCCCTGGCGGAGAGGAGACCATCATCCATTCAACGCGCGGCTTCTTCTCTGCCCAGCCAGAGGCGCTCATTGTACAAGTTGACGCCACCAATGCATTCAACAGCATCGAACTCCAGGCCATCGTCAATGGGCTAGCGAACTCACCGCTCCGACCGCTGCTGCCCTTGGCCCAACTCTCTTACGGCCGACCGACCGTGCTTTATCTGGATGCCGCGTTCCACAGCCTGCCACTACTGAGTGAGCGGGGCGTTCGTCAAGGAGACCCGCTCGCCCCCCTGCTCTTTGCCGCAGGAATGCACCCTGCCCTCCAAGCGACAGCCACTGCCTTCCCACACGTCCTATGCCTAGCATATGCGGACGATGTTACCCTCACGGGTGAACCAGCAGCATGCGCATCAGCCTTCCTGCACTTCACCGAGGGGCTACGGGTTCTTGGTAGTCACGTCGGACCAGCGAGCGGTTCCGTGGAGTTCCTCTGGTCCCACATCACCACCCTCACATCCCCGCTAGCGCTGCTGTCCACTATGGACCCCCAGATCAGCGCCCGCCTGCTCTCCCGCTGCACCAGCAGGCAGGTGTCGTACCTCCTCTGCACGACCCCTTTGGAGCTACTCCCAGCGAAAGAGTGGTCAGCGTGGGGGCAGGGCATCTTCCACGCCCTCCTCAAATCCTGCGGATTACGGTTGCCACGTGGGGAGAGGGAACAGGCACGCACCTGGGCGCAGGCTTCCTTGCCCCCCTCCTTAGGAGGGCTTGGCATCACAGACCCGCTGGTGGAAGGGGGTTACTCCTTCCTGACCAGCGCCCATCACACCCATACCTTACTGACTGCCCTCCAGCCCGCGTCTGACACCCCTCTCGCGCTGGCTGCCGCCCAACTCGCCCCACCATTTACAGGTCCCACACCCTACCATGCATGGCTAGCCGAGGCGGAAGCTGCCCTCCTGCCTCCTGCGCGCTTGCTGCTCCAGAACGAGCGACTTGAACCAATCGACAAGCCATTGCAGCACAGGAAGTGCAAGGCCAGCGGTACGCCGACCAGGTGGCGGCAACCCAGGAGATGGACCCCAACCCCTATATGGGCCATACCCAGGGCATGCTGTCCCTCTCGGGCTACGGCGCCGGAGATTGGCTATTGGGCATCCCCCTCATCCCGTCATTGCGCCTCGCCCCCGCGCACTTCTCCATAGCCCTGGCCTTTCGCCTAGGCCTTCCCTTCTCCACGCCTCGGCACTGTAACTGCGTGGACCGCACCAAGATCGACGACAGGCAGCTACCAAACCACCTTTTTTGCTGCAGTACAGGTCACAGGTGGACCGACACTCACAATGCGCTGCGCGACGAGTGCATTCGTATGGAACAAGACGAGGGGTTCATCGTCTATCGGGAGACTACTATTTTCTGCCCCGTGGACGGCCACAAGGTGGACCTCGCCATCCGGGACCGGGGAGCGGCGGCTGTCTGGATTTGTGATGTCACTGTTATGGACCTAATCGGCAACCAGGACCCCACAGCCCGCAAGGGGTGTGGATTCGCAGCGAGAGAACAAGCAGGTAAAAAAATCGATCACTACAAAAACCAGACGGCCTACGTCGGCTTCTTCCCCTTAGTCGTGGAGACATACGTGCTGGGAGGTGCCGACCTTCCTCAAGCTCCTAGCCGAGGCGGCCGCAAAGAAGCTCTTCAATGCAGAGCCAGCCACCTACCAGGCGGCTAAGCTCCTACACCAGTTCTGCCAGCGCTAGTCCTGCACCCTCCAGCGAGGTCAGTCCGCGTCCTACCTCAAGAAGGTGAACGAGGCGGCCCAGGAGGAGCACCCGCCCATCGGCTCACCTGATGAGGCGCTCTCCCCGGCTGACTGCTTCGCGGTCCTGGAGCCAGTGCTGGTGTGGTCATAGGCATAGGGTGTGTGTCGGCGTCTGTACTCACCTTGCTTGCCAACCGATGAGAGAGAGAGAGAGAGAGAGAGAGAGAGAGAGAGAGAGAGACAGAGAGAGAGAGAGAGAGAGAGAGAGAGAGAGAGAGAGGAGAGAGAGAGAGAGAGAGAAAGAGAGAGATAGATAGAGAGAGAGAGAGAGAGAGAGAGAGAGAGAGAGAGAGAGAGAGAGAGAGAGGGAGGGAGAGAGGGAGAGAGCAAAAGGAAAAACAGAAGAGATGGACTGGATGGAGAGAGGAGTGTTGAGAGAGAGAGAGAGAGAGATACAAAGAGAGAGATGGAGAAAAGAGGGAGAGCGAGAGAGAAAAGAACAGTGGGCAAGAGAGGAAGAGAGAGCGAATGGTAATGAGAGAGAGAGAGAGAGAGAGAGAGAGAGAGAGAGAGAGAGAGAGAGAGAGAGAGAGAGAGAGAGAGATAGAGATAGTGAGGTTTCTGCTAGCCGGTTGCTCGTCTTTCCACCCTCTAATTTCAGCGCGGTGGCCCATCTCTCCCCTTCGCTCCCTGCCCACATCTCTCCCTCACAAGCCATCTTGACCTCGCTGCCCACCCTCCTTATTCGCTTTCTGCTTTCCTACCCTCACTGTCCACCTCTCCTACTCCGCCCACCCCTCTCCACCCCTCCCTCCCCTATGTTTTGCCCACCCCACTGTTCTGCCCTCCCCACTGCCCTCCCACCTGTTCCGCCCTCCCCCCTATTCCGCCCTCCCCCCTGTTCCGCCCTCCCCCCTGTTCCACCCTCCCCCTTGCTCTGCCCTCCTCCCTGTTCCGCCCTCCCCACTGTTCCGCCCTCCCCCCTGTTCGGCCATCCCCCCTGTTCCACCCTCCCCCCTGTTCCGCCCTCCCCCCTGTTCTGCCCTCCCCCCTGTTCCGCCCTCCCCCCTGTTTCGCCTCCCCCCCTGTTCTGCCCTCCCCACTATTCTCCATCACTGCCCGTTTCCCTCTCTCAATCATCTTCTTGTTGCCTACACCTCTCCTTCCCCCATAGCCCCTCTCTCCACTTCTCTCCCTGCCCAGCTCTTTCCCCCTCTCTACCCATCTCTCCCTCGCTGCCCAACGTTCCCTCTCCTCACTGCCCCCCTCCCCCTCACTGTCCACCTCTCCAACTCCGCCCACCCCTCTCCCCCCCTCTCTGCTCACATCTCTCCCACTCTCTATCCAATGGGAGGCCCTTCCATACTTTGCCATATGTGATCTCCCATCCTCCCTTCTCATCTCCCATGCTCACCTTCCACATGCTATGCTCACCCCTGATCTCCTTTGCCCTCCCCAAAACTCCCTTGCTCGCCCCCTCTATCCCATTCTCTCCCTCCCCGTCTCCCATTCTCTCCCGCCCTCTCTCAGACACGCTTGCATTTCTGTAGTAGCCATGGAATTGATGCGGCCGAGTAGGGTGTTGATGAAGCACCCATAGATTGGTGGGGTGCTGGAGCTGTGAGATCACAAGGTTACACGAGAGTTGGTGATACGGAGATTGTTTGGTGACTCTACAAATCCCCTGAATCTCTGTTGTGCATGTGGTTGACATTGTTGTGCTCATATACTTGATTTGGGCACTTTGAGTGGTGTTATTCTTGATGAGGGCTTGTTGGAAATGATAAAAGAAAGGCTGGCTTCACAAATCGCAACCAGATGTATCATATTCCTATACATTTATGGTGATGCAAATCTGCCATATTATCTCTCTGGCCGCCTCCGCCTCCCAAATGCAGTGCTACTCTGTCGCAACCATCCCTTGGTTCCTAAGCTGCCTCCCTCTCCCCATTCTCATCTCTACAACTTGGGAAAACCCGCCCCTAACTCCGTTCTCCATGGAGGTTCTTGTCTCTGTTCACCGAAGTAGAAGGGCAGCTTGGGACAGGGGGGGATGTGCACGGTGAAGAAGTGTGAAGGGAGATGTGCATTGACGGGGAGAATGGGATGGGGGGAGAGGGTGAGAATGGGTGTACAGGAACTATACCAAGTTGTAAACAGTGCCACTGATGATCTTTAGGCGCAAGCACCTTCGTAAATATATCAGCTGTGTTGGCACCACAGGCCAAGTGAACTACGTGAGCCTGGCGGTGCTGCTATAGCTCGCACAGGAGGAAGTACCGCAACTGGATGTGCTTCGCTCTGCCCTCCAGTCTAGGCTCCTGACACAGGAGGATCATGGCCCTTTTGTCAGCGTACAAGACCGGGGCAGAGCTAGGCCGCTCACCTAAGTCAATGAGAAAGAAAGTCAGCCAGCGGAGCTCCTATGCAGCCATGGTACCGGCGTAGATCTCAGCCTCACAACTCGACTGGGCAACAGACGATGAGCGGGTGGACCTCCACGAGATGGCGCCTGCACCAAGGCTAAAGCAGAAGCTGAAGGAGGACCTGAGTGTCTCAGCGTTGCCCGCCCACGAAGCGTCTGTGTGCCTTGTAAGGACCACTGACCTGCGTCCTCCTAGAACTAGCCCCATGCCTGATGTACTTACTAGATAACGCAAAACCCCCTTAGCGGCCAACCAATGCTGGGGTCGGTGTCTGCATGTGGCCACAAAGCGAGTCAGGATGCTGCGAGGGTATGCGAGATTTGGACGAGTGCAAGTCATCAGGTACATGAGGCAACCCACCAGCTCTACGTAAGGACCAGTGGGCCCTACAAACTCCTCAGGGACTAGAGCTGAGAGCATGTGATCTACTGGCAAAGGTGTGGGTTGCGCGGAGGAGAACTGAAGACCGAACCCATGAAGGACCTGGCGCACCAAGTGTGACTGTATAAGAGTGATTGTCACAGGATCGAATGTGTCGAAGAAAGGTTGCACTATCGATCAGTACAAGGCGCTTTTATACTTCCAAAGTACATCAAGTAACCAGGTCTATCCTATCCCAAAGGAATAGACCCTTCTAGAATCACCCTGCGTATAGCCACGCGAGGCTATTGGCTGTGATTATGGCAGGATTACGCTAGATATAGCGTACCAGTACATCCCAAGCCTGGTCGGTGATATAATGATAACAACAGGATAAAGCAAAGGTTTATGGAAAAGGAATCCAAATGGCATGAGATAAAGACCAAATGAATCAGGATAAAAAGGGGAATGAAATAGAAAGGGAAGATGGCAAGGAGAAAGGAATGGAACGGGGTCGTACTCTCACACTTTCCTCCCTCAAAGCTGGGTGGTAGATGTAACACCCTGCTTGACAAGGTAGTCGCGAAGAGGACGACGAGCGTAATCCATCTCGGACTCAGAGACCCAGCTATCGTCTGAAGGATCATAACCCTTCCAACGGATGAGAAGCTCTGCGGTGCCATTCCATCGATGGCGGTGAGCAAGTACGGACTTGACCTCGTACGCAGGTTCATCATTGACGAGGACGGGCGGCGGCGGCGGCGGCGGTTGGCGCCCAGAGAAGACCGTGTTGGGATCTCAGTAGGGCTTCAAGAGTTGGACATGGAAGGCGTTGTGAATCTTCCAGGTAGCTGGCAGGTGTAAGCGGAAGGTAACAGGAGTGACCTGTGCTTCAACGAGAAAAGGCCCGCAGAAGCGAGGTCGCAGTTTGGATGGAAGATGGCTGATGTCAAGATTGCATGTGTCGAGTAGTACTCGGTCTCCCACGGTGATGGTGTAGTCTGTGCGGTGGCGATCGGCCTGGCGCTTATGTTGCTGCTGAATGTCGAGAAGGTGCTTGTGGGTCCGATCCCAATGTTTGTGCATGGTCGTGATGAAATCCTGAGCGGGTTGGACTGTGGCTGGTATGTTTGGCTATTGAGGCGTGAGTGGGTGGCTTCCGTAACAGAGGAAGAACGGCATCTGTCCAGTGGCGGCGTGGGTAGCATTGTTGTAGGCAAACTCTAGGACAGGCAGATGCAAGTCCCATTTGGAGATGTCGTCCTTGCAGGCTGCGCGGAGGAGTTGCTCCACAATTTGGTTGAGGCGCTCGGTCTGTCTGTCTGTCTGCGGATGGTAGGCGGATGACATGGAGAGTTTGGTCCCGAGTAGAGACATCAGTTCTTTCCAGAATTTGCTGGTGAACTTAGGGTCTCGGTCGGAGAAGAGTGTGGTCGGAATGCCATGTTGTGAGATGATGTAGCGAACAAAGAGTTGTGCCGTCTCCTCGGTGCGTGCTATTCTGTGTGTCGGGATGAAGTGTCCCATTTTTGAGAACTTGTCAATGACGACGAGGATCGCATCATGACTGCTTGTGGTAGTTGGTAGCTCGGTGATGAAGTCTAGGCTTACCACTTGCCATGGCTGTTCTGGGACAGGAAGAGGCTGTAGCAGACCCGCCTTTTTCTGTTTGCTGCTCTTCATCCGCTGACATGTAGTGCACGAGGTGGCAAATATCTGTACGTCATCTGCCATGTGGGGCTAAAAGTAGTGTTTGGCGATACCGGTGAGCGTCTTGTTGCTATCGAAGTGTCCCTCGTACAGGACGTCGTGGTATTCTTTGAGTAGTAACTGACGCAATGGAGGGTAATTAGGTACCCAGATCTTCGTTCATCCTTTCCGGTACGCGATGTCGTTGTCCCACTGTAGCAGATGTCGCTTTTCTGCCAAGGGAATTTCAGGGTCGATGGTGTACCCGTGTGTGAAGAGTCCCTTGAGAAATGGATTCATCCCTTCAACTTGGATAGCGGCAACATGTGCAGGCCGGCTAAGCGCATCTGCTTTGTTTTTATGGCCAGGCTTGTACACAATGTCATATTGGAAGAGTGTCTCAAGGAAGTCCATCCACCGGACCTGCCGCCTGGAGAGGCTTGGTTGTGTCTTCAAATATATTAGGCTGCAATGGTCGGTGTAGACTGTCGTCTTGCGTCCTTTGAGATAGCATCTCCACGTTTTGAAGGCGATGATGATAGCAAGGGCCTCCTTGTCGTGTATCGGGTAGTTGAGTTCTGCCCCGTGTAATTTTTTGCTCAGGTAGGCAATTGGTTGCAGACCATTCCCCTGGTCTTGCATCAAGACTGCTCCCACTGCCTGGTCGATGGCGTCAGCTTCGATGACGTAGTCGCGTTCGGGGTCTGGCAAGATGAGTACGGGTGCAGACGTGAGTGCTTGTTTCAGCTGCTCCACGGCTTCTTGGTGTTGTGGCTCCCATTTATATAGGGCGTGTTCTTCTTTAGCAGATTCGTGAGTGGCGCGGCGATCTTTGCATATTGTGGCATGAATATGTTATAGTAGTTAGCAAAGCCAAGGAACTGCTGTAACTCCTTCACGTTCTCGGGTGTCTTCCACGTACGTACGGCTTCAATTTTCTTGGGGTCGACGTGAACTCCTTGAGCACTTACGATATGTCCAAGGAATTGGACTTTCTCGAGGGCGAAGTCGCTCTTGGATAGTTTGACGTAGAAGAGTTCTCGTCGAAGAATTTCGAAGACGCGTCGTAGGTGCTCGACGTGTTGTTGCATGTCGTGCGAGTAGACGAGGATGTCGTCCAGGTACACCACCACGCATTCGTCCAAGAGTGGCCGTAGGATATGATTCATCTCTGCTTGGAACGTTGCAGGTGCGTTGGTGAGTCCGAACAACATTACCAGATACTCGTACGATCCGTACCGAGTTCGGAAAGCAGTTTTGTGAACAAACTCGTCCGCCATTCGTATCTGCCAGGATCCAGACCGTGAGTGCTTGTTTCAGCTGCTCCACGGGTTCCTGGTGTTTCGGCTCCCATTTATAGGGCGTGTTCTTCTTCAGCAGATTCGTGAGTGGCGCGGCAATTTTCGCGTATTGCGGCACGAACCTGTTGTAATAGTTAGCGAAGCCAATGAACTGCTATAACTCCTTCACGTTCTCGGGTGTCTTCCACGTACGCAAGGCTTTGATTTTCTTGGGGTCGACGTGAACTCCTTGAGCGCTTACGATATGTCAGAGGAATTGGATTTTCTCGAGGGCAAAGTCGCTCTTGAATAGTTTAACGTAGAAGCGTTCTCGTTGAAGAATCTCGAAGACGCGTCGTAAGTGTTCGACGTGTTGTTGCATGTCGCGCGAGTAGACGAGAATGTCGTCCAGGTACACCACCACGCATTCGTCCAAGAATGGGCATAGGATATGGTTCATTTCTGCTTGGAACATTGCAGGTGCGTTGGTGAGTCCGAACGGCATCATCAGATACTCGTACGATTCGTAACGAGTTCGGAAAGCTGTTTTGTGTTAGGAATCGTCCGCCATCCTTATCTGCTAGTATCCGGACCGCAGATCTAGTTTTGAAAATACCGTGGCTCCCCGAAGCTGGTCAAGCAGGTCATCGATTCGTGGAATCGGGTACTTGCTCTTGATGGTCTGCTTGTTGAGAGCTCGGTAGTCGATGCGCATGCGCAGGCTTCCGTCCGGTTTCGGTGAGAAGAGTACTGGGGCAACGTATGGCGAAGCGGATGGTCGGATGAGTCCTTTGGCGAGGAGATACTCGATCTGCTTTTTCATGTCGGCTAGTTCTGTGGTGTGAGAGTACGACCCCATTCCATTCTCTTCTCCTTTCCATATTCCCTTTCCATTTCATTCCTCTTTTTATCTCATTCCATTTGGGTTCCTATTTCTCCTTTTCCATTATCCTTTGGTTTATCCTGTTGTTTTCATTATATCACCGACCAGGCTTGGGATGTACTGGTGCGCTATATCTACCGTAATCCTGCCGTTATCCCTTAAAGCCAATAGCCTCGCGTGGCTATACGCAGGGTGATTCTATATTCTAGAAGGGTTTATTCCCTTGGGATAAGATAAACCTGGTTACCTGATGTACTATGGAAGTATAGAAGCACCTTGTACCAATCGATAGTGCAACCTTTCCTTGACACATTCGATCCTGTGACATGTGGGGCTTAGCCGATATGGTGCTCGGAAGGTCGGCTTCGAACCTGGTTCCTCCACGATCTCGTGTTGGTGCGTTCGGTATGGCGGTAGCTCGTCCGTGAGGTCGTCGGGAAGAATATCTTGGAACTCCTTCAGTAAGTCCTTGATTTTTTCTGGAGGTTCCGAGGCTTTCTCTCCGTCATTCTCCACCTCTGTTGCTATCGCCAGGAACCCGGTGTTGGTTCGTTTCACGTCCTTCTCGAATCTGGCAAGCTTCTCCACTGGGATATCTCCTGTATCATCCCAGTTGGGTAGCTGGACTCTCCTTCCTTTGTTGTAGATGCTTGCGGTGTGGTTTACCCAATTGATCTCGAGGTTGAATTTCTTGAGGAAGTCTCGCCCGAAGATCAGGTCAAGCCCATTTATGTTGGTGATTGGGAGAGCTGGTTTCCAGCAAAGTGGACCGATTTGTAGGTGTAGCACTGCTTCGCCGTACACGGGTAACGTGCTGCCATCCATTATCGTTGCAGAAAACACTGATGGCTTGTACTCTTCTCGAAGTCGGTCGATGGTTGCCTTGTCGCATACGGTGTGCGATGCTCCGCTGTCCACGAGTGCTTGGAGGCATCGTCCTTTGCAGATGACCTCGAGCACGAGGGGCAGCCGTTGCTCGGATTACCCAAAGATAGCAACAGAGGTGGAGAATGACGGAGAGAAAGCCGCGGATTCGATCACGAAGCCGAGGACGAACTTCTACGACGGAGGTCACCCTCAAGAACAGTACCAGCGCGCCACGATAAAAGGGGTGGATACAGTGGATATTTACGCTGTTGCTCTGCAAAATACGGGGCTATGCTACCACTGTGACCGGCCGGGTCAATCCGACCCAACTATCAAGAATTCATAGCCCTCCAGAATTATATGGGGAAGAAGACGGAGGAGCGATCGGGAAATGGGTCATGTCAATAAGTACTGGACCCCTTACTGACGGCTAGGCTTCTTCGCGCGAGCCACTCAGTCCCCACCGGGTCGTGATCCCGATTGCTGCAATCGACCGGACCCGAACGAATAAGAGGGACGAAACTACTGATCACACTGTGTTCGTGGAGGGTAAAGTCAACGGGGTGTTATTGAAGATCTTCGTTGATGGAGGCGCGAGTCACGGTCTCATACAACTGGACAGGGCTAAAAAATTGGGTATACTCTTACTCAAGTGTCTACCTCAAATCGACGCTCGACTGGTGGATGGAACACCACTGGCAATACGAGAACAGGTGGAGAACGTTGGTTTTACCTGTGGGGAGCATGTGAATTTTCGGATGGGACTACTGGCGACTACTCTCGACTGATGCGACGTGCTCCTGGGACGTGATTGGTTGTGATGGTACAACCCGAAGATTGACTGGACGACGGGCGGCTGCAGCATCAAGCTCGATGGGATTTCCCACGAGCTTCCCAAGTGGACGGGGCCTCACATGCGAAGCACCCAAGTCCACGCGATCACTTTCAAATGCGCGATGAAAGCTGGAGCTGCAGCGTACGCAGTTGATCTTCGCGGGGTGACATCGACGGTTGAGACCGAAGATATCGAGAAGCTATGCAAGGCCATCCCTCCGTTATTAGCGGACCTGATTCGGAAATACCCTGAGATTTTCCCGGACGATCTGCCAGCTGGACTCCCGCCGAGCTGACCTGAGGACCACCGAATCGAGCCGGAACCAGGCGCCGAACCGACGGTACAGTGCCAATTTCGTCTTAGCCAACAAGAACTAGAAGAATTACAGCATCAGTTGGATTACCTTCTTAGGAAAGGATTTATCCGGCCCTGCACGTCCCCATACGCCGCCCCGATACTGTTCACGTCGAAGAAGGATGGAGGATTCATAATGTTTATCGTCTACCGCGCGCTCAACGTGATCACCATCAAGTCGCGCTACCCGATCCCGCGAGCCGACGAACTTCTCGACCAACTTCGCGACGCCAAGTTTTTCTTGAAAATCGACTTGCGATGAGGTTACCATCAGATTCGCGTCGCCACCGAAGATTGTCACAAGACGGCATTTTGAACCCGCTATGGTAGCTACGAGTACCTGGTGATGCATTTTGGCCTCACGAACGCGCCCTCGACCTTCCAAATGACCATGAAAGGAATTTTCAGGGAACTCTTGAACAAATGCGTCATCATCTACCTCGACAATATACTTATCTACATCCGCAGCAGGGAGCAGCACTTCCAGGATCTTGATGCGGGCTTCACGCCGCTGCACAAGAATCGCCTCATCACCAAAGGGTCTAAGTGAGGCTTTCTTAAGCAGGAGTCGGAGTTTCTGTGCCACATCGTCTCTACTGAAGGAGTGAAAATCGACCCCAAGAAAATCAAGACCATACAGGAATGGAAGCCGCCAAGCAACATCAAGGAGCTGCAGAGTTTTTTGGGTTTCGTCAATTACGTCCGCAGGTTACGGCTGGGTTATCTGCCCCGCTAACTGACCGACTCAAGGATCACGATTGATTTTTTTTGGGAGAGAAGCAGCAAGCTGCATTTGACCAACTGAAGAGCGTGCTCACGTCACCACCCGTCCTTCGCATCGCCGATCCTGACCGTCCATACGAAGTCATCACCGATGCTAGCGACATCGCCACTGGCGCAGTTCTTCTACAGGATGTCGGTGAAGGATTACATCCCGTCACCGACGAATCACGGAAGCTGCAAGGCGCATATAAAAATTACACGGTACACGACAAGGAAAGGTTGGTGATCGTCCACGCGTTCAAGACCTGGCGGTGCTACTGTTATAATCACAATAGGCTTAGATGTGCCTATAATGAGAGATAGAGAGCACAGTCGGATTTCCGTCAGACGGCTTCAAATATTGATAACGATCTGGTGACTGAATCAAACGGTAATCTGTAAATTGGATCTGAAGCGCGTTGCTGTCGTCTATCAGCAGCAAGTTGAATCATGAGATTCCATGAAGATTTGACGACGCTATGGCAGTTTGACTGGCAGGAGGTATAGCAGCCACAATAGTCTTAGGAGTACAAACTTAGCAAGAAGAGTTCGAGAGGGAGATGGTTCCCAGCCTCTACATACCCCAAG
This sequence comes from Closterium sp. NIES-67, assembly GCA_027943415.1. NCBI lineage: Eukaryota > Viridiplantae > Streptophyta > Zygnematophyceae > Desmidiales > Closteriaceae > Closterium > Closterium sp. NIES-67. The sequence goes on along the minus strand of BQMB01000501.1, from coordinate 266,864 downwards.
AGCCGAGGTCCAGGTTGGTGGTACACCACCACAGAGTCCCTAACCATGAAGAGTCTCGAAACCAACCCTCCAAGGGGCTACACCAAGTGAAATGTAACACTACCCGAAGTAACGTTACTATTTTCACTATTTAATATTTATCCGCGTTCCTTGAGCTTGAAATCTTGAGCTCTTGTTCTTGGATCTGCAAGATAAATTCTTCTTGAGTTGATGGGGGCTTGCTGCACACACCTGCGACATGATGGACACCTCACACTCGACAAAATAGAAAAAACACATGCGACACACAAACGACGACTTGACATGCGAGTTGTAAAAACTCGCTAATGTCTTGACCGACACAAACCACATTGTGATACACCATTCAAACACACACACAAGCACTGGATAGCAATGACATAGACTCACAATTCATTCCATGCCATGCATGCACTCACACAAACAAGGACGACAAGCCGAGTGCAAGCCATAGGGTTGCACCAACAAACTCCCCCTCGGATTGTTGGCCTTAGAATCTGCTCCCCTTAGTTCAGAGCCATCCCCGCAAGCTTGCAACACTTCCAATGCTGCTGCTCAACTGGCCTCTTGGTCATCATATCAGCTGGTTGCGCCGTCGTCTTCACGTAGTGCAACTTCACTTCACCCGCGGTTGCCATGCTCCTCACCCAATGCCACTTCACCTTCATGTGCTTGGTAAGGCCATGAAGAATGGGGTTCTTAGCCAATGCAATAGCACCCTGGCTATCACAGTAGAGTGGGGTAGGTCCTTGCTGCTCCTCCCCCAATTCAGCTAGCAAACGCCGCTGCCACACAACCTCTCTTATGGCACGGAAGAGTGCCATGTACTCGGACTCCACCGAGCTCAATGCTTGGTCCACTTGCTTCTTGCTCTCCCAAGCTGTTGGCCCTCCACCAACACAGCAGATGAAGCCTCCCACACTTGTCATGTCCTCTGGTTCTGATGCCCAAGATGCATCAGAGAAGGCGGTGAGAAAGAGCCTCCCGGGTTCGACTCCATCCGCACCCTTTTGACGCCTTTGTGCCGCCGCGGAGTATTGCAGTCCAACAGTTGCTGTTTGGCCAAGGTACTTGGCCACCCTCTCTCCAGCTGCTACCTGCTCTTCATTAGGGCATTGGACAACCCTAGCCAGCTGCCCGGTAGCAAAGGCTGCATCCGGCCTTGTGTGAACGGCCGCATACATGAGGCTGCCCACCAAGGAGTGAAAACGCCGCCTCTCCTCGTCACCAACACTTTCCTCCGCTGGTCCTTTCACACACTTGAACCCTGAGGGAAGAGGAGTAGCCACATGACCTTCACTCTTCCCAAAGCTTGCAGCCAAGGTCTCCAAGTACTTCTTTTGATGCACTCGCATCCACCGCTTCTCCACATCTCGCTCAATGTGAAGCCCAAGGTAGTAGTTGACGTCACCAAGGGTCTTGCACTTGAACTTGTCTTGAAGCTTCAGCATCACCTCCTTCACAAGGTCAGAGGAGGGTGAGAATATGAGGATGTCATCCATATAAACCACTATGAAGCTCCTCTGCTCCCCCTCGCCAAGCATGAACAAGGATTGATCGGCCGTTGAGGGAGTGAAGCCGATCGCCTCCAAGACTTCCCGCAGCTTGATGTACCATTGCCTAGGGGCTTGCTTGAGGCCATAGAGTGCTTTCTTCAGCTTCCACACTCTGCCACTCCCATCATTGTACCCCTCTGGCTGCTCCATATAGGTCTCTTCCTCCAAAACGCCGTTGAGGAAGGCCGTTACGATGTCCATTTGCTTCACCACCCATCCTTTGATGGCCGCCGCGGCGAAGAGGGTTCGAAGGGTTGTACCCTTCACCACAGGGGCATACACTTCATTGTAGTCCTTCTTCTCTTGCTGCTGATACCCCTTGGCTACAAGTCTGCTCTTGTAGCGCTCGATGTTGCCGTCGGCGTCGGTCTTGCGCTTGAAGAGCCACTTGGAAGAGATCGCCTTCCGCCCCGGAGGTAGATTCTCCAAGTCAAATGTGTCGTTCTCTATGATGCTCCCCATTTCTTCATCTGAGGCCTTCTTCCACTCCTTCCCATTGGGGCCCTCCCAAGCTTCCTTGGGATTTGTAGGCTCCCCCGGCATCTCCACCGGAGAGAAGAAGGCAAAAGCGCACTCCTCGCTTTCATCTTCCGCATCATCGCCTAGCATGAGAGCCGAACCGGTCAAGGTTGAGTTGGCTAGTCCTCCAAGCCGGTCATAGCTCAACCTATTGGGGGGCTGAGTCCTCCTTCTCCCCCTTCCTTCCTCCTCTGCTGCAGGGACTTGAATGCTCTCATGGCGTTGCGGTAAATCCGGTCGGTTCCCGCGAGCACTTGTAGCACGAGGCGGAAGTGGCGGTGCACGCTCATCACCTTGCTGCACCTCCTCCTCCTCCTCATCCCCATTCATTTGAGGAGATTGCCTCGTGACTGTGCTGCTGCTACTCAGCTCCAAGGGCAGCTCCACATGCTCCAAGCCGTTACTCTTCACCTCTCCAAGCCGCACACCAATCTTCGCTTGGTTCTCCGCCTTCCACTCCTTGTACGGTAAGTTCTCCATGAACTTGCAATCTCTGCTCACCAGGAACTTCTTGGTAAATGGGTCCCAAAGAAGCCATCCCTTGCTGTTTTGAGCCATGCCCAGGTGCACGGCCCATGTTGCCTTGGCATCAAGCTTGTTGTGCCGAAGTTTCTTAGGCACAAGTGCCATGCACATGCACCCGAACACCCGAAGCATATCCACCTTCGGCTTCCTTCCAATCCACTCCACATAGGGCACCCATTTGTCTTCTCCCACGTGAGTCAAGGCTCTGTTCTTGGCCACACAAGCATGTCGCACCGCATCCGGCCAAAAATAATTGGGTAGACCGGCTTCAATGAGAAGTCCCCGAGCCGTCTCCGTGAGTGTCCGATTCGCACGCTCGGCGATGCCGTTCATTGCAGGAGAGTAGGGCATGGTAAGAGAGTGCCTTATGCCCTGCTTCTTCAGCCAAGTTGAGAAATCCTTGCTCAGGAACTCTCCCCCACGGTCAATGCGAATTGCCTTCACAAGCCGGTCTTGTTGCCGCTCCACCATCGGCAACCAATCGGTCTTCACCGTTTCAGCTACATCACTCTTCTTGGGCAGCACATACACCCAAGTCATGCGAGTGTAGACGTCCACAATGGTGAGGAAGTACTCAGCTCCAGCAGCTCCAAGCTTCAAGGGGCCCACCACATCCATCACCACCTCATCAAGTGGTGCCTTCGCCGTTGTCTCCGAGCTATGGAACGGGTAGCGGGTGAACTTGGCTTGCATGCATGTTGGACAGCCAAGCACCTCATTGGGCTCCCCCTTGACACGTATCCCACTGACCATCTCTTGCTTAACAATCTGCTGCAAAATGGGCAATGCCACATGCCCCATTCGCCGATGCAAGGTCAGCCAATGACACTCTCCCGTAGCCGAAGTCGGGTTGGAGAAAGCGGCACTCGCAATCGTGCCCCACAAGCTCTCTCCTTTCTCCTTTGCCGCTGCTGCTTTGCTGATCTTAGGCTTCTCCTCCTCATTTCCACCACCTTTGGCTGCTGCACCACTCTCCTTGGGTTCACACGCCTTGCTGGTCTCTCCAAGGTTGCACTCCTTCGAGTCACTCTTGGTGTCACTTTGTTTTCCATGATCACCGCCACCAACCGCTTCACTCTTGGTGCTGATGCTTGCTGCCACTTGCCTCCCCTTAGGCATGGGGACCACTGGGATTTGCCACATCTCATTGTAGATGTCCCTGTCCTCATGAAGGTCCCAAAGCTTCCGCTCACCAAGCCTCGCGGTATAGGTTTTGGAACCCTTGGAAGATGTGTCCATGCCGGCCTTTTGCAAACGCCGAACAGAGATCAGGTTGGCTGCTAGGTTGGGCACCCAAAGCACGTTCTTGAGACCCACCATCTTCCCATCAGCACCCTTGAACATGGCCTTGCCCATGCCTTTCACCTCTGCTCGCTGCCCCAAAGCCGATGTAACATGCTTGACCGGCGACGGTTCGAGTTCGGTGAGCAAGTCCACACGAGGTGTCATGCTATAGGTGGCGCCGCTATCGATCACCCAAAAGTCCGGAGAGTGAAGGGTGACCTTTCCCACAGTAGCTGGCTCCTCAAAGCCTTCCACACCTCCTGCTGCAGCTGCCGCTTGCGTGGAGACAAAGAAGAATTGGCCCGGGTATCGATCTTCACTCGAGTCCTTGTCGTAGTCTCCACCTTTCATGCTTGCCGCTTCGCCTCCACGGCCACCACGGCCTCCACGACCTCTGCCTCTTCCTCCCCTTGCTCCTCTGCCCTCTTGGCCCTGAGAAGGGGTCCATCCATCAGGCAATCTGAAGCAATCTCTCCACATGTGGCCGGTCTTGTGACAAAAGTGGCATTCGCCATCAAATCGACCGCGCCCACGCCCGTAGCCATTGTTGTTGTTGTTGCTGCCATATCCTCCATTACCACGGCCTCCACTGAAGTTACTGCTGCCAAATCTTCCTCCTCGCCCTCTGCCCCTTCCACGGCCGTGCCCACGGCCCATGCTTGCAACTCCAGCACCATCGGGACCCGCCAATTCACGTCGGCGGAAATCTTCTTGTAAGATTTCCCGCTTCACATCTTCGAGTGAGAGACGGGGCAGATCTCGATTTAGGTTGATGATGAGCGAGGACCATGAGTCCGAAAGCAAGGCCAGCAGCTTGGTCTTCTTTTGAAGGTCACTGTAGTTCAGCTCAGCTCCTTCGAGCCGTGTCAATAAGTCGAAGAATTTCTGCACTCGTCAATTCGAAGTGCCGCCATTTGCCGCTCCAAAACCACAGCCACCGCCGCTGTTGCAGGAGCGTGTACACCCTTGAGAGCAGCCCATGCCTTTAGTCCCTTTGCTGGTTCACGCTGAAAAGGCTTGATGTGACGGATTTGGCTGCTCCCCAACGCTTGCCCAGGTAGAAGGTAGCCTTGTGCGCTCTTCCGCACCCACGGGCTCTTCTCCGGGTCGTTCTCGGGGCGCTTCTCCGTTCCTTCCATCACCTCCAGCAGATCATAATGGTCAAAGATGTTCTCCATCTTGAAGGACCACTCAGCAAAGTTATCACCGTTGAACTTGTCAAGGCCAAACACTCTAGGCTCATCCCTAGAGGGTCCAAGGCTAGGTTGCACCGGAGCAACGGGTGGATCTTGGTGTTGACCTTGTGCTTGGGCGTCTTCTCTGCCTCCAACACCTCTGCCACCCCCTTCCTCAGGTCTAGGCATTGTCGAGACGGCTCCAAGGGGCTCTGATACCACTTGTTATAATCACAATAGGCTTAGATGTGCCTATAATGAGAGATAGAGAGCACAGTCGGATTTCCGTCAGACGGCTTCAAATATTGATAACGATCTGGTGACTGAATCAAACGGTAATCTGTAAATTCGATCTGAAGCGCGTTGCTGTCGTCTATCAGCAGCAAGTTGAATCATGAAATTTCATGAAGATTTGACGACGCTATGGCGGTTTGACTGGCAGGAGGTATAGCAGCCACAATAGTCTTAGGAGTACAAACTTAGCAAGAAGAGTTCGAGAGGGAGATGGTTCCCAGCCTCTACATACCCCAAGAGCCGAGGTCCAGGTTGGTGGTACACCACCACAGAGTCCCCAACCATGAAGAGTCTCGAAACCAACCCTCCAAGGGGCTACACCAAGTGAAATGTAACACTACCCGAAGTAACGTTACTATTTTCACTATTTAATATTTATCCGCGTCCCTTGGGCTTGAAATCTTGAGCTCTTGTTCTTGGATCTGCAAGATAAATTCTTCTTGAGTTGATGGGGGCTTGCTGCACACACCTGCGACACGATGGACACTTCACACTCGACAAAATAGAAAAAACACATGCGACACACAAACGACGACTTGACATGCGAGTTGTAAAAACTCGCTAATGTCTTGACCGACACAAACCACATTGTGATACACCATTCAAACACACACACAAGCACTGGATAGCAATGACATAGACTCACAATTCATTCCATGCCATGCATGCACACACACAAACAAGGACGACAAGCCGAGTGCAAGCCATAGGGTTGCACCAACAGCTACCTGACCGGCGCTGACGTCACTGTGCGAACCGACCACAAATCCCTCCAGTACCTGCGAGCCCAGCCGGATCTCAACCCGCGACAAATCCGATGGCTCGATTTCCTCGAGTCAAACTTCCACTACACCATCACCTGACAAGCGGGGTGCCAACAACATTGCTGATGCCCTGACCCGACCCACTGCCCATAGAGCTGCCATAATAGTCGTCCAGACCAGCCCACTCCTTACCGGACTATTTACCCATGGCTACAAGATCGACCCCTTCTTCCGCTCCGCCATTCACCAATATCATACCACCGCTAACGTACACTATTTGAATAAGTGCGACACTTCCCGCATCTGGGTTCCCGGCTAAAATATACTTCGTACCCTTCTAATCCAGGAATCCCACGACAATCCTACCTCCGGGCATTTCGGAGTCGACAAAACCATGAAGACGTTGCAGTGCAATTATTGCTGGCCGAACATGGCCGATGACGTGCGCAAGTACGTGTCCTCCGGCACCACCTGTCAAATCATGAAATCATCCCATCAGCGAGCAGTCGGACTCCTACAGCCGTTGGATCCGCCCGAGAGACCCTGGCAACGCGTCACGATGGACTACGTGACAAGACTGCCGGCCGGTCCTAGCGGAGACGACGCCATCCTCGTGGTCGTTGACCGACTCACGAAAATGGCGCACTTCATTGCCTGCCAACAGAAAATTACACTCGAGAAAACTGCCCAATTGTTCATCGCCAACATTATCAGACTGCACGGACTGCCCACCGCAAATATTTCAGACCGAGACCCGAAATTCACATCGAATTCATGGCGTCACCTGTGGAACCAGTTCGGCACCAAGCTACAGTTTTCCTTCGCCTACCACCCACAGACTGATGGGCAGACGGAACGAGTCAACCAAACAATGGAGCAACTCATTCGGACTACCTACACTGACCCACTGACATGGGAGAAATCCCTTCCACTGCTGGAATTCACGTATAATAACGTGCCTTCCGCCACAACCCATCAATCCCCATTTTTCCTCGATTACGGATAGGACCTAGTGGTACCCTCTACACCAAACATCGAGACACCTCGCAGCCTGAGAAAAAACAGCTGAGGCAATCCGGAAAGTCAACCTGGTCGCAAGCCGATAAGCTGATCGTCAGCGACGCGACGTCACTTACAAAGTGGGGGATCTCGTACTACTCGACACTCGCAATTTGCGTCTGCTGATACCGATTCTGTGGCCCTTTTCATTGACCAATATGGTGACACCTGTCACCGCTCACCTCCGACTCCCGGCTGATTGGCGTCACCACACGACTTTCCACATCAGCCTACTACGACCCCACTGTCAAATGTAACTTAGGTCGTTACTGTAGACTATACTGGATTGTGCCTTAGAGGGAACAAGACCCTAGTCTATATACCCTTGTACTCATATGGTATCAAAGTAGGTTAGGTCCCCCCCTCGCCCGCCCACGCTCCCCCCCCTAGGCCCTAGCCGCCGTCTTGCCCTACTCCTAGCTGGCCCCCTGGCCGTCGCGCCCGTCCTTAGCCGGCCCCCTGGCCGTCGCGCCCGTCCCTAGCTGGCCCCCTGGCCATTTGCGCCCGTCCCTTGCCGGCCCCTTGGCCGTCGCGCCCGCCCCTAGCCGGCCCCCTGGTCGTTCGCGACCGACCCTAGACGGCCCCCTGGCCGTCGCGCCCGTCCCTAGCCGGCCCCCTGGCCGTCGCGCCCGTCCCAAGCCGGCCCCCCTGGCCGTCGCGCCCATCCCTAGCCGGCCCCCTGGCAGTCGCGCCCGCCCCTAGCCGGCCCCCTGGCCGTCGCGCCCGCCCCTAGCCGGCGCCCTGGCCGTTGCGCCCGTCCCTAGCCGGCCCCCTGGCCGTCGCGCCCGTCCCTAGCCGGCCCCCTGGCCGTCGCGCCCGCCCCTAGCTGGACCTCTGACCGTTCGCGCCCGCCTCTAGACGGCCGCCCCTAGCCGTCACGCCCACCCCTAGCCGCCCCCCTGGCTGTTTCTAGTCGCCGTCGCGCCTGCTCCTAGCCGTCGCGGCCGCCCCTAGCTGCCGTCGCGGCCGCTTCCAGCCGGCTCACGGCCGCCCCTCGCCGTCGCAGCCGCCCCTAGCTGCCATCGCTGCCGTCTCCAGCCGCCCCACGGTCGCTCCTGCCGTCGCGGCCACCCCAAGCCGCCGTCTTGACTGTCCCTGGCCGCTGTCGCGGCCGGCTCTACTCGCCTTGCTCCAGCTCCTAGCCGCCCCCCCCCCCCCCGCTGCCGCCGATTGCTGGCCCCTCGCGTCCGTCGCCCGTCGGCCCGCCCCGGCATTCGCGTCGTCGCCAGCCCGCCGCCGCCTCGGGGTCGGCCCGTACTGGAGAAGGGTCTCCTGGTGGTGGTGTGGACGAGGGGACCCTGCCAGGTGCAGCCAAGCAGCCGTCTCAGCAGCCGCCGGCGTTGCAGCCGGACTCGCGTCAGCCGCAGCAGCCGCAGCAGCCGCAGCAGAGACGAGCGAGTGGTCTCCCGCCCGGGTGGCCTGGCGCTGGTGGTAGCGCTGGACGTGGTGGTGGTGCGCGTGGTGGGCTGCCGGGTGGTGGTTCGGGTGATGCGCGCTGTCAGTACCTGCTCCAGACCGGTCCTCACCGTGGCTTCGTTTGCGAGAAGATCGGTCACACCTCCGTCCGCTGTTTCCGTCGCCTGGACAACCTGTTTCGTCAGAGTTTCGGCCCGTCGCCCGAGCTCCCAGACTGGCAATGTTTGCTTCGTCGTAGGGTTCAGATTTTTTATCTGGATATGGGTGAGATTGTTACTGCTCTGCATGTGATGTATGCTGATGACTCTAGTGTGCTTCTATCTTATTACCCCTTGTTGCCTAGTGTAGGTGTGCCTTGCTTAGACTCCCCTGCTACGTCAGGCGTAGCATCCCCTACTTTGTTTAGCCTTGGTTACTGATTCCTGCTCCTGTCGGTCTCTCACTCACCCGACTCTTCTCTGGCACCACAGGCTAGGTCACCCTGCGCTCCCGCGTCTGCGTCACATGTTACAGCACGGTCTCGTCCTAGGCCTCCCCGGGTCGTTCCCCGAGTTTCCCTCCTCCCCAGCCCCACCTTGCACGCCCTGTGTTGAGGGCCGGCTCCGCCGTGCCCCTCACTCCTCCTTGTTTCTCCCTACTGCAGACCCGCTACAGACTCTGCACGTGGACGTCTAGGGCCCCGCCCCCGTCCATGGGCCGTGTCGAGAGCGCTACTTCCTAGTGCTTGTCAACGACTACACGCGCTACACCATGGTGTTCCCCCTGGAGCGGAAGCCTGACGTGCCTGTCATTCTTATCCCGTAGCTTGTCTCTGCGCGTGTCCACCGCGGTCTCCCTGTCTTGCGTCTCCACTCCGACCGTGGTGGCGAGTTTGCCTCTGGTGTCCTTGGTCGTTTCTGTTGTGCGGAGGGCATCACCCAAACGTTCACCTTGCCGAACTCCCCGCAGCAGAATGGGGTCGCTGAGCGACGCATCGGTTTGGTCATGGAGGTGGCTCGCACCTCCATGATCCATGCCGGTGCACCCCATTTTCTATGGCCGTTCGCCGTTCGCTACGCCTCTCACTAGCTTAACCTGTGGCCGCACCCCCAGCAGCCTCAGGTTTTGCCGACCCTTCTTTGGTCTGCGTCACCTAGTGACGCGTCTGCGTTTTACGTCTTGGGCTGCCTTGCTCACGTTCGTGCCTCTGGCACGGACAAGCTCATTGCCCGCACCCTTCCTTGTGTCTTCCTCGGCTTCCCCCTTGACGCGTCTGACTGGCACTTGTACCACCCGCCGTCTCACTGGTTCTTTCACTCTTATGACGTCACCTTTGACGAGTCCGTCACCTTCTACCGTTGCTTCCCCCACCGCGGTCCCCCGGTTAACCCCCCCCTGTTCCTAGTCACCCCTTCCGTGGTCGTTGCCGCCCCTCCCCCTCCCCGTCCTGCCCCCTCTGGTGTGTCCCACGTCACCCCACTTACGTCGGTTGTCCCGGTTGAGGAGTCTACTGACTCTGGTGGTCCTGCGGCGTAGTTCTTGCCGCCTGCCCCTGCTCAGGTGTCTCCTGCTCCGCCGCCTCCGCAGCCGCCGTCGCCACCGCTGTCACAGCCGTCGTCACTTTCGCCGCCGCCGCCGTCGTTGCAGCCGCCGCCGCAGCAGCAATTCGTTGCCTCTTGGGGTGCTGGAGTTGGGGTGGGTACTAGTCCTGGGACTCCTGTCGTGGCTTGTCCCGACGTGCCTGGGGGTGGTACCGGTGCTCGAGGGGTTCTGAGCTCTGGGGGTGTTCCTTCTGGGGGTGCGGGCGTGGAGTGTTCTGGAGGTAGCAGCCAGACAGCTTGCGGTCCCAGTGTCGGTGTCACACCACCGCCGCAGCAGTCCTCGCCGGTGTCCGCTCTTCGCCTGCTCGGCCTTCCGTCCCCTGACCCCGCGTCTGTGCCTCCTCCTCCTCCTGTCTACGGCCCTGTCTTCCCTCCTCCAGACTCGTCTCCGGCCCGTTTCCCCCCTCGTTCCCCTCTTGTGTCCCCTCGTCTGTCTCCTGAAACGACTCCTCCGTCTCACGTCTGGTCTCGCCGTCCCTCCCGTGCTCGACCTGTCTCCCCTGTCTCACGCTCTCACCCTATGTTGCTTCGTTCCCACGTGTCTCGTCCTCCCCTTCTCCCATCGCCCCCTCCGTCCTCCCTTGACGTTGCTCCCCCCCCTCTGTCTGACTACCTGCGTGCCGCTCGTCCTCTTGTTCCTCGGGTCCTTGCCTCTCTCGTTACCGACCCGTCTGTTCCGGTTTCGAGCCTTGACGCCCTTGTCGCTGCGGTCGCTGACTTCGCCTCTACGTGCCGCCTTGACTACGCCACCGCTCTGGTCTCTGACCCTGCCTGTCCTCCGTCTGTCGGGGGTGCTCCCGCCCTTGGCAGTGACGTCCTGGAGGACTGCCAGTACGAGCTTGCTTTCCTGTCCGAGGCTGCTCCCCATCTCTGCTCTATGCTTCTAGTTCCTGAGAATGACCCCGACGCTTTCGACATCCCGACCCCTCGCACTTACGCTGAGGCGGTCTCGGGACCCTGGGCCTCTCAGTGGATAGCTATCATGGAGCAGGAGATGGCATCTTGGAGATCCACCGGCACCTACGTCGACGCAGTTCCCCCACCTGGGGTGAACGTAGTCGATGGCCGCTAGCTCTTCAAGGTGAAGCGCCCTCCTGGAGAGCCGCCTGTGTTCAAGGTGCGCTACTTGGCTAGAGGTTTCAGTCAGCGTGAGGGGGTGGACTTCTTCCAGACCTTCGCTCCGACCCCGAAGATGACTAATCTTCGGGTGCTGCTACATGTAGCAGCTCAGCGTGACTACGAGCTTCACTCCCTCGATTTCTCTACTGTGTTTCTTCAGGGCAGCCTACACGAGCTGGTCTACCTGCGCCGCCCTCAGGGTTTCACTGGTACCTTCCCTCCTGCGACCCAGTGGCTCCTGCGGCGCCCCGTCTATGGCCTGCGGCAGCCTCCCCGTGAGTGGCACGACACGTTGCGTGTTACGCTTGCTGACCTTCAGTTCCTGAGGAGTCAGCAGAGCCCAGTGGTCCTTACGCAGAGCTGGTGGGTTGCCTCATGTACCTTATGACTTGCACTCGCCCAGATCTTGCATACCCTCTTAGCATCCTGGCTCACTTTGTGGCCACAGGCAGACACCGACCTCAGCACTGGTCTGCCGCTAAGAGGGTTTTGCGTTATCTTGCAAGTACATCAGGCATGGGGTTAGTGCTAGGAGGACGTAGCCCAGTGGTCCTTACTGGACACACAGACGCTTCTTGGGCAGACGACGCCGAGACCCTCAGGTCCTCGCAGGGCTACTGCTTCAGCATTGGTTCAGGTGCCGTCTCGTGGAGAGCTACCTGCTCCTCATCTGTTGCCTAGTCCAGCTGTGAGGCCAAGATCTACGTCTGTGCCATGGCGGCACAGGAGCTCCGCTGGCTGGCCTTCTTGCTGACTGACTTAGGTGAGCGGCCTAGCTCTGCCCCGGTCCTGTACGCTGACAACAGGGCCATGATCCTCTTGTGTAAGGAGCCTCGACTCGAGGGCAGAGCGAAGCACATCCAGCTGCGGTACTTCCTCCTGCGTGAGCTCCAGCAGCGCCGCCAAGCGCGCGTAGTACACTTGGCCTTAGGTGCCAACACAGCAGATATCTTTACGATGGCGCTTGCGCCTAAAGATCATCAGCGTCACTGTGTACAGCTAGGGCTCGTTTCTGTAGCCTCTCACTTGCTTGGGCCTTGACTTTGTACTATCCTTTATATGTATAATTTACCCTAACTGGCCTTGTGGCCTCTTCCAGTGGCAGGACTAGTAGTGCCGCCCTGGTCTTGCTCTTGTCTTGTTTGTACTCCTTTGACTGGTCTTTAGACCCTTGCCTCAGAGGCTGGACTAGTAGTGCCACCCTGAGCTGCTTCTTTCCCTGTTAGGCATTGCCCCTATATAGTACAGGGGGTGTGTCAAATGTAACTTAGGTCGTTGATGTAGACTATACTGGATTGTGCCTTAGAGGTTACAACACCCTAGTCTAGATACCCTTGTACTCATACATTCTAGTTCAATTATTCATTCTGATTTCCACGTCCCCAGTTCGTCGGATTTGGCACGTCAACGCATTGTACCGCAGCTGACGCCTCTACAGGAACCGACGACCGAGCCCTTGAAGATTCTCGGCCATCGAGTCACAACGCAGCAGAACCGTGGAATGGTGGATTTTCTCGTCAGATGACGCGATCGGACGTCTGAGTATGACAGCTGTGTACCCCTCGCTGATATCAAATCACACCTGATTCTAACAGCGTATTATCAGCGCCGGAATGTTTTCGATGCCAACGGCCTCGTTGTCTCTCTCGCTGACCCCTCTGCGGGTCCTGTCGTCGCTCGCAGTTCTACGTCCCTTCCCTGTCCAGCAGTTCCCTCAGGCTCCCTTACAGGCCTCCACGTTCCCTCGTTCTCGAGGAACCTGGTTGGTGTCTGCTGTCTCCAAGACCTCAACGTCACCACCACGTTCCCCGGGCACAAGCGGTTCGCTGTCTGTTCTGAGTCTGTCTCAAGTTCCCCCATTGCGACGTTCCCCCAGGACCCGGTATCCGGTCTGTTCACCCTAGACACCGCCCCCCCCCCCCGGTTGGTACGTCCTCCCAGGTCGCTGCAGCTTGCTCGTGTCGGTCCCTCACTCACCCGTCCCTTCTCTGGCACCACCGCCTAGGTCACCCTGCACTCCCACGTCTGCGTCACATGTCCCAGCACGGTCTTGTCTTAGGTCTCCCTGCGTCGCTCTTTGCCCTTCTTCCCTCGACTGCGCCACCGTGCACGCCTTGCGTCGAGGGCTGGCTCCGCTGCTCTCCTCACTCCTCCTCATTGCGCCCTGCTAGTGCCCCCCTTCAGACCCTGCACCTGGACGTTTGGGGCCCTGCCCCCGTCCCCGGACTGCGAGGTGAGCGCTACTTCCTTGTGCTCGTCGACGACTACACGCGCTACACCACGGTGTTTCCCCTGGAGCGGAAGGCCGACGTGCCCGACGTTCTTCTCCCGTGGGTCGTAGCTGCGCGGCTTCACCGCGGTCTCCCCGTGTTGTGTCTCCACTCTGACCCGGTGTCTCCGCCTCCACTGTCGCAGTCGCCGACCCCGCCGCAGCCGCCGCCGCCGTCGCTGCCGCCGCCGTCGCCGCCGCCGCCGTCGCCGCTGCCGCCGCCGCCGCCGTCGCCGCCGCTGTCGTCGCCGCCACTGCCGCCGCCGCTCTTGGCCCCTGGGGGTGCTGGCAATGAGGAGGGTGTTCGTCCTGCGGCTCCTGGGGGTGCCGCTGGTGTTGGAGGGGGTTCTCGCTCTAGGGGTGTTGGTTCTGGGGGTGCTACTGTTGAGTGTTCAGCCGACGGTCGTCCTGCCTCTGACAGTCCGAGGGTTCCGGCCCAGCCGTCGCAGCAGCCGCAGCAGCCGTCGCCGCCGGTCTCCGCTCTCCGCCTGCACGGCCTTCCCTCCCCGGACCGCGCGCCGGTGTCTCCCCCACGGCCTGCTGACCTTCCTGTCTACGGTCCTGTGTTCCCGCCGCCGGACTCGTCTCCGGCCCGTCTTCCTCCTCGTTCCCCTCCTGTGTCCCCTCCGCAGTCCCCTGACCCTACACCTCTGTCTCACGTTTGGTCTCGCCGTCCCTCCCGTGCTCGTCCCGTCTCTCCTGTCCTGCCCACCCACCCTATGTTGCTCCGTTCCTGCTCGTCTCATCCTCCCCTCATCCCGTCCCCTCCTCCCCCGTCCCTTGCTGTTGCACCTCCTCCGTTCTCTGACTACCTCCCTGCCGCTCTTTCCCTTGTCCCTCGGGTCCTTGCCTCTCTTGTTACCAACCCTACTGTTCCTGTCTCGCGCCTTGCCGCGCTTATCGCTGCTGTCGCTGCCTTTGCCTCTACCCGCCGCCTTGACTACGCTAACGCTCTCGTCTCTGACCCTGCCCGTCCTCCGTCTGTCGGGGGTGCTCCTGCCCTTGGCAGTGACGTCCTAGAGGACAGGCAGTACGAGCTTGCTTTCCTTTCTGAGGCTGCTCCCCATCTCTGCTCCACGCTGTTAGTCCCTGAGGGTGACCTAGACGCCTTCGACATCCCGACCCCTCGCACCTACGCTGAGGCCACCTCGGGACCTTGGGCCTCTCAGTGGATAGCTGCCATGGAGAAGGAGATGGCATCTTGGAGGTCCACCAGCACTTACGTCGACGCAGTTCCCCCGCCTGGGGTGAACGTAGTCGATGGTCAGTGGCTCTTCAAGGTGAAGCGCCCCCCTGGAGAGCCACCTGTCTTCAAGGCGCGCTACGTGGCTAGAGGTTTCAGCCAGCGCGAGGGGGTTGATTTTTTTCAGACCTTCGCCCCGACCCCGAAGATGACCACTCTTCGGGCGCTGCTACACGTAGCAGCACAGCGCGACTACGAGATTCACTCCCTCAAATTCTCTACTGCTTTTTTTCAGGGCAGCCTACACGAGCAGGTCTACCTGCGGCGACCACAGGGCTTCACTGGTACCTTCCCCCCTGGGACCCAGTGGCTTCTCAGGCGCCCGGTCTACGGCCTGCGTCAGGCTCCTCGCGAGTGGCACAACACACTGTGGGCCACGTTAGCAGACCTGCAGTTCTTTCCGTCCTCTGCTGACCCCTCGCTGTTTGTGCATTCCGGCCAGACTCCGTTCTACATCCGTGTCTATGTAGACGATCTGGTCTTCGCTACTGCTAACAGGGACGCACTGGCCTCTGTAAAGGCCGAGCTGCTGAAGAGACACACCTGCACTGACCTTGGAGAACTACGTCGCTATCTTGGCCTGCAGATCTCTAGGGACAGAGCAGCACGCACCATCACTCTCACACAGTCACACTTGGTGCGTCAGGTCCTTCAGAGGTTTGGTCTTCAGTTCTCCTCCGCACAGCCCACACCTCTACCTGTAGACCATGGGCTCTCCGCTCCCGTTCCTGAGGAGCCCGTAGAGCCCAGTGGCCCCTACGCAGAGCTGGTGGGTTGCCTCATGTACCTGATGATTTGCACTCGCCCAGATCTCGCATACCCTCTCAGCATCCTGGCTCGCTTTGTGGCTACAGGCAGACACCGACCTCAGCACTAGTCTGCCGCTAAGAGGGTTTTGCGTTTTCTTGCTAGTACATCGGGCATGGGGTTAGTGCTAGGAGGACGCAGGCCAGTGGTCCTTACTGGGCACACAGACGCTTCTTGGGCAGACGACTCTGAGACGCTCAGGTCATCGCAGGGCTACTGTTTTAGCCTTGGTTCCAGTACTATCTCTTGGAGATCCACTCGCTCGTCGTCTGTTGCTCAGTCCAGCTGTGAGGCTGAGATCTACGCTGGTGCCATGGCGGCACAGGAGCTCCGCTGGCTGACCTTCTTGCTTACAGACTTAGGTGAGCGGCCTAGCTCTGCCCCAGTCCTGTACGCTGACAACAGGGCCATGATACTCCAGTGTCAGGAGCCTCGGCTTGAGGGCAGAGCGAAGCATATCCAGCTGCGGTACTTCCTCCTGCGCGAGCTACAGCAGCGCCGCCAGGCCCGCGTAGTTCACTTGGCCTCAGGTGCCAACACAGCTGATATCTTTACTAAGGCGCTTGCGCCTAAAGATCATCAGCAACACTGTGTACAGCTTGGTTTTGTTCCTGTAGCTACTCATCTGTTAGGATCCTGATTGTATACTCTCTATTATATATGCCTGTCAGACTGGCCTTGTGGCCTTACCTATAATGGCAGGACTAGTAGTGCCGCCCTGGCTTGCTTTAGTCTTGTTTGTACCCTTGCTGACTGGTCTTTAGACCCTTGCCTCAGTGGTTGGACTAGTAGTGCCACCCTGAGCTGTTTGCTTCTTGCTTAGCTTCACCCCTTGTCTAGCCTAGGGGGTGTGTCAACTTATACATGTTAGCTGTGTACAAGTTATAGGCTACACTGGGGTATGCTTCTAGTGAGTACAACCAACTAGTATTTGTTCTAGGTTTCTACTGTTAAAGTAGCTCTAGGCTAGGATACTAGGCAGGAACAAGGCCGCCATGAATGTGGCGGCGGGGTTTAGCTAGGAGCTGGAAGAGAGTGTCGAGAGAGAAGGGTTTGGATTAGGAAGAGAGGGGAGTACAAGGAGGGGTTTGTACCCCCTACAGAAAGGTTCAGTAACAACCTACCAAGCCTATATTAAATTATAACTTATATATTTTGAACACACCCCCTAGGCTTGGTAGTGTCAAGCCCACTCACACCCCCACACCCACACCCACACCCACACCCACACCCCCTAGCCCAGCACCCCCATTCCCAGCAGGAACCGAAACAACTCCGGAAGTGGGCAGATCCCACGGCCCGCGGGATGGCTGGAGGCAGCAGCGACAGTGACGACAGCGGCGGCGGCGGCGGCGTGCGGCGGCGCCCGGCCCGCGGCAACAGCGGCGGCAGCGGCGGCTTGAACGTCAGAGGCTGGTGCAGCGGCCCCCGCCCTCTCGGCGGCATGTCCATTCCCCTTGGAGGTGGGGAGGGCCCTCATGAGGCAGTCGTCGGCTGCAGCAAGGAGGTGGGGGATGCAGGGGAAGGAGGGGGAGGCGGGTGGGGGGGGGGGGGGGGGGGAGGGACGAATCTTCAGCGACGCGCCATAAATGGCGCGACGCTTACTGGCGGGACAGCGGCGACGCTGATGCAGCGGCGGCATCTCGCAACGGCCATCACAGCGGCACGAAGACAAGAAGCCGCGACGGCGGCACAAAAGCGGGAGGCCGCCACGGCGGCACAACGACAAGTGGCCGCCACGGCGGCAGGAAAATAAGGGGCCGCGACGGCGGCACAGGCGCGGACGATTAAAGTACGCTGTGGAAGCGTGGGGAGCAGGCCCACAAATGGTCACCTGCTCTGATACCATGTTAAAGTAGCTCTAGGCTAGGATACTAGGCAGGAACAAGGCCGCCATGAATGTGGCGGCGGGGTTTAGCTAGGAGCTGGACGAGAGTGTCGAGAGAGAAGGGTTTGGATTAGGAAGAGAGGGGAGTACAATGAGGGGTTTGTACTATCAAACAGTGAAATTGATGAATGAGAGGAAGAGAGTACACAAACATATACCTAACAGTTGTACTCTCTAGAAGATGACCCTATACAGTCTATACAAGCATGATAACTAAACATGTTTGACACACCCCCTGGACTGCATAGGGGAATGTTCTAGACAAGCAGCTCAGGGTGGCACTACTAGTCCAGCCTCTGAGACAAGGGTCTAAAAGACCAGTCAGAAGGAGTACAGGCAAGGCAAGAACTAGTACAGGGCGGCACTACTAGTCCAACCACTGTAAGAGGACACAAGTCCAGTCTGAGTGTACACACAGATATATAGGACAGTACAAAGTCAAGGCCCGAGTAAGTGAGAGACTACAGGAACCAGACCAAGCTGTACACAGTGCCGCTGATGATCTTTAGGCGCAAGCGCCTTCGTAAAGATATCAGCTGTGTTGGCACCGGAGGCTAAGTGTACTACGCGAGCCTGGCGACGCTGCTGTAGCTCACGCAGGAGGAAGTACCGCAGCTGGATGTGCTTCGCTCTGCCCTCGAGTCGAGGCTCCTGACACAGGAGGATCATGGCCCTGTTGTCAGCGTACAGGACCGGGGCAGAGCTAGGCCGCTCACCTAAGTCAGTGAGCAAGAAGGTCAGCCAGCGGAGCTCCTGTGCCGCCATGGCACCGGCGTAGATCTCGGCCTCACAGCTGGACTGGGCAACAGACGAAGAGCGGGTAGCTCTCCACGAGATAGCACCTGAGCCAAGGCTAAAGCAGTAGCCCTGGGAAGACCTGAGCGTCTCCGCGTCGTCTGCCCAAGAAGCGTCTGTGTGTCCAGTAAGGACCACTGGCCTGCGTCCGCCTAGCACTAACCCCATGCCCGATGTACTTGCAAGATAACGCAAAACCCTCTTAGCGGCAGACCAGTGCTGAGGTCGGTGTCTGCCTGTGGCCACGAACCGAGCCAGGATGCTGAGAGGGTATGCGAGATCTGGGCGAGTGCAAGTCATAAGGTACATGAGGCAACCCACTAGCTCAGCGTAAGGACCACTGGGATCTACCGACTCCTCAGGAACTGGAGCGGAGAGTCTGTGGTCCAGAGGAAGAGGGGTGGGCTGTGCGGAGGAGAACTGAAGGCCGAACCTCTGAAGGACCTGGCGCACCAAGTGTGACTGAGTCAGGGTGATGGTGCGCGCGGCTCTGTCCCTGGAGATCTGCAAGCCAAGGTAACGGCGCAGCTCTCCAAGGTCAGTGCAGGTGTGTCTCTTCAGCAGCTCTGCCTTCACGGAGGCCAGTGCGTCCCTGTCAGCAGTGGCAAAGACCAGGTCGTCTACGTAGACAAGGATGTAGAACGGAGTCGAGCCAGCACGAACGAAGAGCGAGGGGTCTGCAGAGGACGGAAAGAACTGCAGGTCAGCAAGGGTAGCACGCAAAGTGTCGTGCCACTCACGAGGCGCCTGGCGCAGGCCGTAGACTGGCCGCCGCAGAAGCCACTGGGTCCCAGGGGGGAAGGTGCCAGTAAAGCCCTGAGGGCGCCGCAGGTAGACCTGCTCGTGAAGGCTGCCCTGAAGAAAGGCAGTGGAGAAGTCGAGGGAGTGAAGCTCGTAGTCACGCTGAGCCGCTACGTGTAGCAGAACCCGAAGAGTAGTCATCTTCGGGGTAGGAGCGAAAGTCTGAAAGAAGTCCACCCCCTCGCGCTGACTGAAGCCTCTAGCCACGTAGCGCGCCTTGAACACAGGCGGCTCTCCAGGAGGGCGCTTCACCTTGAAGAGCCAGCGGCCATCGACCACGTTCACCCCAGGTGGGGGAACTGCGTCGACGAAGGTGCCGGTGGATCTCCAAGATGCCATCTCCTGCTCCATGGCAGCTATCCACTGAGAGGCCCAGGGTCCCGAAACCGCCTCAGCGTAAGTACGAGGGGTCGGGATGTCGAAAGCGTCTGGGTCACCCTCAGGGACTAGCAGCATGGAACAGAGATGGGGAGCAGCCTCGGACAGGAAAGCAAGCTCAAACTGGCGGTCCACTAGGACGTCACTGCCGAGGGCAGGAGCACCCCCGACAGACGGAGGACAGGCAGGGTGAGAGACCAGAGCGGTGGCGTAGTCAAGGCGGCGGGTAGAGGCGAAGTCAGCGACCGCAGCGACGAGGGCGTCAAGACTCGACACTGGAACAGACGGGTCGGTAACAAGAGAGGCAAGGACCCGAGGAACAAGAGGACGAGCGGCACGAAAGTAGTCGGACAGAGGAGGAGACGCAACTACAAGAGAAGACGGAGGAGGAGACGGGAGGAGGGGAGGACGAGACGCGTGGGAACGGAGCAACATAGGGTGAGAGCGCGGGACAGGGGAGACAGGACGAGCACGAGCGGGGCGGCGAGACCAGACGTGTGAGGGCGGCGTCGGGTCAGGAGACAGAGGAGGGGACACAGGAGGGGAACGAGGGGGAAGACGAGCCGGGGACGAGTCTGGCAGAGGGAACACGGGGCCGTAGACGGGAAGAGGGGGAGACGGCAGGAGAGGAACAGGCGCAGGGTCAGGAGACGGGAGGCCGAGCAGACGGAGGGCGGTCACAGGCGGGGACTGCTGCTGCGGCGACACAACACCAACACCAGGGCCACAAGCTGCGCGACGGCTACCTCCCGAACCCTCCACACCTGCACCCCCAGAAGGGACACCCCCAGAGCCCGAAACCCCGCCAGCACCGGTACCACCCCCAGGCCCGCCGTTACAAGCCACGACAGGAGCCCCGGGACTAGTACCCACCTCAACGCCAGCACCCCCAGAGTCCACAAACGGCGGCAGGGACGACAGCGGCGGCGGCGGCGGCGGCTGCAGCGACGGCTGCAACGGCGGCGGCGGTGGAGACGACGGCTGCAGCAGCTGCGGCGACGGCGGCTGCGGAGGCGGGGGAGGAGGAGACACCGGGGGAGGGACAGACGGCGAGGACTGCGCCTGAGGACTACCAGAGTCAGAAGACTCGTCGACCGGGACGACCGACGGGAGGGGGGTGACGTGAGACACACCAGAGGGGGCCGGACGGGGGGGCGGGGGGGGGGGGGGGGAGGGGCAGGGACCACCGGGGAAGGAGGGACCAGGAACAGGGGGGGAGTAACCGGGGGACCACGGTGAGGGAAGCGGCGGTAGAAGGAGACGGACTCGTCAAAGGTGACGTCGCGAGAGTGAAAAAAGCGGTGGGACGGTGGGTGGTAGAAGTGCCAGTCAGACGCGTCAAGGGGGAAACCGAGGAAGACGCAGGGGAGGGTGCGGGCAGTGAGCTTGTCCGTGCCAGAGGCACGAACGTGGGCAAGGCAGCCCCAGACGTGGAACGCAGACGCGTCACCAGGGGACCCGGTCCACAGAAGGGTCGGCGAAACCTGCGGCCGCTGGGGGTGCGGCCACAGGTTAAGCTGGTGAGCGGCGTAGCGCACGGCGAACGGCCACAGAAAATGGGGTGCACCGGCGTGGATCATGGAGGTGCGAGCCACCTCCATAACCAAACCGATGCGTCGCTCAGCGACCCCATTCTGCTGCGGGGAGTCCGGCAGGGTAAACGTCTGGGTGATGCCCTCCGCACGACAGAAGCGACCAAGGACACCTGAGGCAAACTCGCCACCCCGGTCGGAGTGGAGGCGCAAGGCAGGGAGACCGCGGTGGACACGAGCAGAGACAAGCCAGGGGATGAGAACGTCAGGCACGTCGGCCTTCCGCTCCAGGGGGAAGACGGTGGTGTAGCGCGTGAAGTCGTCGACAAGCACTAGGAAGAAGCGCTCGCGACGCGGCCCATGGACCGGGGCTGGGCCCCAGACGTCCATGTGCAGAGTCTGCAGTGGTGCGGTGGTAGGGGGAAAAGAGGAGGAGTGAGGGGCACGGCGGAGCCGGCCCTCGACACAAGGCGTGCACGGTGGGGCGGGGGAGGAGGGAAACTCGGGGAACGAACCGGGGAGACCAAGGACGAGACCGTGCTGGGACATGTGACGCAGACGTGGGAGTGCAGGGTGACCAAGGCGGTGGTGCCAAAG
Source organism: Closterium sp. NIES-67 (assembly GCA_027943415.1). NCBI lineage: Eukaryota > Viridiplantae > Streptophyta > Zygnematophyceae > Desmidiales > Closteriaceae > Closterium > Closterium sp. NIES-67. The sequence continues at coordinate 245,245 of BQMB01000501.1, read as the reverse complement.
GAGAGTCGGGTGAGTGAGGGACCGACAGGAGCACGCGGCAGCAACCTGGGTGGACGCAGCTACCGGGGGGGAAGACCCAGCCGGGGACGTCGCGGTGTCAAGTGTGAACAGGCCGGACACCGGGTCCCGGGGGAAAGTGGTAAGGGGGGCACCAGTGGCGGCCTCGGTACAGACAGCATACCGCTCGTGACCAGGGAACGTAGTGGTGACGCCAAGGTCCTGGAGGCAGCCGACACCAACTAGGTTCCTGGAGAACGAGGGGATATGCAGACCGGTGAGCGAACCTGAAGGATCCGCCGGACAGGGAAGGGAGGTGGAACTGCGGGCAACGACGGGACCACCGGAGGGGTCAGCAAGAGTAACGGCAGCGGGAACAGGCAGCGGCGTCAGCGTCGTGGAGTCGCGGAAGAAATACCGGGAGGCGCCAGAGTCCAAGGTGAAGGAAAGCGCAGCAGTCGCGTGAGGCGGCAGTGAAGCGGTGGAAGCACCAAGGCTAAGCAAAGCAGGAGATCCTACGCCTGACGCAGCAGGGGAGTCTACGCTAGGCACCGCTACACTAGGCAACACGGGGTAATAAGAGGGAAGCACACTAGAGTCATCAGCATACATCACATGCAAGGCTGCTACAATGGCATCCATGTCCAAGTCAAAAATCCTAATGCTACGCCTAAGCAAGCTGTGCCAGTCCGGGAGGTCGGGCGCCGGGCCAAAGCGCTGGCGGAACAGGTCGTCCAGACGACGAAAACAGCGAGGAGTAGAATGACCGATCTTACCGCAAACGAAGCCGCGGCGAGGACCGGTCTGGATCTGGTACTGACAGGGCCCGCCTCCAGAACCACCACCCGGTGCACCACCACGCGCACGACCACCACCAGCTCCAGGCCACCCAGGCGGGAGAGCACTCGCCGGCCTCGTCTGCGGCGGCTGCTGCGGCTGCTGCGGCTGCGGCGACTGCTGCTGCTGCAACGGTGGAGGCAGCGGGGCAGCTGGACCGGGCAGGGTCCCCACGTCCGCACCGGCACCGGACGACCCGCCTCCACCACTACCCCCACCCGCACCCCCGCCGCCTCCGCCGCTCCCAACCTTGGGGCGGCGGCCCTTCGCCGAGCGGGACTGCACTGCAGCAGCAGTCTCAGCCACAGCGACAGAGCCGTCGGAGAAGGTACACTGAGCGGGGGCACAACCCTGAAAGATAGGGACCGGTACTGTACCGCTCGCCTGGGCTATGGAGCGGTGACGAGTCTCTATGGCAGTCAGGGTGTCAACAAAGTCGGTGAGGGTGAGAGCAGCAGGATGGATGCTAAGAAACTGGTCGCGGGCGGCGGCAAGGCGGTCAGGGAGGCGGGTGGCAAGGAGGTAGAGGGTGGAGGTCATGGGAGGCTGGTGGACTCTAAGCTGTGCATCAGTGCAGGCAGCACGCCAGGCCTCATCTATCGAGCGCAGGTGGGCAGCGAGGTCAGAGACAGTGGGGAAAGACGCCAGGTCAGGAAAGAGCAGGGGGAGGATCAGGCGACCCACTGAGGCAGCAGGAGGGGTAGAATAGCGCTTGATGACAGCATCAAGGTAGGCCTGGGCGGTAGTAATGGTTCTAAAGCGAGGGCGCTCAGGGGGGGGGAGGGCATTGCTAATGGCGAGCTGAGCAAGGGCATCGCGGGAAAGCCAGACAGAGCGGGCAAGGGCAGCAGCGGCAGCGGACTCGCGCTCAGCGGGCGTGGGATCAGCGGGCAGCACAGCAGGGGGGTCAGGGCAGGGGAGCATACCGTCTAGGTGTGCAGAAAGCGGGTGGCCGTCCTGCCGCTGGCCAGTGAGGTGGCGGCGAAGGTCAGCCAACCACGCCTCGAACTCCAGAGGCTGACCCTCAGCATCAAAACGAAGCTCAGCAGCCATGAGGGGCAGTGGAGGACAGTGCAGTGCAATGCAGTGCGGTGCAGTGCGATGCAGTGCGGTGCAGTACGGTCCAGTGCGATGCAGTGCGGGCGGTGCGGTCCAGTGAGGTGCAATGCGGTGCAAGGCGGGGCAGGAAAGTGAAGGAGGGTGCAAAGTGGTGCGGGGAACGGGGGACAGTACCAGGAAGTATGGAGGGCCGGGGAAGGCGCGTCAGGGCCGGGCAGGCACGACAAAGCCGGGCGGCGGCGACGGGGCCGGGCGGCTGCGACGGGGCCGGGCGGCGGCGACGGGGCCGGGCGGCAGCGACAAGGCCGGGCGGCGGCGACGTGGCCGGGCGGCTGCGACGGGGCCGGGCGGCTGCGACGGGGCCGGGCGGCAGGGACGGGGCCGGGCAGGACACAGCAGGGCCGGGCAGGGGCGACGGGGCCGGGCGGCTGCGACGGGGCCGGGCGGCAGCGACAAGGTCGGGCGGCAGGGACGGGGCCCGGGCAGGACACAGCAGGGCCGGGCAGGGGCGACGGGGCCGGGCGGGCGAGCAGGGGCCGGGCAGGGCGACAGGGGCCGGGCAGCCGCGACAGGGGCCGGGCGGGCGCCACGTGGCCGAGAGGCCGCGACGGGGCCGAGCAGGGGCGACGGGGCCCAGGAGGGGCTCGACGGGGCCCAGGAGGGTAGCTACGGGCCCAGGAGGGGCGCTACGGGCCCAGGAGGGGCGCTACGAGCCCAGGAGGGGCGCTACGGGCCCTGGTAGGGGCGCGAGGGGGGGCCTGGGAGGGGCGCGACGGGGCGTGGGAGGGGCGCGACAGGGCTGGGGAGGGGCGCGACGGGGCCTGGAGGGGCGCTACAAAGCCCAGGTAGGGGCGCGACGGGGCCTGGGGGGAGCGCAATGGGGCCCAGGAGGGGCGCTACCGGGGCCTGGGAGGAGCGCGACTGGGCTAGGGAGGGGCGCGACGGGGCCTGGGAGGAGCGCAATGGGGCCCAGGAGGGGCGCTACGGGGCCTGGGAGGAGCGCGACGGGGCCCTGGAGGGGCGCTACCAGGCCCTGGAAGGGGCGCGACGGGGCCTGGAGGGGCGCTACGAAGCCCTGGAAGGGGCGCGACGGGGCCTGGAGGGGCGCTACGAAGCCCTGGAAGGGGCGCGACGGGGCCTGGGAGGAGCGCAATTGGGCCCAGGAGGGGCGCTACGAGGCCTGGGAGGAGCGCGACGGGGCCCTGGAGGGGCGCTACGGGGCCCAGAAAGGGGCGCAACGGGGCCCAGGAAGGGGCGCGACGGGGCTAGGGAGGGTCGCGACGGGGCGAGGGAGGGTCGCGACGGGGCTAGGAGCACGACGGGGCCCAGCTAGGGGGCGAGCGGAAGCGTGAGGGGGGGGGGGGGGGGGGGGGATCCTACCTACGCGTGATACCATATCAAACAGTGAAATAGATGAATGAGAGGAAGAGAGTACACAAACATATACCTAACAGTTGTACTCTCTAGAAGATGACCCTATACAGTCTATACAAGCATGATAACTAAACATGTTTGACATGTACCCCCTACAGAAAGGTTCAGTAACAACCTACCAAGCCTATATTAAATTAAAACATATATAATTTGAACATCTACTTCTAGTTCATTATCCAGTTCTTACTTTCACACGTTCGACCTCATTTGTCGGCCCAACCCTTTTCCGCGCCGCGTCTAGCATTGTCGCCATATTGCCAAACCTATCCAAGTTTCGAGGTTATCGCCCTAGCACGCCAACCCTTATATAACATCGTGTCTTCATTGCAATAGCGACATTGTATTCTCACGTTATATTTCATTGATACTTCCTATATCATTACAGTTGGGCTGCTTAGGCGAAGGTGTTTGCTTGCCTTCGACTAATCACGAGCCTCCTTTTACAGCCACCACGTCATTGTTCAGTTTCATCCGGGTGCATGGGGTTACCCAATTTTTCGCTCCGAAACTGCTAGCAAAAACACTCGCGCCTTGCAACTTGCGATCTGGGCTTTAAGGGGAAAATGCCATTTTTCTAGCTACTAAATATCCTCTGCTATTTTATTGCCTTCTTGTTTCCGAATTGGCATGTAGCGACTCTCATATTATGAGGGCACTGGCTTAGGGCTATTGTTTTGTGTGCTCTACAGCTCCCCCTAGAAATTGCGTTCCATCCAAACCTTCCCAAAACCCATCCCAAAGCAGTCGAATCTCGGTCAAACCCAGACAAACCGCGTCGAATTTTCGTCCCAGTCCCTGTCCAGGGCTGGAAGTGACGACAAACGATTTCGACATGTGGGACCTGGTCCTTTTCGCGAAGGGCAGCGGGAAGGCTGGATGGCTGGTGCTATGTTTTCCCCACAACTATACACTCTGCGCACGTACATCTTGCGATGTTTGCAGAGATGATTATAGATGGATGTGTGATTCAGTGAGGCTACTGGAGGGTTCCGAAACCCGTTTTGGAGTCTTTGTTACAAGGACAGCTGCTGATGTGACGGCATCCTGCTTCTTGAACAGCCGACACTTACTGTACTCGGTTCTGATTTCAGAACACGCCCTCATCCTCTGCAAAGTAGTGTTTTCCAAAACTATGTCAGGGGTAGCCCCCAAATGACCCTATCACCAAGGCAAGCACCTCCCTGAATGGCATGGGGTGATGGGATGGGACGCGAGTTTGCCGCGCCGCAGGATGGGTAAGGGAGGTGCTCAGGGGAAAATTGAGGACCATTCCTGCGTCGTGTCATCCGCGGACGTCAGACACACGAAGACACTGGAGTGGTGGGAGATTTTCCAGTGTCGACGACTTTTGTCGGTGAAGCGAACAAAAAAATCACGGTTAGCAGGTTGGCCAAGCGCTCATATGGTTGTCGCTGAGGAGCACTAAAGACGAAACGCCTAACCCAAAGTGCACTGTAGGCTAGCGTTCAGGTCCATTTACGAAATGGCAACCAATGAAATGCAAGAAATGGCAGCAAGAAATGGCAAAATTGGGTGTGCAAATATCGCCTACGTACTGAAATTCAACGCAAAAACAGCGATTGCCACAAATCTGGGCAGGCTCGATTTCATGAAAAAGGGCGGCACGCCAGTACCGTTTTTGTCGCATTGGGCTCGAGGTACTGTGTTGTGGGGTCGCATCTTCGGTTCAGCGACGTTTAGCCCTCGGAAATTGTCACACATCCGTTTTAAGGGAACACACCCAGTCAGTTCCGAAGTCGCGCAGTTTGACTACGAAGAAACCAGGTTTGCCCCAGAGCCGGAAGACACCCGCGGATGACACGACGCAGGAACGGTCCTGAGCAATGAGTTTCAGGGACCAACTTGTGAGAGCGTGTCCACCCAAACCAAAGTTGGCCGAATCTTTGAGAATCTCCCGGTAACCCGTATCACGGTGCTAGTTCTGCGTTGAACCTACTGTATTTGCAACTCAGCAGCTTTTCGAAGGACTGGCGCGTGTCAGTTGGCGTTGGTTTGGCAACTCTACTCTCTACGGTACAGTGTACCCTCTTATTCATCCCGCCTCATCATCCTCTTTGCTCCATTCCTCCATTCCTTCCCTCCTCTTGTCATATACTCTTCCTCCATTCATCATCATCTACTCTTCCTCCATTCCTTCCCTCCCTTTGTCCCTTCCAGGGTCCTCGCTAGGGCATTCCGCAACGAAACGGGACTGCCCCCAGAAGTACCCTTTAGCGGACGGAATCTCGGAAACTTACCCATTTGTGAACGGTTTCGTCGAAGTACTACTCTTTTTTGTTACACTTACCAATATTATAAGCACGGCTAAGGATGTGAGGGTCATTTGCAACATGTCAACATGTCTCAGTTTAAGAAACACTTCCCCCTACACACCACCTAGGGAGTGAACTGTTTCCCTACGCTTGTCAGTCAAGGGACGGAAGTGATCGCCACTAACAGTTTTCGCTCTACAAGTAGACTCCGTACGGATTCAAAGGAAAATATCCCTTGATGCCAATGAATTACACGAATCCTAATCCTTCAGGTGGACGGAATCAAGGAAAGTTCACTCTGTAAAAAGCGGGGAATCAGGCGGGAAAATACTCCTGCTTTCTCTACATTAAGGGTAATTGCCCTGTTAGGTAGAAGCCTGGTCCCTCCCTCTGTCCCTCAGGGCGTGTCCAGCGCGTACGTTTCATTGCGGTAGGGTAAGGTGCCTCACGGATGAGAAGGATTGATAACAAATCTAGAACGATTAGGTAGGGTTTTGACAAAAAAACGTACGTGCTGGACACGCCCTCACTCTGTCCCTCCCTTCTCCCCACTATCCCTTCATTCCCTTCTCCTCCTCCCTCCCTACCTCCTTCCCCCCTCACCTACGGCGTGGAAGAGACAGAAGCAGCTACAGAGTGATTCCACGGATGCACCTAGTTACTGTACCGTACGGGCTCTGTTGTGATTCCGCTTTGGCTGATGAATCTTGGGAGGAGCATATGGTGTGGTGGTGGTGGTGACTGCTGAAGGAGAGGTCGGAAAAAACGCCAGATCACCCCTCCCTCCATTCCACCTGCTGTACAGCACATACGGTGATCTTCAACTCCCATTTCCCGAAAATCAATTCCAATTTCCCGAAAATATTTCCATCTGAGGTAGGGTGTAGACTCCAAGGCCTTGCGAATTCCGAAGAGTCGCCCCTACATATTTCGGGCACTACACATTTACACGGATGATGCAGTAGTGGCCTGTCGGAATCAGCTTTGGGTGACTTACCTCCTTAGGACGCGCTTCCACCAGTCCTAGGGAGGTAGCCACTAAAGACATGCCTTCACGTTAATGTGTTTTTTCTTTCTTTCCCGCTCGCGATCAGCGACAACGCTGTGAGTGCGCCGGCCAAGTCTCGTGTTTTTTCTGTTTTTTTCGTCTGCGGCATTGACCCCTCGTTTGAGGCAGCGACGGATATGCTGTTCTTGTAGCGAGGGCTGCAGTTATGGTAGCTGGGGGCACGGCCGTCGTCTCTATTTCCGCTTCCTTCTCCACGGCGTCTCCCGCGTGGGAGCAGCACAGTCAGGCGCAGCTTCCCCCTTTCTCCGCCACTCCTTCCGCCGTCCCTTCCGCCACTCCTTCCGCAGCCCCCTCCGCATCCGCTTCCGCCAACCCTAACGCATCCGCGGACATGACTCCCCGCCCAGCCCCGCCAATCCGCTCCACCAGTGAGGGCGGCGGCGCAGTTCCCGCCGATCGTTCCGCTCCCCCAGGAGTCGGCCCCTGCGCGGACGCGGAATGCGCACGCGGGGGTCTAAGCCGCGGAGAAAGTACCGGCGGAGCATGCGGAGTAGCGCGCCGTTCCGCGGCTGGCGCAGGCGCAGGCGGCGACGCGCAGCTGATTTTTTACGTGGGGCTGGCGCACCGGGGGGTGGTGCTGGCCGATTATGGGAAGCAGAGGAAGCTTCTACGCAGCCTCGTCGCGTCAGCGCTCCTCGAGATTCCCCGCCACGTCAGCAGATACTCCATGGTACGGTCGCATTCCTTCTCCCGCCTGCGCCCTTTTCTCCCTCCTTGGTACTCCATAGTACGCGTCGCCCGCGTTCCTTCTTCCGCGTTCCTTCCCCCGCACGCGTTCTTTCATCCGCCGGTCGCGCTTTCTTGCGCCGTTTCTCGCGCCGACTTTTCCGGACCGCGAATTCCCGCGCGCGGTCTCCGTCGTGGTTTGCGCCGCTTCTCGCTCTCCGCCACGCCCCACGCGCCTCTCGCGCCCCAATCTGAGGCGCCTCAAAAGTAGAATCCGCGCCCCACGCGCCTCACGCGCCTCACGCGCCCCACGCGCCGCATCCTCGCATTCCCTCTCCGCCGCGCCTTACGCGATTCATCCTAACGCGCGCGTGTGAGGGTGACGGAGGACGTCCACGATTCATTCTCGTGGCTCGTCCTCCCTCCCCTTGCTCGCCCCCTTGCTCGCCCCCTCTCGGTTCTCTCACCTCTTTTCTTCCCGCGTTCGCTCCTCTCTTCCTCCCTACGAGTTTCGAGATGTCTCATAACTCTTCCCTCTTCCTCCCTATGCTTTCTTCCGCCTCTTTCTCCCTACCGCCACCCCTCTTTCCTCTCCGCCTCCCCCTTGCCCTCTCTTTTTCCCTCCCTCACCATCCTAGGGGTACGGTCGAACGAACGTCCTGTTTGCCGTCGACCAATCAGGCCTCGCCACGTTTGTGGTCGCTGACGTGGCTCTGGACCGTCCACGCGCCTACTCCATCCTACACAGCATCCGCTGTGCTTATATCGAGATCTGCTCGCTCTCTGTTTCCCCCTCCCCCTCCTCCCCCCTCTTTACTCTCCGCTCCGCCTCCCCCCCCCTCTGCTCCTCCTTCGCCCTTCCGCCTTCCGCGCCCCGCGCGCTGTCCCCTGTCTCCGCCCGTCTCCCCCCTTCCCCACCGCTCCCCGCGTCCCCTCCCCCGGACACCCCTCCGCGTCCCGCCACCGCCGATCCCGCGTCTCTCCGCGCCATCGCCAGGCGATTGGCCAGCGGCGCGGGCCACGTCAGCAGCTCTTACCGTGGCGGCAGCAGCAGCTCGTGCCACGTCAGCGGCGCCAGGAACAGCCATCGGCTGAGTCACAGCAGCCGGGGCGGCGGCAGCAGCAGCAGCGGCAGGGAAGTGGTGAATGCGGCGAGGGACGGTAGCGTGGGTGCTAGCGGTAGTGGCGAGAGCGGTTGGAGTGGTGGTAGTGGCACGTGCTACAGCAACGGGGGAACGTGCGAAGGCGAAGATCCCCAGACGACCCACGTTGAAGCGGAGGAAAGGGCGGAACAGGAGGCAAGGGTTGAAGAGGAGGAAAGGGTGCATGAGTCAATGCCGCCGAGCGGGGAAGTTTTTGAGAATTCTCAACGATCCACTCAAGCGCAGCCTGCTCATCACGAGTCGATGCCGCCGAGCGGGGAAGAGGCGACTCAAGTGCCAGTGCCACCACTACCACTGGAGTTACAGAAGCGGAACGGGGGGGATCTCCCCCGCGCTGACTGTCTCTCCAACGGCCGCTCTCCCAGCCGCGCGCCTGTCTTCCTGCGCTCGAGATCCGCGCGCCACTCGCACGTGATTGTACACGAGGCGCTGGAGCCGCGCCTGGAGGTGATTGTATGGAGCGTGCGCGGCAGACTCACGCCCAAGGAGCGGCTGGAGTGCTACCCCGACGCGCCTAGAGCCTACCTTGTGAGTCTTAGCCAGGGGGGGGGACCAGGGGGGGCGGCGGATCGGGGGAGAGTGGGGGGAGCGGGAGGGGAGGGAGGATGCGGAGGGGGTGGGGGAGGAAGAGTGGGAGGGGGAGCGGGGGAAGGGGGTGATAGCAGCGGCAGCAGCAGGAGCGTTGGGGGTGGGGGTGGGGGAGGGGGGTTAGGGGGGCTTGGCGGAGCGGGCGGAAGGCGGATGAGCGCGCGGGAGAGCCTGCTGAGCGAGCTGTCGGACGCGCTGAGGGGGGTGGAGGAGGGGGAGATAGGGGAGCGGCGCGTGGTGTCGCGGCACCGCGCGCGCAGGAACTCGCGGTCCACGTCGTCCCTGGAAATGGACCTGGCCGTTGCTGACCTCCCGCCTCGCGCTGCTGCTGCTGCTGCTGGTGGCGGTGTTGCTGCTGATTTTGCTTCTGCCGACGTTGCTGCCGCTGCTGGTGGTGTTGGTGGTGGTGCGGCTGCTGCTGCTGCTGACGCTATCACCGGCGCCAGCGCTGCTGCTACAGGCGCTGCTACAGGCGCTGCTGCAAGAACTGGTGGCAGGGGCGTGTTCGCAGGGGGGTACTACCACGCCCCGCGCACCATAGCAGGGATGGACGTGTGGGACGAGGACGACGGGTATGGCGACATGCCCTTAGGGGTATCCGGGCGGCTCTACTCCTCAGCGGGAGGGGGCACGGGCGAAACGGGTTTAGGGTTTGGTGATGTGAGCAAATCGCGCCCGTTTCCGGCCCGGTTAGCTCACTCTGCGGCGTTCCCCATGCCGCAGCAGAAGAGCAGACTGCAGGGATCCCAGGGGGGAATAACGTGCAGTGGTTGTGGTGATGCTGTTGCTGCTGCTGATGATACTGGCAGCAGTAGTGGTGTTGATGGTACTGCTGCTGGTGGTGGTGCTCTCAGTACTGGCAGAATCAGTAACGGAAGCAGTGGGAGAATCAGCACAGGCAGCACCAGCAGCGCTACCAGCACTGTCAGCACTGTCAGCACCATCAGTATTATCAGCAACCGCAGCAGCCTTAGCACCAACAGCAACGGCACCACCAGCAGTAGCCGCAGCAGCAGCAGCTACGAGCCGAGCCTCAACCACTCAGCCTTCTCCATGCCCTTTCCTTCCAATCCGCTCGCTTACTCTCCCTCGCCTCCCCCCCCTACCACCAACCACTCCTTGCCGTCCCCTCTCAACCCTTCTCTCCCCCTCCACCCCTCTTTCCCCCTCCACCCTTCTCTCCCCCCCAAGCCATCCCCCTCCGCCTCCCCCTCCCCCTCCCCCTCCCCTCTCTCCAAGCCTCCCCTTGCTCCTCCTTCCGCCACCTCCTCCCCATCCCCTTCCCCTTCCCCTTCCCCGTCCCCCTCCCCCTCCCCTTCCCCCAGCGCCATTCTCCATCCCCACCCCCCTTCTCCCAGTTACCAGACCCCCGCCTCGTCCCCCCTGCTCCCCCGGCCTCTGCCACTCTTCCTTCGGTTTCCCCTGCCGCTGCCACTGGCATTGCTCCTTCAAACCGCATTGCGCCTCCCTCCACCGCTGCCATGCTCCCGTCAATGCCGCCCCTTCCTCCTCCCTCCGCCCCTCTGCCTGTGCACCGCGCAACGGCGGGCTCTGACTACGAAGCATGGGTGGGTGACAGCGGCGCGTGGGCGACCACCGCCAGAGGGGATGGCCGGTTCTGTGCTCCTCCTGTGTCTGTGAGCACTCAGGCTGCCATGCTCCCACCAACGCCCCCTCATCATCCCTCCACCGCTCTGCCTGCTGCCCGCGCAACCGCTGCGTCTGACTATGAGGCGTGGGTGAGTGAGAGCGCCGCATGGGCGTCCGCCGGTGGGGATGGCCGGCCGTTTGCTTCTGTGGCGGGAGCCACACAGGCTGGGCCAGCAGGTTGGCGGGGGGGAGGCGGTGGCATTGGTGGGGTGGCAGTGGCAGCAGGGGCAGTGGGAGCAGGAGTGGCAGCAGGAGGAGTGGCAATGCCATTTGCACCGGCGTCACAGCAAGCACTGGCGTACATTGGACCGCAAGGGTATTATGAGGATGAGGGGGAGGTCGATGGGTATGGGGTAGCGATGGATGGTCGTGGTAACAGGGTAATGGGTAACCCGACCCCTCTGCTGCCGCTTTCCGCTCCTGTCTACTCGCCCTACCCCCCCTCTTTCCTGTCCTCAACTCCCATGGGCAATGCGCACTACAGTAACGCTGCTTATAACGGACATGGCTACAGTGATGCTGGTTACAGTAACGCCGGCTACAGTGACGCGCAGGCGAGCGGGCAAGAGGGGTACAGGAAGGGGAACGATGGCCAATGCAAGCCCAAGAGCATGCATGTCCGACACGTGTCGATGGACGATCAGGGGGACCTAGATGTCTCAGACGCTGCATGTGGGGGGAGGGGGGGGGCTGGCGGAATGGGAGCAGGAGGGTCCTCCTCTACTGGTGGTAACCGGGTTACCAGGACACGAGCGAGTGGGGGGAAGGGAGGTGGCGGGGAGGGGAGGTTTGGGGGGGTGAGGGGAGGGGTGCATGTGCGCTGGTCGACAAGGGGGGGTAGGGGGGAAGTGGGGAGGGTGAGGGGGACCAGCCCGATGTCTCCTATGCTGAGGAGTGCGTGGAGGATGATCCGGAGCAGCTCGCTGAGTGAGAGGCAGGGCGAAGGGGACGAGGCGAGCGCTGCTGCAGCCGCTGCAGCCTCTGGTTCCGCTGGTGCGGGTGTTGATGCTGCCGATGCTGCGGGCGCTGGTGCTGCTGATGTTGCTGCTGGGAGTGCTGGTAGTGCTTGTGGTGGGGGGGTGTTGGGGGCGGAGCGGGAGGGGGGAAAGAGGTGGCTGCTGGGAGTGGGGGGGGGAAGGTCCTGTGGAGTGGGTTGAGGATGAGGCGGGAGGTGGGGGGAGGGGGGAGTGCGCATGGGGGAAGGGTGTTGGATGTTACCCCACCAGTGACACCACCTGGGGTGACGACTACACCCGGAGCACAATGATCTAGGGCGTGTTAATTATAATTTGGGTGTGTTCGGTTCGGCTTGGCCGTGTGTCAAACAATTGCAAACATTTTTCTAGAAGATAATATACTACAGGCCGGAGGAAGAGGTAAAGGTAAAGTTGGTATGCCTTCATGCCAATGCCATGCCATGCCGTGCTTTGCATATGGTGTAACAAAGTGCTTGATAGCACAGTGGAAGTCTTGATGAACCCTTGTGTTGGTACAGTATGTGAGAACAAGTGATTGATTATAGCAAAGGGACACAAAGATATATATATATATGTATATATATATAGATTTTTTTAAGTGTGTAACACTTTCTAAAAATGTGTGTTTCCCAACAGTGTTTGTTTAAGGAATTACGATTCCTTACTGGGGGTCGCCACAGCGAATACACGCGAACCTCTCGGTTCCACAGGCTCGGCCCTCAAGTCACGCGCCAAACCAGCCCCTGTCGACCTTTTCGGCCCCAACATGATCCCGAGTCGCCCCGAACCCATTTTGACCCCGTCACCCTCGAGACTGTCGAGCCCTTGACTGGTCCAACCCTCGACATTCAACCTTGGTCAACTCGCCCTATATATTGCCTAGGCCTCACTTCTATCGGCATTCTGTAATCGCGTTCCCCTACAGTATTCTGCGCTATACTCTAAGTTATAATTCATAACAGCTGGTATCAGAGCTACGTTCCTGCCTATTAGGCTTCCGGTAGGGGAGCAGACCCTATCGGGGAAGGGAGCGTAAGGATGCTGATGGCGAGCGGACATCGCGGAGATTAATTGCGCGAGCATTGCCGATGCCGTCAGATCCTGTCCGATGGACGGCTGGGATTAGTCGGTCCTCCCCTTCCCCGAGCGTAGACAGAATTATTTCCCGTCGAAGAGTGGGCGACGTTTTCGCCGTGTTTTTTTGGTATGTTCGTTAGAGCTTTCGTAATTTTCGAGTGTTCGGACGGAGTCTTCGGATTGGATTCCGAAAAAGACGAAGGCTTCGTTATGAGGAGACAAGTGCACGGGAGTCCTGAGGCGGCCGGGAGTTGGTCGTTAGGAGCGCGCGAGGTGGCGAAAATGGCGGGACGTACGGCGATGTATGTATGGAACGCCATGGAGCGGCAGGGTGAACTGTAGCTATGTCGCGGGTCCCAGCGTTTCCGGCAAGCTAGTTGCAGGCGATGGACGGGACTTCAAAACTGTTTCGCCAATGGGCGGATGCGACAATTTTGGAACGACACGATCGCACGAAGACGTGTGGGTGTGCGGTTGTGTGGGAGCAACTGGGATTAACGACCTCGGTGCTATTCACCGCGACGGCCATCTGGAGGTGATGACCCTGTGCTGGAGTGAGTGTACTCAGCGAGGGCGACTTCCCGCGTGGGGAGGCGTTTTTTGTGAACTAGCGATTCATACCCCCACGATCAACGGAAACAGAGGCCACCACCCTTGGGTGTGCTGATAGAGTGTCCCAGAAAATTTCGGAGTTACTGTTGCTGTGAAGCTAAAGGTTTTTACCTGGTGCAGCAGAAAGAGGTTCCGACTTTTGCGGGTATAGTTTGACGAGTTTCCGATGGAGGAGGGTGTTGTCCAGCGGTCAGTAACAAAACATCATGCCGAGGCAGTGGAATCCGGTAAACCCTAATATAAAGGGTTCAGTTCATGCGTACAACTGGTGGAGAAACCGTGGGGGCGTTGCTAAAGGACGCCGTAACGCCTGGGCATTTTTAGGGGTAGCTGTAAAGCGGAGTTACGGTATTTGCTAAGTACCGAGTGGTTCCGACATTTTCGGTGGGTTTGAGGTCCAGTTCAAGAGTTTACATCTGGAGTTGGGCCCGCTATCTTCAAGAGTACGAGCGACATCGACCGACATTTGCGGAGTGTTTTGGTTGTATGGAGAGGAGGGAGAGCAATAGCTATTTCGGTACTTCCCAATTTTTTCGGCGTGTGCGGACAAAGTAGCTGATGCATCTGGCGGCATCAGACCCCGGGTTCGGTTCGAGTTTTTCAACTAGAGTGATTCAGTACATCTTACACGTCATCGCTATTGTCGTCTTCTTCTCGCCATCACCCGCTACCGCCTCCATCGTCAATTCGCGTGATTCGCCCAACTGTGTGAACACGACTCCGCCTCGCCATCCGAATCTACATCAGCAATATTGAAGCGAAAATATTTTGTCGTAATACAGTTGGAGTTGTGTTGGGGCCAGATCGCAAGCAGTGCTCCTACTCGTGCAGAATTTTAAGTTCGTCTGGGAGTCTTCCGGAGCAGTTACTTCTGAGTTTCAAGACCCTTGTAGCGGTTTACCTTGGAGGAGTTTTCCACTCTGAAGCAGTTTGGGAGATCTACATGTTGGTGTATTTTCAGTCGCGTCTTCGCAGCAGATTTCTGGGACTTTAAGAAATCGTGTGGGATTTCTCGCAGTTGGAGTTTTGCAGCGGCATCTTGGACGCTGAGTATGAGAATTTTTGGCAGCAGTGTGGGATCATTTCGACTACCCTGGAGCATTGGGTCTCCTGGAGTTCTGCCTGGAAAATTGGGAGCTCTTTTCTCTTGGAGGGCGGAGAAGGGCAGCTGTGCTGCAATTTTTTGTCTGACCCTTCCGGCGTGTTCCATTATCCATATTCGACCGCCATTCGTCACCGTTACGCTTCCGCGCCTAATTTCATCATTTCGTTGATGGAGTTCGCTGATTTTTTTGGGACACGGACGCGTGCTCTCGCATCTAACTCGAACGACCTCGCGTTTGATGAACGGGTTATTCATTTCATCGACCATCACGCTATTCGCCAGTCATCATTTCAAGATATTCACCTGCCACGCGCCATCGTCAATCGACCACTCGACAAGTTTCACTGTTCATTGTCTTCCCCTGGAGTATTTACATTTGCCCGTTTGGTCGGCTGAAGAATTCGACCATCTTCGACGGCCGAGATTAAAACCGATCGTTTCGATGCCTTTTCTGACCATCGATCGCAGTTCGACTTGAAGACCTCGTCAGGCCGGCGTAATCATTACGCTCGTCACAGGGCTGAAGACTTACGGTCACATCAGGGATAAATTTTAATGACTGTTCGGCCTCGATAAAGGAAGGGCCTTCTTTTAGAAGGTGGGCGAGTGTAAGGTCCACTTCATTCTAGTCACTTGTTCTATGCTAAGATGCAAGCCATCGACATGAACAGCCAGGGAGTAACCGTCTTGGCGCTGACCTGTTAGATTAGGTTAGGTCTGCCCAAGCGCTTCCGCCCTAGCCCCTAGCGCCTCGCTGGCCCCTTAGCGCACCGCTGTCCCCTTAGCGCCCCGCTGGCCCCGTCGAGCCTCGCTAGCCTAGTGCGCCCCGCTGGCCCCGTTCGCGCCCCGCTAGCCCCGTGCGCTCAGCTGGCCCCGTACGCCGTGCTGGCCTCATTCGCATCCCGCTAGCGCCGTCGAGCCCCGCTAGCCCCATGCGCCCCGCTGGCCCCATACGCCCCGCTGGCCCCGTACGCCCCGCTGGCCCCGTACGCCCCGCTGGCCCCATTCGCGCCGCGCTGGCCCCGTCGAGCCCCGCTAGCCCTGTGCGCCCAGCTGGCCCCTTACGCCACGCTGGCCCCTTACGCCCCGCTTGCCTCGTTCGCGCCTCGCTACGTTCGTGCGCCACACTAGCCCTAGCCCGCCGTCCCTAGCTCGCCGACCCCACCTCGCCGACTCTCGCTCGTAGGCCCTAGGTCACCCGCTCGCTCGCCGTCCCTACCGCATCGGCCCCTGTTCAAGCCGGCTCCCGTTCTTGCTGGCCCCAGCATCCCGCGGCTCCGCCGTGCCACTGTGTTGCTGTGCCATCGTGCCACTGTGCCGCCGTGGTGACGTGTCGCCGTGCCGCCATGTAGTCGTGTAGCCGGGCAGCCGTGCCGCTGTGTCGTCGTGCCGCCGTAGCGCTGTGTCACCGTGCCGCTGTGCAGCCGACCCGCCGTGTAGCCGTGTCGTTGTGACGTCGAGGCGCCGTGCCGCTGTGCCACCGTGGTGCCCTGTCGCCGTATAGCCGTGCCGCTGTATAGCCGTGTCACCATGCCGCTGTGCTGGCGTGTTGTTGAGGTCGTGAGATGGCAGACGCTGTGCTCCGCCTGAACGCAGAGGGACGGGCGATCGACTTCGATGCATGGCTTGTCGACCTTCGCCGTCATTGACAGGTCAGCACCAAGACGGTTACTCCTTGGCTGTTCATGTCGATGGCTTGCTTCCCCGCTCCCCCACGCCTGCTGCCCTCCCTGATGCCCCCACCACTGTTGAGCATGAGGCCTTTTCTGCTACTGCACTTCCTTGTGCTATCTGGGAGTCGAGCGACGCCGTAGCGCAGCTTGCCATTAGTCACGCCCTCCCCCTGTTTGAGCTTCCCCGCTTTAACGCTATAACAAACGCCAAGGAATTATTAGAGGCCGTGGTTGCGCACTACTCCATGCTAGCCCCTCCGTCGGCTGCCGCTACCGCTTCGCTCTCTTTCACGCTTGACTCTGGCGCGTCTGCCTGCTTCTTGCGCGACCACATTGCGCTAATGCCGCTTGCCGCCACTGCTGTTGTCACGCTTGCTGACCCCTCCTCAGGTCTGGTAGTGTGAGAGTACGACCCCGTTACACCAATTTCCCCTTTCCATATTTCCTTTCTATTTCATTCCTCTTTCACTCCTCATTCATTTGGTCTTTATCTCATCTCATTTGGTTTCCTATTCCTCATTTTCCATTATCCTTTGGTTTATCATGTTATTATAATTATATCACCGACCAGGCTTGGGATGTATTGGCGCGCTATATCTAGCGTAATCCTGCCGTGATTCCTTAAAGCCAATAGCCTCGCGTGGCTATACGCATGGTGATTCTATTTCTAGAAGGGTCTATTCCCTTCGGATAGGATAAACCTGGTTACCTTATGTACTCTGGAAGTATAAAAGCACCTTGTACTGATTGATAGTGCAACATTGAGCAAACCTTTCCTCGGGACATTCGATCCTGTGACACTTGGTATCAGAGCCAAGGTTTCAGCTCAACGCTTAACCGCTGGGCCCCCAGGAGCACGCGGAGGATGGAGTCGAAACTTCAATTCCTGTAAGTACAATGCACTTTCATTTAAGTTTTGTCTCACCTCTCGCAGTTGCACCTGGGGTCCCCATCGAAGGCGAGATGCCTCGCCAACCGTTCGATGGACTGCATCGACGGTGCCGATTTTTCGCGGGGGCAAATGGCCTCGACCTGGCGAGCGCGTCAGTTCCGGCGGAACACTCCCTGCGACATTCGGAGAAGTTCGCAGTTCGTGACGACACTTGGAGTTGCGCGGAAATGTGCGGAGCTGCGACCGACGACATCCGTCCGATGGAGATTCGACGCTTCAGATCGACCGAGGTGAAAACGAAATCCTGCTGAGAGAGTTCGAGTTTCAGCGCGAATGGGAACGGGACCTCGCAAGCCGCAAAGTTTTTCAGAGCGTCCGATCGTTCGACAGCCAACATCGACGACCGAGAATTGCTGCAGGAAACGAGTCCACCCGGACACCGACAGCTGCTGAACGCGACTCAGAATTATCCTCAGATCGCTTGGAGTTTGGACCGTCGGATCGACTTCTACTTCAACGGACGAGATGGAGCGCGACTTCTGCACGAAGGGAGAATGACGCGCAGAACCAGAAATTGGCCGCCTTCAACATCGTCGACAACATCTGGACAACCAAATTCGAATTCCTTCATTTGGTGACGAATTTGGCGCGTAAATCATCTGCAGAGTCAGAAATCTGCCGAAGAATTACCTACTTGGTAATAGCTGCAAGCAGAAAACTGACAGGAGAACGTGGATCGTCGGATCGGTGCGGAATCAACGGCACGAATGCAGCGGAGACTACACTATGGGAAATCATCATCATGGAGACAACATTCGTGACCAGCGACTGCACAATCGACGCATCTTCTGACTAGTGTCGATAACGATCGAGTTATTTTGACGGAGTCATCTTCGTTAAAAATGGATCGACATCAACACGACGGGATCTTCACCCAGGAAAAATAATGGAGCTGCGTGAAGACATGTTCTCCATCCACGAGACACTTCTTCATACAAATTGATCGACAGCCTATGGGATTGCAGAGAAGTAGCCGTTTTCTCTTGCAATGCTCCCAAGTTCAAGTTGCTGCGAAGGAGCAGATTTCGCACGCAACGACGACGCAGTGAACCCGTCTCGTCAAGGCCAGCGAGACACTACTTCGTAACAGGAGCTGAACGATTCGTCTTCATCAAGAATCTCAGCCATCCGAGGTGATTGATTGCAGCAGTCTCAACATCGACCTCACGAGGCGGCACACCAGTCATGCGTCGCGATTCCAGGTGTTAATGACCTGCGTGGAAAAAAATTTCCGTGCATGTCACGATGCTTGACAGATTGAGGAGTAATTAACCTCTAATCCGGCAAGTACTCGTTCACTAGCGACCCTACGGCACATGCATTGGAGGCGATTCTACCAGAAGCCGAAGCGTTACAAGCACCAGCGTAACTTCGACGATGCAGGAGAACGTCAAGCAACACGAGGTGTCAACAAATGAGGGAGATGCGGACTACTACAACACGATCACGCGCTCTACCGACCGTACATCGGAGGCACAGATGAGCATACCAGGAATTGCTACCCGTGGATACATTGAGGGGAGAAGCAAATTTCTCTTCACACCCTCAAATGAAACAATCACCGGCAGCAATGGAGCAACACATGTGTACCAATGTGCACGTGTTCCTGGTAGTTACGCCTGTTAAACCCATCAGGAACACTCTACTGAAAGGGGGAGTTGATGGATTCTCCTTCAACCGGTACGAGTTGAAAGAATTGTCTGCAGCAGCTGCCGCCGTCGCCGTCGTCGCAACCGCCGCCGCCGCCACTGCAGAAGACTCGACACTACAGTCACAACCAAATCCTGATGGATGAGTCTCCACTCAATGGAGATAATGCTGGATTATATTCCAGTGGATCATAAAGTCCCGGCCAGGCACAATACTATGATTTCCAGCTAGTGGGGAGGAGATACCACTATGCGAGGAAACAAAAGCTATGGCAATGTCATACACCCTCAAGAGCAGGAGATATTTGCTCTTATGAGGATGGGAGGACCACGGTACTCTACCGGTATACAAGTCCTCATGGCCTATGGCTTTCCTTAAAGTCATAAAACCTGCGTCGCAACCAATCCATCATCAGTGTCACAGGATCGAATGTCCCGAGGAAAGGTTTGCTCAATGTTGCACTATCAATCAGTACAAGGTGCTTTTATACTTCCAGAATACATCAGGTAACCAGGTTTATCCTATCCAAAGGGAATAGACCCTTCTAGAAATAGAATCACCCTGCGTATAGCCACGCGAGGCTATTGGCTTTAAGGGATTACGGCAGGATTACGCTAGATATAGCGCGCCAGTACATCCCGAGCCTGGTCGGTGATATAATCATAATAATAGGATAAACCAAAGGATAATGGAAAAGGAGGAATAGGAAACCAAATGAGATGAGATAAAGACCAAATGAATGAGGATAAAAAGAGGAATGAAATAGAAAGGAAATATGGAAAGGGGAAAATAGTGTAACGGGGTCGTACTCTCACACTTCCCCCCCTCAAAGCTGGGTGGTAGACGTAACACCCTGCTTGACACGGTAGTCGCGAAGAGGACGACGGGCGTTACCCATGTCGAGTTCACAGACGAAGCCGCAGAAGTATCATAACCCTTCCATCAAAGAAGAAGCTCCAGAGTGCCAGTCTGACGATGACGGTGTCCGAGCACGTAGTTGTCACATGGCGTGGATGAACACCGGCGGCGACGGTGGTTGGCATTCGTTGTAAAGCGTGTTCGGTCTTGATAGGGTTTAAGAAGCTTGTAGGTGTAATGGAACTTCCAAGTGGCTGGAAGGCGGAAGCGGAAGGTGAATGAAGTGACCCTTGCTTCAACGATGATAGATCCGCAGAAGCAGGGTTGACGCTTGGATAGAAGATGGCAGATGTCGAGATTATGGTGTGGATAACTGTGGTGATGAGTAGCCAGGTGCTTCTGCTGCTGTTGGATGTCCAAGAGGTGCTTGTGTGGTCGATGTACAAGATGGTGGACGATAGCGATGAAATCGGAAGCAATTTGGACTGTGGCTGGTATGGTTAGCTGTTGTGGTGTGATCGGGTGGCGTCCGTAACAGACGAAGTACAGCGTCTGTCCAGTAGCGGCGTCAGGAGCATACTTATAGGCAAACTCCAGGACGGGCAGATGCAAGTCGGAGTTGGAGATGTGAATGGTTGGAACAGTGTGCTGTAACGTGCAGATGAGTGGCTATGTTGTCCGAGCTGTGCATGCTGTTACCCACATCTGGTCCACGTATGAAGATCTCCAAGTGTTGGTGGTATGGCAGTCATGTCATAGTACTGCTTCTGTCGAGCTGGTCCATGCCTTGGTGTTGTCGCGAGTCGTACCCATTCGGCATCGTAGTGCTGCGGACTAGAGAGCAGAATCACTAGTAGTAACCCTGTCCACCACGCGGTCTACTACTCACACTGCCTTGAGTACAACAGCGCATGCGAAGTGCTGCTCAGCGTATCCCTTGTGTTCAGAACCATGCGAGGGGTTGGAACCATAAACGCGGAGCTGGTAACTTCCAAAATCGGCGCCAAGTAGTTTCCCTCGGTGGTTGCTCAAGCAAGGAATCTCAGCTGCGTAGATATCCCATGGTGATGGGTTAGGATATCTGGGAATATTCGGGGTATCCCCCAGTAATCCTCTCCCATTTCCAAATGAGTATTGCTGACAGCCAATCCAGTATGACCTTATGCACGTCCAGTTTAGCACGGAGGCCATCGGTAGGCATCGGTGTCTGGCGCACATATTGGGATAGGTCTTCTGGTGCCATCATGCGTTGTCTGTTGCTGTCCTTGAAGTAGCATTGATGTCGAAGATGTCTCAGCTACCCAGCATCAGTGTTGAAGTCTGCTCCATTTCGGCAAACAGGGGTGTTGTTGGAGATACGCGGAGTCCACTATCCGGAGTGGCGTCGGCGCTCCATTCCACGCCTATCTGCTTCCGTGGAGTTGGTGCTGGTGATGGATTGGTTGCGACGCAGGTTTTATGACTTTAAGGAAAGCCATAGGCCATGAGGACTTGTATACCGGTAGAGTACCGTGGTCCTCCCATCCCCATAAGAGCAAATATCTTCTGCTCTTGAGGGTATATGGCATTGCCATGTTGTTTCCTCGCATAGTGGTATCTCCTTCCCACTAGCTGGAAATCATAGTACTGTGCCTGGCCGGGACTTTACGATCCACTGGAATATAATCCAGCATTATCTCCATTGAGCGGAGAATCATCCATCAGGGTTTGGATATGAATGTTCTGTCGAGTCTTCTGCTGCGGCGGCGGCGGCGGTTGCGACGACGGCGACGGCGGCAGCTGCTGCAGAGAATTCTCTCAACTCGTACCGGTTGAAGGAGAATCCATCAACTCCCCCTTTCAGTAGAGTGTTCCTGATGGGTGTAACAGGCGTAACTACCAGGAACACGTGCACATTAGTACACATGTGTTGCTCCATTGCTGCCGGTGATTGTTTCATTTGAGGGTGTGAAGAGAAATTTGCTTCTCCCCTCAATGTATCCACATGTAGCAATTCCTGGTATGCTCATCCGTGCCTCCGATGTACGGTCGGTAGAGCGCGTGATCGTGTTGTAGTAGTCTGCATCTCCCTCATTTGTTGACACCTCGTGTTGCTTGACGTTCTCCTGCATCGTCGAAGTTACGCTGATGCTTGTAACGCTTCGGCTTCTGGTAGAATCGCCACCAATGCATGTGCCGTAGGGTCGCTAGTGAACGAGTACTTGCCGGATTTGAGGTTAATTACTCCTCAATCTGTCAAGCATCGTGACATGCACGGAAAGTTTCCACGCAGGTCATTAACACCCGGAATCGCGACGCATGATTGGTGTGTCGCCTCGTGAGGTCGATGTTGAGACTACTCCAATCAATCACCTCGGATGGCTGAGATTCTTGATGAAAATGAATCGTTCAGCTCCTGTTACGAAGTAGTGTCTCGCTGGCCTTGACGAGACGGGTTCACTGCGTCAGCGTTGCGTGCGAAATCTGCTCCTTCGCAGCAACTTGAACTTGGGAGCATTGCGAGAGAAAACGGCTACTTCTCTGCAATCCCATAGGTTGTCGATCAATTTGTATGAAGAAGTGTCTCGTGGATGGAGAACATGTCTTCACGCAGCTCCATTGTTTTTCCTGGGTGAAGATCTCGCTGTGTTGATGTCGATCCATTTTTAACGAAGATGACTTCGTCAAAATAACTCGATCGTTATCCACACCAGTCAGAATATGCGTCGATTGTGCAGTCGCTGGTCACGAATGTTGTCTCCATGATGATGATTTCCCATAGTGTAGTCTTCGCTGCATTCGTGCCGTTGATTCCGCACGATCCGACGATCCACGTTCTCCCGTCAGTTTTCTGCATGCAGATATTACCAAGTAGGTAATACTCTGGCAGATTTCTGACTTCGCAGACGATTTGTGCGCCAAATTCGTCACCAAATGAAGAAATTCGAATCTGGTTGTCCAGATGTTGTCAACGATGTTGAAGCCGGCCAATTTCTGGTTCTGTGCGTCATTCTCCCTTCGTGCAGAAGTCGCGCTCCATCTCGTCCGTTGAAGTAGAAGTCGATCCGACGGTCCAAACTCCAAGCGATCTGATGATACTCCTGAGTCACGTTCAGCAGCTTTCGGCGCCCGGGTTGTTTCGTTTCGTGCAGCAATTCTCGGTCGTCGATGTCGGCTGTCGAACGATCGGACGCTCCGAAAATCTTCGCGGCTTGCGAGGTCTCGTTCCCAGTCGCGCTGAAACTCGAACTCGCTCAGCAGGATTTCGTTTTCGCCTCGGTCGATCTGAAGCGTCGAATCTCCATCGGACGGATGTCGTCGGTCGAACCTCCGCAGAGTTCCGCGCAACTCCAAGTGTTGTCGCGAACTGCGAACTTCTCCGAATGTCGCAGGGAGTGTTCCAATGGAACTGACGCGCTCGCCAGGTCGAGGCCGTTTGCCCCCGCGAAAAATCGGCACCGTCGATGCAGTCCATCGAACGGTTAGCGAGGCATCTCGCCTTCGAAGGGGACCCCAGGTGCAACTGCGAGAGGTGAGTCAAAACTTAAATGAAAGTGCATTGTACTTACAGGAATTGAAGTTTCGACTCCATCCTGCGTGCTCCTGGGGGCCCAGCGGTTAAGCGTTGAGCTGAACCCTTGGCTCTGATAACCAAGTGTCACAGGATCGAATGTCCCGAGGAAAGGTTTGCTCAATGTTGCACTATCAATCAGTACAAGGTGCTTTTATACTTCCAGAATACATCAGGTAACCAGGTTTATCCTATCCAAAGGGAATAGACCCTTCTAGAAATAGAATCACCCTGCGTATAGCCAAGCGAGGCTATTGGCTTTAAGGGATTACGGCAGGATTACGCTAGATATAATCATAATAATAGGATAAACCAAAGGATAATGGAAAAGGAGGAATAGGAAACCAAATGAGATGAGATAAAGACCAAATGAATGAGGATAAAAAGAGGAATGAAATAGAAAGGAAATATGGAAAGGGGAAAATAGTGTAACGGGGTCGTACTCTCACAATCAGCACCAACTCCACGGAAGCAGATAGGCGTGGAATGGAGCGCCGACGCCACTCCGGATAGTGGACTCCGCGTATTTCCAATGACACCCCTGTTTGCCGAAATGGAGCAGACTTCAACACTGATGCTGGATAGCTGAGACATCTTCTACATCAACGCTACTTCAAGGACAGTGACAGAATGAGACAACACATGATGGCACCAGAAGACCTATCCCAATATGTGCGCCCAGACACCGATGCTTACCGATGGCCTCCGTGCTAAACTGGAAGTGCATAAAGTCATACTGGATTGGCTGTCATCAATGCCCATTTGGAAGTGGGAAAGGAGTACTTGGGAATACCCATAATATTCCCAAATGTCCTAACCCATCACTGTGGGATATCTACGCAGCAAAGATTCCTTGCTTGAGCAACCACCGAGGGAAACTACTTGGCGCCGATTCTGGAAGTTACCAGCTCCGCGTTTATGGTACCAACCTCTCGCATGGTTCTGAACACAAGGGATACGCTGAGCAGTTCTTCGCATGCGCTGTTGTACTCAAGGCAATGTGAGTAGCAGACCGCGTGGTGGACAGGATTACTACTAGTGATTCTGCTCTCCATTCCGCAGCACTACGATGCCGAGTGGGTACGACTCGCGACAACAATACGGCATGGACCATCATTCGACAGAAGCTGCATGTATCTGATACAACGCTGCTACAGAAGCAAGACTATGACACGACTGCAACACCACCAACACTTAATCGTCTTAATACGTGGACGGGATGCGAGTAACATCAAGATGTGCTACCTGAGACTCAACGCATGCTACAGTGTGCCAGCTAGAGCACCCACCGAAAGGACAGTACATCTACTCTTCCGCTACAGCATCTCGATCACGATCAACGCCATCCGCGTACCACCTACAGACGCAACCCGCTCACACCACAACAACCGACAAATCCATTTCATCACCGTTGTCCATCAGCTCTAACACCGGACACGCCACTTGAACATCCAACAGCAGCACAAGCACCTGGCTACTCATCACTACAGTTATCCACACCGTAATCTCGACATCAGCCAACTTCCATCCAAGCTTCAACCTTGCTTCTGCGGGACTATCCTCTTTGAAGCAAATGTCACTTCAGTCAACTTCCGCTTCCGCCTACCAGCCATTTGGAAGATCCATAACGCCTTCCATACCAGCTTCTTAAACCCTATCAAGACCAAACACGCCCTACACCGAATGCCAACCACTGTCGTCGCCCGTGTTCATCCACGGCATGGGACAACTACAGGTACGTACTTGGACACCGTCATCGTCAGACTGGCACTCTGGAGCTTCTTCTTTGCTGGAAGGCTTATGATACTTCTGAGGCTGCGTCTCTGAATTCGACATGGGTAACGCCCGTTGTCCTCTTCGCGACTACCTTGTCAAGCAGGGTGTTACTTCTACCACCCAGCTTTGAGGGGGGGAAGTGTGAGAGTACGACCCCGTTACACCAATTTCCCCTTTCCATATTTCCTTTCTATTTCACTCCTCATTCATTTGGTCTTTATCTCATCTCATTTGGTTTCCTATTCCTCATTTTCCATTATCCTTTGGTTTATCCTGTTATTATAATTATATCACCGACCAGGCTTGGGATGTATTGGCACGCTATATCTAGCGTAATCCTGCCGTAATTCCTTAAAGCCAATAGCCTCGCGTGGCTATACGCATGGTGATTCTATTTCTAGAAGGGTCTATTCCCTTCGGATAGGATAAACCTGGTTACCTTATGTACTCTGGAAGTATAAAAGCACCTTGTACTGATTGATAGTGCAACATTGAGCAAACCTTTCCTCGGGACATTCGATCCTGTGACAGGTAGTTGCCCGTAGCTCCACTACCCTTCACTATCCGGCATTCCCTTGGGCTCTATTACAGGCCCTCACATCCCCTCGTTCTCCAGGAACCTAGTTGGTGTCGGTTGTCTTCAGGACCTCGGCGTCACCGCTACGTTCCCTGGACACGAGCGGTACATGGTCTGTACCGAGGCTGCCATAGGTGCCCCCCTCACCACGTTCCCCCGGGACGCAGTGTTTAGCCTTTTTACGCTCGATACTGAGTCCCCCTTGGTGAGGGCGTCCCCCAAGGTGCCTGCATCTACCCAGGTTGCTGCGGCTTGCTCGTGTCGGTCGCTCACTCACCCGTCGCTTTTGTGGCACCACCACCTAGGTCACCCCGCACTCCCACGTCTGCGTCATTTGTCCCTGCACGGTCTTGTCCTAGGTCTCCTTGCGTCGCTTCCTGCCTTTCCTCCCTCGCCAGTGCCGCCGTGCACGCCCTCCATCGAGGGCTGGTTGTGCCATGCTCCTCACTCCTCCTCGCTTCGCCCTCCCACCGCGCCACTCGAGACCCTGCACTAGGACGTCTTGGGCCCAGCCTCCGTCCCTGGGCCGCGTTACGAGCACTACTTTCTAGCGCTGGTCGACGACTACATGCGCTACACCACGGTGTTGCCCCTGGAGCGGAAGGCCAACGTGCGTGACATTTTTATCCCGTGGGTCATAGCTGTGCGCGTCCACCGCGGCCTCCCTGTACTGTGTCTCCACTCCGACCATGGCGGCAAGTTTGCCTCTGATCGGCTTGGCCAGTTCTGTCGTGCGGAGGGCATCACCCAGTCGTACACCCTGCCGGGCTCCACACAGCAGAATGGGGTCACTGAGTGATGCATCGGTTTGGTCGTGGAGGTGGCGCGTACCTCCATGATCCATGCCGGCGCACCCCATTTTCTGTGGCCGTTCGCTGTTCGCTACGCCGCTCACCAGCTTAACATGTGGTCGCACTCCCAGCGGCCGCAGGTTTTGCCGACCCTTCTCTGGACCGGGTTCCCTGGTGGCGCATTTGCGTTCCACGTCTGGGGCTGCCTTGCTCATGTCCGTGCCTTTGGCACAGACAAGCTCATTGCCGGCACTGTCCCCTGTGTCTTCTTTGATTTCTCCTTCGACGCGTCTGACTGGCTCTTTTACCGCTTCTTTCACTCGCGTGACTTTTTTCGACGAGCCTGTCTCCTTCTACCACCGCATTCCCCATAGAGGTCTCCCGGTTTCCCCACCACTGTTTCTGATTCCCACTCCCCCGGTAGCCCTTCTTTCTCCCCCTCCATGTCCTGCTCCATCTGGTGTGTCTCACGTCACTTGCCTCTTGTCGATTGTCCTGGCCGAAGAGTCGGCTGAATCTGGTGGCCCTGCGACGTAGTTCTCGCCGCTCGTTTCCACCCCCGTGTCTCCTCCTCCGCCGTCGCAGCAGCCACCGCCATCGCCGCCGCACTGGCAGCTGCCGCCGCAGCAGCAGCAGCTGCCGTCCGCGGGCTCTGGGGGTGCGGGCGTTGAGAAGGGTGCTAGTCCTAGGGTTCCTGTCATGGCTTGTCTCGGCGGTCCTGGGGGTGGCACCGGTGCTGGAGAGGGTTCTATTTCTGGGGGTGCTGGTTTTGGGGGTGCTAGTCCTGGGGTTACTGTCGTGGCTCGTCCCGGCGGTTCTGGGGGTGGCTCCAATGTTGTAGAGGGTTCTCGCTCTGGGGGTGTTCGTGTGGCGTGTCTCGGAGGTAGCCGTGGTGTAGCTCGAGGTTCTGGTGTCAGCGAGAAGCAGCAGCAGCAGCAGTCGCCGTCGGTGTCCGTCCTTTGCCTCCTCGGCCTTCCCTCCCCTGACCACCCGCCTGCGCCTTCCCCGCCGCTGCCTTGCCTGCCTGTCTACGGCCATGTGTTTCCTCCGCCAGACTCATCTTTGGCTTGTTTCCCCCCTCGTTCTCCTCCTGTGGCTCCTCCTGTGTCTCCTCCTGTGTCTCGTGACCCGACGCCGCCGTCCCACTTCTGGTCTCGCCGTCCCTCTCGTGCTCGTCCTGTTTCTCCTGTCCAGCGCTCTCACCCTATGTTGATCTGTTCCCACGCGTCTCGTCCTCCCCTCTTCCCCTCGCCTCCTCCGTCGTCGCTTGTTGTCGCTCCGCCTCTACTGTTTGACTACCTTTATGCTGCTAGTCCTCTTGTTCCTCGGGTCCTTGCCTCCCTCGATACCGAACCGTCTGTTCCTGTCTCGAGTCTCGACGCGCTTGTCGTTGCCGTTGCTGACTTCACCTCTACCCGCCGTCTTGAGTATGCCACCGCTCTAGTCGCTGACCCTGTCCATCCTCCGTCCGTCGAGGGTGCTCCTACCCTTGGCAGTGACATCCTGGAGGACCGGCAATATGAGCTTGCTTTCATGTCCGAGGTCTCGCCTCATCTCTGCTCCATGCTTCTAATCTCTTAGGGGGACCCAGACGCCTTGGTGCGCCAGGTCCTTTAGAGGTTCGGTCTTCAGTTCTCCTCCGCACAGCCCACACCTCTGCCAGTAGATCACAGGCTCTCGGCTCCAGACCCCGAGGAGTCTGTAGAGCCTAGTGGTCCTTACGTAGAGCTGGTGGGTTGCCGCATGTATGTGATGACTTGCCGGCCTGCACACGTTGCTATCCAGGTCAAAGAGATGAACCCACTACTCAAGGGAATCTTCACACACAGGTACACCATCGACCCTGAAATTCCCTTGGCAGAAAAGCGACACCTGCTTCAGTGGGACAGTGACATCGCGTACCAGAAAGGATCAACGAAAATCTGGGTACCCAATTACCTTCCTTTGCGCCAGTTACTACTCGAAGAATACCACGATATCCTATACGCGTGACACTTTGGTAGCAACAAGACGCTCACCGGTATTGCAAAGCAATACTGGCCCGACATGGCAGACGACGTACAGAAATTCGTCACCTCGTGCGACACATGTCAACGGATGAAGAGCAACAAATAGGAAAAGGCAGGGCTGGTACAGCCTCTTCCTGTCCCAAAGCAACCATGGCAAGTGGTGAGTCTGGACTTCATCATCGGGATACCAGCTACCACTAGCGGTGATGACGCAATCCTTGTCGTCATCGACAAATTCTCCAAAATGGGACACTTCATCTCGACTCTCACAACAGCAGGCACCGAGGAGACTGCACAACTATTCGTTCGCTACATCGTCTCATAGCATGGCATTCCAACCACACTCATCTCCGACCAAGACCCCAAGTTCACCAGCAAGTTCTGGAAGGAACTGATGTCTCTCCTCGGGACCAAACTCGCCATGTCATCCGCCTACCATCCTCAGATAGACGGACAGACCGAGCGTCCAACCAAATTGTAGAGCAACTCCTCCGCGCAGCATGCAAGGACGAAATCTCTAAGTGGGACTTGCATCTACCCATCCTGGAGTTTGCCTACAACAACGCCACTCACGCCGCTACTAGACAGACGCCGTTCTTCGTCTATTATAGACGCAACCCGCTCACGCCGCAGAAACCAACAGTATCAGTCACAGTCCATGGAAGATTCACAACGCCTTCCATGTCCAACTTCTGAAGCCCTTCGGAGATCCTAACACGGTCTTCACTGGATGCCAACCACCGCCGCCGCCGCCCGTCCTTGTCCACAATGAACCCGAGTACGATGTTTAGTCCATGCTTGCACACCGCCGTCGTCGGAATGACACCATGGAGCTTCTCATCCGTTGGAAGGGTTATGAACCTTCTCAGGATACAGTGGCGGAAAAAAATGCCTGGATGTTTAGCACTTTGAAACTTATCGCTATGCCTCACATGTTTTGAATGTAGTAACACCATCTTTTTCCGGTCCTGTTACAAGGTTGTCGAGTTCTGTTTCAACCGTATCCTGCTTGGCGCGATTGTGCCACAACCAAAAAGCGGGGTTGAGATTTACTCCTCGACAGTCGATCCGGACAGTTCATACCGAGCGACAGACTAGATCTATTTTCGCTCATCACTTAGGGTACACATCGTCTCGCGCAACAGTTGCTAGTCTAGGAGTTAGTCCTGAAGCGAACCTACGACCGCATCATGATGAAGCCGGTAGATGACAAGAAGCGCGGTTGTATCATAAGCATGTTGCACAAAGGGCATTCGACTAGGAAAATAGCCAAAGTTCTTGGCATAGGCAAGAGCATCATGCATCATTACGGTCTGAAGTTGATTGCCGAGACTAGTCGCGATGAGGTGCGACCCACGATGCCCATGACCGACCGCCCACGCTTAATCACAACCCGCCTCCAGCGCGGAATAGTTCGAGCGATTACCAGTGGGGAGGTGAAAAGCAGTGTAGATGCCGCAAAGTTGTTAGAGGAGAAGCACGCTCTGGCTGTAGACTCGAAGACCGTCAGGAACTCGTTACGATCCGCGGGTTTGATCGTTGTGCAGCAGCCCAAGAAACCCAGGCTCTCTGTGAAAAACATACGTGATCGGCTCGATTTCGCGAGGTCGCATGCCGAGTGGACGATGGAGGACTGGAAGCACATGATTTGGTCTGACGAGACTAAGATTAACCGTTTCCGCTCCGACGGACGTGTGTACGCCTGGATTCGCGAGGGCACCAACCTCCAGAGCCATCAAGTCCAACAGACAGTTAAGCATGGGGGTGGATCTGTGATGGTGTGGGGTTGCATGACGTATGAGGGGGCGGGGTTCATGTGCAAGATAGATGGAAGGATGGATGGGCTGCTGTATCGTAGCATCTTCCAAGATGAGCTCTCACAGACCATCGATTTTTTCAAGCTTCCCCCCTCAGAGGTCATTTTCCAGCACGACAATGATCCCAAGCACAAGTCCCGTCTGGTGCAAGACTGGCTCGGGGAACAGGAGTATGCGGTGCTGGAATGGCCCTCGTCCTCCCCAGAACTTAACCCGATAGAGCACCTGTGGGCACACTTGAAAAGGCAGCTGGCGAAGTACGAAAAACCACCTAGTGGAATGCTGGAGCTGTGGGAGAGGGTGCAGGAGGAATGGGACAAGATACCGGTGGAGGTGTGCTCAAACCTCATCGACAGTATGCCGAGGAGGATCAAGGCAGTGATTCGCGCAAAGGGACGCTGGACTAGGTACTAGTTTTTCTTCTTTGTAGTTTGCTGCCTGTCCTCGGTACAAATTGTCCGGATGTGCTCTTATGGTATGCTTAGGTGTTGAAGGACCATGTACTATACTACTCTGGTTTTTGGAGACATGAATGAGTGCTCTAACTGATCTTCTCAACGTGTATGCGCACGATAAATTAAGGCTTAATGTTAACGCCGCTGCACTCATCAAAATGCCCAAAAAGACCAAACATCCGGACAATTGTTTCTGTCACTGTAGCTGGGTCTCTGAATCTGAGATGGGTAACGCTCGTCGTCCTCTTTGCGCCTACCACTCAGCTTTGAGGGGGGGAAGTGTGGGAGTACAACCCCATTACACTTCTTTCTCATTTTCACATTTTTCTTCTATCACGTTCTCTTTTTTCTCCTTATTCATTTGGTCCTTATCTCATCTCATTTGGATTCCTATTCCTAATTTTCCATTATCCTTTGGTTTATCCTATTATTATAGTTATATCACCGTCCAGGCTCGGGATGTACTGGCGCTCTATATCTAGCGTAATCATGCCGTAATCCCTTAAAACCAATAGCCTCGCGTGGCTATATGCAGGATGATTCCATTTCTAGAAGGGTTTATTCCCTTTGGATGGGATAAACTTGGTTACAAGATGCACCTTGGAAGTATAAAAGCGCCCTGTATCAATCGATAGTGCAACTTTTCGTCGACACATTTGATCCTGTAAGACAGTGGCTAGACTAGTAATGCCGCCCTGGATTGCTCTTGTTTATTTTGTACTCTTGCTGACTGGTCTACAGACCCTTGCCTCAGAGGTTGGACTAGTAGTGCCACCTTGAGCTGCGTGTCTCGTACTAGTTGCTGCCCCTTGTCTAGCCTAGGGGGTATGTCAACATATAATTTGTATATGTTATAGGCTAGCTAGGTGCATGCCCATATAGAGTACGACCCCTAAGGTTATATTCCCTTGTACCACCTCATTCTAGTCACTTGTTCTACGCTAAGATAGCCCATGTGTCAAAGAGTCAATGGGAGCATACACATATCGTAGAGGGTTTGCACCAAGCGCCCATCAGCCTTACGATGAATTCGAGGCCTTGTCTCACCACTGACTCCTAAATAAAGCCACACGTGATAATTCACATCTCAGAAGCATATTATGCGCTCAATCGCAATCATCTCTGTTCCAAATCATATAGTTGCACCTCGTACCAGATAATTCCCAACGCAATCAGATTTCATATTTGCTGGTAAACCCCATATCTCACAAGTTGAGGCTTGCGCCAGCAAGGTACCTGCATCACATGGTACTCGTGCTACCTACTCATTTCTATGCTTTGGCACAGGCTCGTTTGGCGCCCCATGCCGATCATTCAACTAATACTCAATTGTCGCACTTCCACTCATTCTTTGAACTTGCCAAGCCCTTGGCAAAAGTGTTGCCATAATTTCACTCCTCTCGTACATTGCATCATTGTCCGTATATGAATTGTCAGCAGTGTTTGCCTTGCCGTGGCACATGAAATCTGATTGTGTATGGTATTTTGATAGCACCCCTAAACCCTCTCATGCCATAAAATGAAGCACGTTGACATTGCTACAACGAAAGCAAGCTTTCTCAATACAGGAGAATATGGAGAGTCTAATTGATTATGCACTTCCAAGGGTACATTCCCTCTTACGACTCGACAAGAGCGACTCGGGTAACATCTCAACATATATTTGTATATGTTTATAGGCTAGCTAGGTGCATGCCCATAGAGAGTACAACACCTAGCACAAAACTACCTTGTACCGTCTTTTCTAGTCGTTTCGCTACTCTGAGATAACCACCCGTGCTGTAATACCGGGACGGTTATTTGTCCTTGCTGTCGCGCTGACTTGAGTTTTGTTCTTCTAACTGTTGGGTTGCACGGTCAACATTCTGTGACCGTTTCCCCTCTGCGAGATGTCGCCAACCTGCATTAACCGTCGGCAGTACTGTAGGAGGGTTTGACTCGTAGTTCCCCGATGTTGTGGTCTTTGCATATTGTTACAGCACGCGAGACTTCTGAAATGTGCTTAGGTCCTTTTATCATTTCAAACAGCATTGTCACACCTACCTAGTGTGGCGTGGCACGTGCGTGTCTCTTCTGGGGGCAAGAGTACTGGAACCAGGCCCTCAGATTTCAGGCAAATTCCCCTGATTCAGGGTTTTTTCGTAGGTTTTTTTTTTACCAACCCTGATGTGCTAGGATTTTTTTTTTACACAACCCTGAAATTTCATGTTTTTTTCATAGCTGAACTCTGTTTGTACAGCGTTGCTTTTGTAGTGGACCCTGTAGCATCTGTAACAGCGTGATTGCCCTGCCATAATAACCGCATGTTTCCCCTGCTCGATGTGTGATGGGGGGATGTGTGAGGGGGCTCAGGTTTGAAGGGTAATTACCCGGAATAAAAAAACATTATGAGTAACTTTGGGCTGGATTCCAGAATTTGAACGGGTAATGTTTCCCTAGAACCCGGAATTTATACAAGTGGGCGAGGGGTGCTCTCCGGACGAATCAGAATTGCCCTGGGAAGCATTCCAGATGACCCCGCCAAAGGGACAACCCCCCTCTCCCCCCCCCCCCCCCCCCCCCCCCCCTCCGCCCCCTGAATTCTATGTATTCCCCCTTGGGCTAAAAAATCTAAGTCCTTAACAGACAGAGACATTCCTCCCCCTCCTACCCCAACCAGGGAATTTCGACTAAGTCCCTCACAGCCAGAGACATTACTCCCAATCCCCTCGCAACCTCGAAATTTTGGCTAAAGTCCCACACAGCCCTAGACATTCAACAGCCTCGGAAATTCCGGCTAAGTCCCTCACAGCCAAAGACATTCGACCCACACCCCTCGCCACCCAGAAAATTAGACGAATTCCCTCACAGCCCGAGACATCTCTCCCGCACCCTTCTCACTCCCCTAACAGAGCACTGGTGAGAACGGGGTTCGGGAAAATTCTCACTGAGAGAGTTGGCAGAGAAGGTACCCTGCCAAACATGGGCTGGCCTCGACATTTACCCTGTTTCGACCCAAGGCTTCCTAGCCTGTTGGGTGATTCGTAGAAAGTGTCTGGCTCTGTGACACCAAGTCATTGACAGCTAAGGTAAGTACACGTCAGCACATATACTGACGCGTGCTGATCTAGGCTGTCGAATCTCTGACCTAAAGTGATGTGACACTTGCGAGGAAACCTTGGGCAGGCAATCCGAGTAGACCCTACGTGTAACTCGGCCCAAAGTAACATTTCACCCAAATCCGGATGAAACAGAAATCAAGAACCCCCGAATCCGGACGAACAGACCGCGTGGGGGGGGGGGGGGGGGGGGGGGGGGGGGGGGGTTTCCAGGAGAAACAGAGTACTCAAAAAGCTTAGCGAGAGCCCTGTGCTACAACCTTGGATCGATCGGTGAAATTTGATTGGCGGAGGCTTCCTGCAAAAATTGACGGCCTCAGCAACATCATGATTCCCGCGGGAATCTTCCCTCCCTCGTTCCCCCCACACCACCCCCCCCCACTCTGTCCCGTCCCTGCCCTTCCCCAGTTCCGTTCTGCCCATCTCCCAATTTCGTAAAATCAGCATGATATTCTGAAGTAACCCTGATTACTCAGCGGTTTTTTTTTTGGGAGCCCTGAAAAATCAGGATAAACATGGGGGGGGGACCCTGATCAATCTGGGTACCTCAAAACCAATCTGAGACCCTGACTGGAACACTACCTGGTGTGCATTGCTGGTTTGAGTGACGTGAAAAGCAAAATCTAGGGTTTCAAACAGGATTGGACCCAAGCCAAAATATAGTGGTTGGTTCGCCCCTATACCAAGCTCTGCTGAACTTGCTCAAAAAAATAAAAATTAAGGCTGAACTCTGGGTGGGTTTCAGCAGGTGTATTCATATTGAAGTAATGCGTCCTTCAACAATTCATTACACGACTTTGGCTGGCAGTACCCTGCATTAGGCACTGCATTTGTATGCATGCATTGAACATGACTTCATACACCTCCAAAAGTTGTTACAAATGCTGGTTTTACATTAAAATACAACATATGACACAAACACATTGGAATTTGAGTGCAATGAGAGTTGTGGTGTGGACCATGCCCATAACCTCGACAAAAGACAAGCTCCTTCTGTTGGGCTGCATTCGCAGCACAGACGAAGCTGAGCCCTTGGGAGTAGAGCCCCCCTGCACCAGCCCCTCTCTCCTGCTGCTGCTGCTGCTGCTGTACCGGCATCTCCAACTACCACGCTCTTGTTGCTCCATCAGTCGTTGCTGCTGCTCTTGTTGCTGTTGCTGCTACTGCTACTGCTGCTGCTGCTGTACCAGCATCCCCAACTGCCATCACGTTTTGGACAGGTCAACAAAGGACGAGCTCTTTCTGGCGGGCCGCATTCGCTGCACCGACGAGGCAGGCCGCTTGGGAGTAGAGCCCCCCTGCACCAGCCGCTCTCTACTGCTGCTGCTCCCGCCGATGCCAATACTGTCGCTGCTGCTAATGCCTCTAGTGCTGCTGGTGCTGCCTCTACTGCTGCTAATGCTGCTGCTGCTGCTGCTGCTGCTGTTGACCCCAAGGGTTATGTCGCCCATCGTAAAGGAAGTGGGAAGGAGCGGAGGAGGGTGAGAGGCGCGGGAGCGATGGGCGAAGGGGGAGAAGAGGAAGAAGCGGGAGGTACGTGGAAGGGTCAGGGACCACGCGCCTGATGGTAGGGGGAAGGAAGCAGAGGAAGGGGGGAAGGAGGGAGGGAGGAAGGGAGGGAGGGAATGTTGGAACTATTGAGGCGCCTCAAAACGGGGGCATGAGGAAGGGTCAGGAACCATGAGTCTGGTGATGGCGGGAGGAGCCTGAGGAAGGGATGAGTTGGGAAGGGATGAGCTGGGAAGGGTTGGCGTAAGAGAGCAGGAGGGGGAGGGGGGGGGGAGGAGGGGAGAGATTGGAGAGGGACATTGACAGGGCGAAGTGAGCAGGCAATTGAGAAAGCGGGCAGAGAGGAGGGGTACAGAAAGGAATGAAGAAGCAAGAAAATAAGGGAGGGAGGAGGGAGGAGCAACTACGAACCTCACTGGAGTAAGGCTTGGAGGGCGACTGCCATGGGGCAGATATTTTCGGACCGAGCAAGGGAGGAGAGAGGGGAAGGAGAAAACGAGAGGGGAACAGAAAAGAGAGGGAGGAAAGAAAGGAGAGGGAGGGGAGGAAAGGAGAGGGAGGGTGGGGGGAGGAGTGGACTACGGATCTCACCAGAATGAGGCTTGGATGGCGACTGCCACAGGACCGGCCTTTTACAGAGTGAAGGAAAAATATGGTGAAGTAGAGGGGAAGCAAAACAGGGGAGACTTTTGAGTAGACTCGAGGTGACTTTTGAGTCGATTCGAGGTGACTTTTGAGTCGACTCGAGGTGACTTTTGAGTCGACTAGAGGTGACTTTTGAGTCGACTCGAGGTGACTTTTGAGTCGACTCGAGGTGACTTTTGAGTTGACTCGAGGTGACTTTTGAGTCGACTCGAGTCGACTCGGGGTGACTTTAGTCACGAAGTAGAGGGGAAGCAAAACAGGGGAGCGAAAAGAGAGAGGGAGGAGCGGACTACGGACCTCACCAGAGCGAGGCTTGGAGGGCGACTGCCAAGAGGCAGAGGGTCTTCTCTGAGCAGAGGGAGTCCAAGGCAGCAGCCTGCGTGCCTGATGCAACCACCTCAAGGCAACCCCTGCAACCACTCCCATGCCCATTCCTGCTGCGTGCCTGCTTCGCCTCCCTCTCCTGTGCGCTGCAGTGAGTGCCAGAGCAACAGAGAAGACAGCGAAAAAGAGGAGGACAAGGCTCGTGCTACTGTCACTGGCCTGTTGTGCACCACTCACACTCGCTCCTGCCACCGCTGCTGCTGCCCTCTCCTCTGCTGCCCGCGTCTCTGCTGCCCGCTCCTTCGCTGCTGCTGGGAGGGCAGTGGAGGTGGAGGAAGCTGCAGGGAAGGTCCCGAGGAAACGGCGATTGGCATGCCTTTTACCCCAGGCTGTTTCATCGTGTTCCTCGCCACTCCACCACCACCAACTCCTCCTAATGCTGCTGCTGCTGCTGCTGCTGCTGCTGCTGCTGCTGCTGCTGCTGCTGCTGCTGCTGCTGCTGCCACCGCTGTTGATTTCACTGCTTGCGCTCGTTGCTTCACCTTCACGTCGCTCCATATCCACACCACCGAGCCCCTCTTCTGCAACCTGCTCCGAGCCTACATCCCCAAGCTTCCAAACCACGTCTCCAGAGCTGTTATTGGCACCACGACCACCACCAGCAGCAGCAGCAGCAGCAGAGGAGGAAGCAAGTGCAGCAACAGCAGGAGCCCCTTCATACAAAGCCGCGCCAAGAGTCCAAGACACCTGCCCAGATGAAGCCCCCCCTAGATCCACCTGCGAGTCCTTTATCCCCAGCCCTTCCCTCAACAGAGTAACCACATAAGCTGCCCGGAAACAGTTCTGCTCGAAACCTTTTATCCCGCCCCACTTTGCCTCGACTTCCAGCCACGGCCTGAAACAGTACGCCTGCCCGCGGGCCAAAATTGCATCCAGGGCAGCTGACGTGTTGCCAGGGGAAATGGGCGCGGCCATCTGCCCGTCGGCGAAAAAATCCAGCTGCCCGGCCTGCCCTGCGGCACCTCTTTGCCTGCCCATAGAACCCCTTAAGGTCTGCCCGAGCCCCTGTGAGGTTGTCTGGGGTTTTGGAAGATCAGATTCCTGCTCCTGCTGCTGTCCCTGCTGCTGCTGCTGGGATTCTGTTGGCAGTTGCTGCTGCTGTTGCTGTTGCTGCAGCGGCTGCAGTTGGAAAACGCCAAAGAAGAGGGACACGACATAGAATCCTGCCAGAGCAGAGAATGGCCCCTTGAATGGCGGCTGGTGGACGCCCAACGCACAGGGAGGGGGGTCCGCTCCTTCCCTTGCCGTACCACACACTGCAGTGGTTGCTGCCGCTGCTGCTGCTGTTGCTGCTCCTGTTCCCCTCACGCCTTTCACCCCTGATGCCACCACATCGCGGGAGAGCGCCATGCATTTTTTCCAGTTGGGCTGCCCGAAGACCTCCACCTTGACCTTTTCAACCGTGGTTTCTTGTCTGCCCGAGATGGTCCGATTGGTGGGATTTTCCCCTGCTGCCCCAGCCACTGCTGCCCCAGCCACTGCTGCCGCTTCCACGTCAGCAGCAGCCAGTTTTCTCCTCGCGGTGTGGATTGTGCTGTATCCTGCATGGAGGCACGGATGGGCGACACGTGTCATCCCACCGTTAGCCGCTTCCATCCCAGTCCCAACCAATAACCTCTCTGTTCCTCTCTCCCCCACACCCCCCACCTCCTCCGCCCTGCTCTGCTCCTCTCCCCCTTCTCCGCCTCTCTCCACCTCCCCTCTCACCACCTCTCTCGCTCCTTCCGCCTGCTCCCCTCTCCCCTCCTCTCTCTGCTTCTCAATCAGCCAAAGCACAGATCGATCAAAGGCGTCGTTCATGCCAAAGCCCTCGTGGGAGTGAGCGTACAGGCTGAACTGCCGCCCACCCAGTGACACGTTGGCTATGTACCGTGCTGGGGTCGAAGTGGCGGCCAATGGGGGTGTGGCACGTGGCATGAAGGTGACTTCCAGGCTGGATCCGCCTAGGTCCAGAGTCCCTATCGTCTCCTCCCCCGTATCGTCTGAAAAGTCATTTCCCTCCTCTCCTCCTGCTCCCCCTGCTCCCCCTGCTCCCCCTGCTACTCTTATGGAGGCTCTCTGATCTGCTGTCTCCGTTGCTCCCTCTACTGCAGCCTTTTCTGTCCCTCTCCATCCTGCTCCTTCAACCTGTTCCCTCGTCCTTCCCTCTCCATCCCTCTCAACCGATTCTTTTTTTAAGATCTCGTCTCCCGTAACCTCCCTCTCCTTTACCCTATCCGTGTCCCTCTCCTCCTCCCTCTCCTCATCCCTCTCCTCCTCCCTCTCCTCCTCCCTCTCCTCCTCCCTCTCCCTCTCCCTTTCCTCATCCGGGCCTTCCCCGTCCTCGCCCACCTCCATTCCTTCCTGCGCTCTTCTTCTCCCCACCGCATCCCCCTGCCCTTCACCCTTTTCCCATCCTTCCACTCTCAATCCCCTTCTCTCCTCTTCGCCTGCTGCATTATCCACCACCTTTGCTAACCCCACTTTCCCCTCAGCACTCCCAACCTTTCCCTTCCTTCTCTCCTCCTCTTCCTCCTCCTCCCTCCGCCGCCTTGCCGCTTCCTCCTCTTCTCCCTCACTCTCTGCCTCTCTCTCAACTTCCCCCACCGCTCCGCTGCCCCTCTCCTGCTCCCCCTCCTGTCCTGTCAACCGTCCCTGCACCTCTTTCCCTTCCTCTCTCTCCTCCTCCGCCTTCCTCTCTCCCTCGACAAGCAATCCCTTTCCGACTCCTTGCAAACCCCCCAGCCCTTTCCCCTGCTCTCTCTCCCCCTCCTCCGCCTTCCCCGTTCCCTCGGCAGGCACCCCTATTCTCACCTCGAGCAAACCCTCCAGCCCCTTTACCTCCCTCTCCGCCTGCTCCGCTTGCTGCTCCCCTTCCCGCCGTGCCTGCTGCAGCAGCTTCCTCTCCGCGTTCCCTGCGCCCTCCTGGAGATGCGAATCCATCCCTTCCACGTCTCCCTGTCCTGCTCTCTCGTCCTGCTTCCCTCCCTCTCTCTCTCCCTCTCCCTCTCCCTCACTCTCTCCCTCACTCTCTCCCTCTCTCTCTCCCTCTCCCTCGCCCTCTCCCTCACCCTGCTCCTGCACCCTCCCCTTCCCCCCTGCAGCACTTCTCAGAGACTCCCCCACTCCCCGCCTCCTCCCCTCCCCCTCTTCCCCTTCCCCTCCACCCTCCCCTTCTTTTCGACTTGACTCCGAGCCAGTCTCCAAACCCTCCCTTTCCTCCCCTCCCCTCTCCCCTCTCCTCTCACCCCTCTCCACTCCTCCAAACCGTCCCTCCACATAATTAAGCGCAATCCACCCATAAACCGCCTCATCCACACCCGAGATAATCCTCGCCCACTCTCTCTTAAACGCAAACCCCGACCCCTCCAACACATCCCTGACCTCCTCCAACACCCACCGAGACTCACTCGCCGGAAGCTTCCTCAATCCGGCTGTAGCGAAGAGAAAGACCGGGGTGGCGGCACGGGCGGCGGGGTCCAGGATGGCTTGCAGCGCCCAGTCGAGGAGCGGGGCGAGGGCGCGTTCGCGCAGGCCGCGGGGGTCGTTTAGGAACTTGTCAAGCCCCGGTTCGGTTTCCTTGCGGTTGTACGCCCGCTTCTGCTGCTGCTGCTGCTGCTGCTGCTGCTGCTGCTGCTGCTGCTGTGTTTGGAAATCTCCTATTCGTCGGCCCTGCTTCTGCTGCTGCTGCTGTTGATTTTGCCGAACATCAAATCTGAACGGTTCTTGCTGAACCTTCTGCTCGTGCTGCCGAATGACGGGAAGAGTCATGAGGCCCATCCCTGAGTTCCCTGCGTTTCCGCTGCCATTGAATTTCTCCCCATATTTGCCGAATTCCGCGAGCCTGGCGCTCTGAATGCTGTGGTCTCTCGATTCGTCTCTCCATGGGGTTCCTCCGTCTTCTGTCCACTCGTACACGTACAAACGCGTGCCCGTGCTTCCCACGTCGATGACGATGCAGTGCTGCTGACGTGGACCCTCGATCCTTCCTCCTCCGCCGTCAGATCTCCGCAAAATCCCCCCCTCCTTCCCCCCTCCCACCTCCTCCCCTCCCTCCTCCTCCTGTCGTCCTTTCGGCTGTAACGAACTGTGCGAATACAGCGAGGTTCGCGACAATTCGTTAGCGTATCGCGAGTCCTGTAACACAGCGTGGGCCTGACCTGATTCGATCGGAGCGGAGAGCGCGAGGGGAAAGAGAATTACCCACCAGCAGCAGGCGAGCGCTGCTAAGGCGGCTAGGAGCAGCAGCCAGTAATGGCGACTAGAGGGCATTGCGGGAGCGACGCTGGGTTAGGAAGTGACGAAACGAGAGGCATATCAGACGATGTAGGAGTTACGTATTGCTTGCTAAAATCATCGAGCTTTTCGAGAGTCCTTGTTGAGGGCTGGATGACTTCGAGGACTCGCGAAAAGTTCGGTGTTGGGCCAAAATCAAGGTTTCCCCTACTGAAGCCAAATTTCTCGAGCCCTGTTTAATCGGACAGTTTCGAGGTTTGTCCCCCACTGGGAACAGAATGCGAGACGTCGTACGCGTCTTGACGCTGGGAGAATTTTACCCAATTAGTAAAAGTGTCTACCTGACACTACGCTGACAATGTACCCATGGCAGGCTTAGGTAAACGTTGATGGTAACCGAAGGCGAAACGAGCTCCCGAAACGCTCGGGCTGGGCGTTGGAACTGAGGGTAGACACGCCCTGAAATCAGCAGCTAAACAACCCCTTTCGTCTCTGGAAGCTCCGCTATAGAGAGTATGAAGCTCTGTAACAAAGTGTACATAGCTGAAGCTATGTTCTCATTAGTTGTAAGTGAAAACGATTATATACTAGGACAAGTGGACATCCTAAAATAATAATAAAAAATCAACGGGAGCTTTACACTAGCTAGGACCATTCATTCCATTCCTCGTAGAGGAAGCTGTAGCAAGTTTATCAAACCTTGAAGGTCCTTAGGCCGGATCGGCTTGGTAAGGAAGTGGTTCATCCCAGCCGAAAAGCACGCCTCCCGCTCGAAATCAAACGCACTTGCAGTCAGCGCGACAATAAACGTCGGCGCAAGTGCACTTACGCCGCTACGGCTTCGCAGTGTGCTCATATCATTGCACTCCACGATGCTGCCACCACTGCTCTCACCACTGCTCTCACAACTGCTGCTCCCGCCCAAGCTACTGCTTTGATTGTCATCCGCGCTCCTCCCTGTGAAATGCTCCTGGCTCCTTCCCGCCTCCATCTGTCGGATCCTTCTAGTGGCTTCCAGCCCGTCCATCTGAGGCATGTGGCAGTCCTGTGAGGGTGCGGGGAACAGGGGTTACATGAGTACACATCCAGTTGCGCTCCTCCTGAGTAGTGAGTGCTCCCGGCTTCTCTCTGCCTCCATCTGCCGGATTCTTCTAGTGCCTTCCAGCCCGTCCAACTCAAGGATGTGGCAGTCCTGGTAGGTGAGAGGAAATGTCAGAGAAGACGGAAAATATTAAGTGAACTTAGAGAAAGAAGAAGAAAATATCAGACATGCGTTTGTCTACTTCAGGCATGTGGCAAACCTGCGATGCATTGCAAGGGCCAGAGATGACTTTTGAGTCGACTCAAAGGTCACCTCGTTACAATGTTTGGGCCAGAGAGTGAGCAAGGAAGAAGCAGAATGTTTTAATGTTCATCTGTTTTGCCCTCTCCTGCACAAAAGCACACATCCACAGCACACATCCCCAGATGTGATTCTCACCATGAGCACGAGGTCAAAGCGCCCCTGCCTACCAGCTCCCACACCCATGACCCCGTTGTCCACCACACACGACACGATAGCCCCAACCGCCTCAACACATTCACACTCTCTCTCTCACAAACACACGAGCACATGTCCACACACACACACACACACACACACACACACACACACTCACACACACACACACACACGCGCACACACACACACACACACACACACACACACACACACACACACACACACACACACACACACACACACACACCACTCACCATGAGCACGAGGTCGAAGCGCTCCTGCCGGCAGGCGTCCACAGCCATGGCCCCGTTATCGACAACACGGCAGGCCAGCCCCAGGCGCGTGAGCATGCGCGTGACCACGAGCTGGTTCACCGCATTGTCCTCCGCCACCAGCACACTCAATGTGCGCTGCTTTGCTGCTCCTGCTGCTGCTGCTGCTGCTGGTGCTGTTGCTTGCGCCCTTAACGCACTATCCTCTGCTGCTAGCACGCGTAAACTGCACTCCTTAGCAAGCTGTAATTTGCTGCTCTCCCCTGCTTCTGCTGGTGCTGCTGGTGCAGAAGGAATGCTGTTGGGGTGCTGCCCAGAGGAGGACAGATAGGGGGACACAGCAGCAGAGCCAGCACTAGCTCTCGCGGTTGCAGAGAGACCAGTGCCTCTCCTCTCTGTCACCAGGCTGGTGCCACTGCTGCCCCCTAGGGCACACATCACCGGCAGGTCCCCTTCCGAGAAGCTAACACTGATCGCCTGCCGTGGTGCTCCTGCTGCTGCTCCTGCTGCTGCTCCTGCTGCTGCTCCTACTGCTGCTCCTACTGGCGACTTATTGGGCAAACCTACACTGCCACGAGGGCGAACGGGACCCCTGCGTGCATTCTCATCCGTCTCATCTGTGCCCGTCGCTTGCTGCTGCTCCTCTTGCCCATCCCGCCTGCACCCTTCACCTGAAACACCTCCCTCGTCCCTGCTCTTGACCCCGTTATAGAGTGCTTCGTTTGGTAGCTCAACTTGCTCCTTGCACTCATTTCCCTCCAACATCTGCTCCCCTATGGTTACTGTGGTTATCTGCACACCGAATTCTCCCTTAAGCACATCTCTTCTCTCTTCACTTCTCTCCTCAATTCTCTCTTCTATTCTCTCTTCTATTCTCTCTTCTACTCTCTCTTCTATTCTCTCTTCTATTCTCTCCTCTATTTCCTCCGTTATTCTCTCCCCAACTGAACACTTGCTTTCATTCCCACAGCATCTTCTGCCTTCAACTTGCTCAGAGTCACTCTCTTTATTGTCACACCTCTTCCTGTCATCCGTCCCCGTGCTGCTGGTGCTGCGAATGTAGCCACTTAGGCTGCTGCTGTAGCTGGAGGTTCGGCTCCAGACGTACTCGACAGGCTCGGCAGCCGAGCCAGTTCCACCGGGGCTGTTGCTGAGTGCTCCCACACACACTGTGAACGAAAAGGTTGAGCCCTGACGAGGGAAGGGAGGTGGATGAAGGGCGGCGGATGGGGGAAGAAAAGAGCATTTCCTCAGTCGCCAGCTGCAGCCCAGTCCATCTGAACCGTCTGCACGTGCTTTTGAGAATTCAAAAAGCCCAGTCGTCCATCCGTCTCAAAAAAATCCCAGTCGTCCATCCGTCTCAAAAAAAGCCCCGTCGTCCATCCGTCTTAAAAAAGCCCAGTCGTCCATCCGAACTGTCTGCACGTGCTGCTGTCCGCCTGGGTGATCGTATGGAACAGCCAGCTCTGCCTCGCTGCCGCTAGTACGCATTAAGGTGCTTCAAACAACGCCTCACCTGTTGTTCACTGCGCGTCATCTCGATCGTCCCGCCCATAAGGGCGACCAGCGCGCGGCAGATCGCCAGCCCCGGCCCCGTGCCACCAAACCACCGGCAAGTGCTGCTGTCCGCCCGGGTGAATGCTTGGAACAACCGGCTCTGGCCCTCTACAGCAAGTACGCCTTGAGGTGATTCAAACAACGCCTCACCTGTCCTTAACTGCTCGTCAGCTTGATCGTCCCGCCCATAAGGGTGACACTGGCGCGGCATATCGCCAGCCCCAGCCCCGTGCCTCCGAATCCCCTGCTCGTGCTGCTGTCCGCCTGGTGGCCTGGGTGAACGTGCATGTGCCCCGTGGTGCCTTGACGTGCTTTAAGCAGTGCCTCACCTGGCCTTCCTGGCTCGTCAGCTTGATCGTTCCTCCCATCAGTGTCACCAGCGCCCGGCATATGGCCAATCCAAGACCCGTCCCGCCAAACCGCCGGCACGTGCTGCTGTCCGCCTGGGTGAACGCCTGGAAGAGGCGGCTCTGGCCCTCTGCCGAGATCCCTATCCCCGTGTCCGCCACTGTGTACTGCAGCACCACTCTTGACGCTTCCTCCTCGCCTCCCGCCTCCTCTCTCTTCTCCCTCGTTGTTCATCCTTCCTCCCCTCCGTTCTTTCCGCTTTTGCGCCTCCGCTCTCTCCCCCCTCTCCCCCCTTCCCCCCTCCCCCCCCTCCTCCTTGGCCCCACTCTGCTCGTCCTTGGGGGGGTGGCAGCAGCAGCAGCCGGGGCAGGAGTGGACCCGAGAGAGGGAGACGGAGATGCAGCCGTGGTGGGTGAACTTGAGGGCGTTCGACACCAGGTTCAGCAGCACTTGCCGTAAGCGCACTGCATCGGCAGTGACCATGTGGGGCACGTCCGGGGCCACTCGCACGTTCAGCTGCAAGGGAGCGGGAGCATGAGTGGGAGAAGGAGAGGGAGACGGAGATGCAGCCGTGGTGGGTGAACGGTGAACTTAAGGGCGTTCGAGACTAGGTTCAGCAGCACCTGCCGGAGCCGGACGACGTCTGCTGTCACGATGTGGAGGAAGTCCGAGGCCACTCGCACGT
Source organism: Closterium sp. NIES-67 (assembly GCA_027943415.1). Classification (NCBI taxonomy): domain Eukaryota; kingdom Viridiplantae; phylum Streptophyta; class Zygnematophyceae; order Desmidiales; family Closteriaceae; genus Closterium; species Closterium sp. NIES-67. The sequence goes on along the minus strand of BQMB01000501.1, from coordinate 200,416 downwards.
TGAGCTGCAAGGGAGAGAGGGCGAGGGAGGGGGCGAGGGACGGGGCGAGGGAGGGGGCGAGGGAGAGACAGCGAGATGCAGTGCAGCTGTGGTGGTGGGTGAGAGGTGAACTTGAGGGCGAGAGGTGAACTTGAGGGCGTTGGAGACTAGAGGAAGAGAGCGAGATGGAGTCGAGCAGAAAGAGGTGCTGCTGCTGCCTCCTTGCACCCGGGCTTGCAGCCTCTGCTCTGCCCCTATGTGCCCCCTTGACGTACCAACAACTAGAACCCAAGTGCAACCCACCTCACCAATCCCTGTTCTTGCACAGCCATGCGGAAGAGAGAGAGAGTGAGCTCGTAAGGTGCTGCCTCGCGTCGAGACTCACAGCCTCGAGCTCCATCTTGTCGCTCTCGATCTTGCTCAGGTCGAGGAAGCAATGCACTCTGTATGTACCTCTATACACCCCCCCCCCCCTGCTTCTTCCTTTCCCGTACCTGTAGCCCCTTGTCTTGCACGGCCATCCAGAACAGAGAGAGCGAACTGGTCAGGTTCGTCGAGCCTCACAGCCCCGAGCTCCATCTTGTCGCTCTCGATCTTGCTCAGTTCGAAAACAGAATGCAGTACGTACCTTTAACCCCATCCCCTCCCCTCCTCCCCTCTCCCCCCCTCCTTTTTTCGCCCCTCTACCACATACCTGTAGCCCCTTGTCTTGAACGGCCATTCGAAACAGAGAGAGTGAACTCGAGAGGTGCTGCCTGGCGTTGAGCTGCACAGCCTCGAGCTCCATCTTGTCGCTCTCGATCTTGCTCAGGTCGAGGATGTCCGAGAGAATCTGCAGCAGCCCCTCACTGGACGACCGGATCGTTTCAGCCAGCATCCTCTGCTCTTCACTCAGCGCCGTGTCCAATAAGAGATCTGCCACGCCGATGACGCCTGAAGGACGGGAGGCGGGGAGGCAGGGGGGGATGAGGCGGCAGCAAGAGGGAAGAGGTGGTGGTAAGGCTCTCGATCGTGCTCAGATCGAGGATGTCTGAGAGCAGCCCCTCACTGGACGACCGGATGGTCTCTGAGCATCCTCTGCTCTTCACTTAGGGCCGTGTCTAGCAGTAAGTCCGCCACTCGAAGACCGGATCGTCTCTGCCAGGATCCTCTGCTCCTCACTCAGTGCTGTGTCCAAGAGCATGACCGCCACGCACATGACTCCTGAAGGATAGGAGGTGGGGAGAGAGGAGTGGGGAGAGACGGGTGGGGGTTGGTCTCTCTATCTTGCTCGGATTGAGTATGTCCGACAGGATGTGCAGCAGCCCCTCGCTGGACGACCGGATCGACTCTGCCAGCATGCGCTGCTCCACACTCAGAGCCGTGTCCGAGAGCCGGTCCGCCACACCTATCACACCTGAGGGCATAGGAGGGCGGTACAGACGGAATGGCACAAGGACGTGTTTTGTTTTTGAGAATTCTCAGAAACAAAACACATCCACGCCTATTACACCTGCCGGCATAGGAGGGCGGTATAGACGGAAAGGCACGAGGACGGCTCAGATCGAGGATGTCCGACAGGATCTGCAGCAGCCCCTCACTGGACGACCGGATCGTTTCAGCCAGCATGCGCTGCTCGTCGCTCAGAGCCGTGTCTAGTAGCAGATCTGCCACTCCACTCCAATCGCACCTGAACGAAGGGGGGTGCGGAGGGGGTGAGGGGGTGAGGGAGATTCTCCATCTCACTCGGGTTGAGGATGCCCGAGAGGATCTGCAGCAGCCAGCCCCTCACTGGACGTCCAGATCGTCTCTGCAAGATCCTCTGCTCCTCGCTCAGAGCCATGTCCAAGGGCAGGTCCGCCACGCCTATGAGACCTGTGGGCACAAGGGCGGTAAAGAGGGGAAGACACAAGACGGCTCACATCAAGGACCTGCCCGAGAGGATCTGCAGCAGCCCTTCACTCAAGGACCGGATGGTTTCAGCCAGCATCCTCTGCTCTTCACTCAGAGCCGTGGGAGCGGTGAGAGGGAGCTGGGAGGGGTGGGGCTGAGAGGCTCGCTTACCGTTCATGGGCGTGCGGATCTCGTGGCTCATGTTGGCCAGGAACTGCGTCTTTGAGAGGCTCGCCCTCTCAGCCGCCTGCCTGGCGCGCTCCGCCTCCTGCTTGGCTCTTTCCAGAGAGGCCTCCTTCCGCTTCACCTCGGTGAGGTCGTGCCACACCATCAGATACACCGCCGCGTGCGACAAGGCGGACGAGGCGGCGGAGGAGGAGGAGGAGGAGGAGGGGGGGGCAGCAGAAGAGGACTGGGTCTGGGAGGAAGGGGACTTGGGCGAGTGTGACTGCAACGACTGTGATTGCGAGGAGTGGGAGTGAGACGAGGGGGACTGTGACTGCGACTGTGCTTGGCCTGAGTCTGCGCCTCCCTGCGCGGTTGGCCCTACGAGGTCGACGAGTCGGCAGAGGGCTTCCACTGGCAGCATGCCGCCCTCGTCGTCTTGAAACACCCACTCGAACCGACGCAGGTCGCACGACCCGCTGCTGGTGCTGGTGGTGGTGCTGCTGCTGATGCTGCTGCTTTTTGTGCTACTACTTCTGCTGCTGCTACTGCTGCTGCTACTGCTACTACTGCTGCTGCTGCTGCTGCTGCTGCTGCTGCTACTGCTGCCGCTGCCGGTGTTGCTGGTATTTCCACCGGCAGCATTGCTGCCGGCGTTGGTGCCTGCATTGCTGACAGCATTGCTCTCTGCCAGCTCATCAAGTATCGCTTGCAGGGCTGTAGCGGGCTGCCCTGACCCCGGCTGTAGCAGCGGGGATAGCGACTGGATGGTGCGGCCAATCAGGTGGTCCTTGGAGCGCGATTTGATCATTCGGACAGTAGCCTGGTTGCAGTCCAGCAGACGACCGTCCTTGGTCAGGAGCATCTTGGGGTCCTGGGGTGGGGAAGTAAGCAGGGACGGGAGGGGGCGATTGAGCGTTCAGGGTAGCAAGCAGGGCTGTAGTGGGCTGCATGGCTGCCGTCCAGCAGGCGGCCGTCCTTGGTCGGGAGCATCTTGGGGTCCTGGGGTGAGGTGACTTTTGAGTCGACTCAAAAGTCACCTCGTCCTTGGTCAGGAGCATCTTGGGGTCCTGGGGTGAGGTGACTTTTGAGTCGACTCAAAAGTCACCTCGTCCTTGGTCAGGAGCATCTTGGGGTCCTGGGGTGAGGTGACTTTTGAGTCGACTCAAAAGTCACCTCGTCCTTGGTCAGGAGCATCTTGGGGTCCTGGGGTGAGGTGACTTTTGAGTCGACTCAAAAGTCACCTCGTCCTTGGTCAGGAGCATCTTGGGGTCCTGGGGTGAGGTGACTTTTGAGTCGACTCAAAAGTCACCTCGTCCTTGGTCAGGAGCATCTTGGGGTCCTGGGGTGAGGTGACTTTTGAGTCGACTCAAAAGTCACCTCGTCCTTGGTCAGGAGCATCTTGGGGTCCTGGGGTGAGGTGACTTTTGAGTCGACTCAAAAGTCACCTCGTCCTTGGTCAGGAGCATCTTGGGGTCCTGGGGTGAGGTGACTTTTGAGTCGACTCAAAAGTCACCTCGTCCTTGGTCAGGAGCATCTTGGGGTCCTGGGGTGAGGTGACTTTTGAGTCGACTCAAAAGTCACCTCGTCCTTGGTCAGGAGCATCTTGGGGTCCTGGGGTGAGGTGACTTTTGAGTCGACTCAAAAGTCACCTCGTCCTTGGTCAGGAGCATCTTGGGGTCCTGGGGTGAGGTGACTTTTGAGTCGACTCAAAAGTCACCTCGTCCTTGGTCAGGAGCATCTTGGGGTCCTGGGGAGAGGGAGTGCGGTGCAGGAGGAGACGAAAAGGGCGAAAGAGTGGGAACCAGGGGGGAAGGGGGAGCGGCTGGGTTGTGCGGGCAATCAGGTGGTCCTTGCTTCTCGACTTGATCATTCTGGTTGCCCAGCCGCTCTTTAAAGTCGTGCCGCAGCCACATCTCCGACGTCCCCCCCCCGGCTTCTGGGTAAGGAAGGGGTTACCCACGCCAACCCACTCACGCAAGCAAGCAGCCCAAACACCCAAGCATCCACGCATACACTAATAGAGGAGGTGCGCAAAAACCGACTCACCGAGGAGAGCTCAAAGAGCATGCGGAACTTGAACTGGTTGCCCGGGCGCTCCTTAAAGTCGTGCAGCAGCCACGTCTCTGATGCACCCCGGGGCTTCTGAGACGGATCCACTCGAATGCGCCGCAGCCCCAACGGCTGCTGCTCCCTCTCCTTCTCCCTCTCCTTCTCCTTCTCCCCCTCTTTCTCCCCCGCCTTCTCCCTCGTTTCCTCTTGCGCGTCCGTGTCACTGCGCTCCTCCTTGCTGCCTGCCTTCGCCCCCCCGTTCGCACCCACCGCCACTGCCACGTCCCATGTGCTCAGCTTGCCCTTGCGCAGCTCAGAGTAGCATCCCGAGGGGGCTAGAAGAGCGGGAGTGCTTTGAGCCGCCTCTAAACACGAGGAGGACTTGGATGGGGTGAGGATAGGAGGAGCGGATGGGGACGGAGGAGGGAGAGAACGAGGAGGAGGAGGAGGAGGAGGAGAAGTAGAGGTGGCAAGAATAGGAACTGAGGCGGACTCAGGGGCAAAGGCGGACGCAGAGGGAGAGGGAGAGGCAGTGGCGAAGGAAGGGACATAGGCGGAGGCAGAGGGAGAGAGAGAGATAGGGGAAGTGGCAGAGGTAGAGACAGGAGCAGACGGAGAGAGAGAAAGCGGAGCCAGCTTGGCAGCAGCAGAAGGAATGGCAGCAAGGGTGCCATCAGAAAGGGTGCTATCAGAAAAGGCGCAATCAGTAAGGGTGCTCTCATCAGCAGCAGCATTAACAGCAGCTGCAGCAGCAGCAACAGCAGCAGCAGTCGACGAAGCAGCAACAGCCGAAGCAGCCTTAGCAGCGTTCGCAATCTCAGCTATGGTCTCCCCATGCCGACCCTCCCCATCCCTTCCTACCCCACCGCCCAACGCCAAGCCCCCCCAGTTGCTTCGTCCCGAGCCTTCCCGGCGGTTCAGGATCGGGAGAACGCTCTGCTGTGCCTTTTTTCTCCTACCGCTGCTGTACAGGCTACGGAACCAGCCCTCTACCGAGCCTGCGCCTTTGCTTTGGGACGCAGGCTTGGCAGCGGGAGGTCTGGTTTGTGAGAGGGCGGAAAGGAGAGGATGGGTAGGCATAGAAGCAAAGGGTATGTGGATTGTAGAGTACACTTGCTGCTGCGGCTTGCTCGCTCCTTCGTTCCTCTCTGCACCATCTGCTGCTGAGCTGGCAGGCTGGCTTGCTGAGCTGGCTGTTATGCCTCCTGAGCTGGCAGATCGCTCTGCTGAGCTGGCAGCAACAGCAGAGGATGTGATTTCTCGAGCTGCAGGTTGGCCTTTCGCTGGCGCGGGATGCTTCCGAGCCCGAAGTTGAGGCTTGGCGGGAGGTTTGGTCGGGCTTGTCAGCAGCAGTGGAGCGTCAGCATCATTGCTACAAGTGCTGAGGCTCTTGGCTTCTTGCGTAAAGGTCTGTCGGTTGGCTTGGGCCTGCTGCCAAGCCTCGGGCTTAGCTTTGGAGCAGTGCCAGGGTGATGGCTCAGAAAATCGTGAGGGGCCCTCAGGTGGTGTCAAGACTGGAAGGGAAGATGAGAGAAGGAGGGATGAGAGACGGAAGGATGAGAGGAGGGATGAGATCATGAGAGTGCGAGGCAGGTTATGAGGTTTCAAAACGTGTCGTGTGGCAGTGTAACGAGGTGACTTTTGAGTCGACTGTAACGAGGTGACTTTTGAGTCGACTGTAACGAGGTGACTTTTGAGTCAACTGTAACGAGGTGACTTTTGAGTCGACTGTAACGAGGTGACTTTTGAGTCGACTGTAACGAGGTGACTTTTGAGTCGACTGTAACGAGGTGACTTTTGAGTCGACTGTAACGAGGTGACTTTTGAGTCGACTGTAACGAGGTGACTTTTGAGTCGACTGTAACGAGGTGACTTTTGAGTCAACTGTAACGAGGTGACTTTTGAGTCGACTGTAACGAGGTGACTTTTGAGTCGACTGTAACGAGATGACTTTTGAGTCGACTGTAACGAGGTGACTTTTGAGTCGACTGTAACGAGGTGACTTTTGAGTCGACTGTAACGAGGTTACTTTTGAGTCGACTGTAACGAGATGACTTTTGAGTCGACTGTAACGAGGTGACTTTTGATTCGACTGTAACGAGGTGACTTTTGAGTCCACTCAGGAGAGTCACCGCGATTTCATGGGAGTGCAAGGCCAGCTCTGAGAGGTCTCAACACAGGATGAGGATGAGGATGAGGATGAGGATGAGGATGAGGATGAGGGTGAGGATATGAAAACAATGGCGAAGAAATGGCGGAGGAAGTGGGGAGGGATGGGAAAAGGGTGATGATGTCACAAGGCGTGACAGTGAGGTGAGCGAGAGAAAGAGCTGAGAGACTTTTGAGTCGACTCAAAAATCACCAGGTGATTTTTGAGTGATTTTTTAGTCGACTCAAAAATCACCAAGGGGTGAGGGAAGGGAAAAGGGCGATGATCTCACAAGGCGTGACAGTGAGGTGAGCGAGAGAAAGAGCTGAGAGACGAAGGAGACTCAGGGGAAAAGAGTGCAGAGAGACGGAAGAGAGCAAGGGGAAAGTGAGCCCACCTGTTACCACCAAGTCCTTAGCTGGCCCGATGTCAAACAACTGAATGCACACATGCACCAACCCTTCTCTCTCCTCCCGCTGCCCCTGCTCCTGCGCCTGTTCCTGCCCCTGCAATTGCTGCTGCTCCAGCTGCTGCTGTTGCTGCTCCTCGTTTCCTTCTCCTTCCACGTCTCCCTCCACGTCTCCCTCCAGGTCCTCCACCTCCTCCCACTGCTGCTGCTGCTGCTGCTGCTGCTGCTGCTGCTGCTGCTGCTGCTGCTGCTGCTGCTGCCTCGAATGCCCTTTATGCCCCCCCTGCTGCTCGCTCCCCTCACACACCTCTCCCCTCTCTCCTCTCCCCGCCCCCTTCCCCTTCCCTTCCCCCCCCTTCTCCCGGCTCACCATCCACCGGTAAATCCACTGGGCGCCGGCCACAGGGGTACCTGTCTTAGAAAGTACGTTTCTAAGCGCTGACACTGCAGGCTTGAGGGCCGGCGGGAGGGTAGCTGGTGGTGCTGCCGGTGCTGCTGCTGTTGCTGCTGCTGGTGTTGGTGGTGCTGCTACTGCTGCTGCTGCTGCTGCTGCTGCTGCTGGTGAAGATGATGGTGCTGGTGCTTCTACTGCTGCTGCTTGTGGTTCTGGTGCTGCTGGTGTTGATGCTGATTCTGCCGATGGTGCTGCTGTGCCGTGCCCATCGCTGTAACGCAGCAGCGGCAGAGATAGGGTTACCACATCCACGCTGCGGCTCTCCAGCTGCCCAACGAGGTGCCGCCACGTGTCCAGAGGCAGAGCATCGCCCGCCATTTCAGGAAAGGAGCTCTGGGGAAGAGGAAGAGGACGAAGGGGGGGAGTGGCGGAGCGACGAAGCAAGGAGGGTGCAAGAGCAAGTGGGCGGGGGGAGTGAGTGTAAGTGATGAGACAAAAGCGGGGGACAGGAAGGCAGCTGGGTGGTCAGAGTAGGGGGAGATATGGAAGGGGAGGGAGGAGGAGGAGGGGAGGAGGAGGAAGGAGGGGGAGGGGGGGGAGGGGGGATGGAGGAAAAGGGTAGAGGGGTGGGGGAAGAAACTCAGACATCGTGCGCTCACTCAACCACTCACTCACCCCCTCCAGTCGCGCTTTAACTGCGCGCAAGCGAGCAAAGCACTAACTGTGAAGAGCGCTGGCGCTTTGAGGCGCCTAAGGGCGTGTAGCCTACGGTTTCGTCGGCCTAGTTCCGGAACTCAGTTCCGAACTCGATATACACGAGTTCCGTTCGTCGCTGGAACATCGACTTTCGAATCTCAACTATGATTGCTGTCCGTCAGTGGAACATCGAGTTTCGAAACTGAATGTTCCATCATTCAAACTTTTGAACGACGTGCGAAAAGTAATATGCGAAGAAACGAAACCCAACCCCTCGTAAGCCAATCACACGCTGGGCATGACGACAGCACACATTTTGTTTTGTCACTTTCGCGATTGGCGGGTCAGGCGCGCGAGCAAATTCGATCGTTGACTTGGTGTCATTTCCCCCTGAAGGCCTAGCATGTTCTTTTCGCACAGAACTGGAGGGAGATTCTCGAACGGCCGTCCGGACGACCGTTCAAAACTGGCGTCTGGACGTCGCTGGGACATCGAGTTTCGAAACTGAAGAATCCTTCGCAACAGGCTTGGCGAAATTTCGTGCGAGTTGTGGCGAAATCTGTCACCACACCAAAACTGTGACGGAACTCAGTTCCGGAACCGTAGGTTACACGCCCTAAAAGATACGCCTTGCTTGCACGCGACACTCAACTCACCCCCTCCAGCGGACCCTTCCGAGCGCGAAGCACCTTCTCCGCGCCTCGACTGGCGCACATCACGGCTCCATCGGCGGGCCGCACGACGAGCTGCGCGCACTGCGACTGCCGCACCACTTGCGCCATCACCCCCGCCGGAAAACGCGGCGCCAAACGCGTCGTACGCGGCGGTGAATGCGACGGGGAAGGCGCCGAAAGGGCCGCATCGAAATCCGGCCGCGGCCGGCCGCCGCGGCTTACCCGAAAAACCACCGCTGCGGAAGCAGCGGCGGGGAGGCAGTCGGAGCCAGCGAAGGGCCGCGCGAGGTTGTTGCTGTGGCGGCGGCGGCGGCGGCGGATGATTCTCTCGGCTGCGGAAGAACGCCTTCCGCCGCGCGCGTAACGGCGGCGGCCCCTTGACGGGGCGGAGGAACGGCTTGGAGAGAGAGCAGGCTCTCGCACGACGCGGGTTGGGCGCTTCTAACGGGCGGAGCGGATTGCAAGGAGAGCAGGCTCTCGCACGACGCGGCGCGGGAGAATCTGACGAAGAGGGGCTCCGAGTCGCTCCCCGCGGGACGCGTGCCAACGGCGGGAGGTGCGCGAGCGGCGGAGAAGGGCGGCTTCGCACCGGCGCCAGCGGCGACAGGGGAAGGCAGAAACCCGCCTAGACCGGCGGAAGCGGAGCCAACGCTGGATTCCCGCGACATCGGGTCGAAAGCGCCGGGCGCAGAAGCGGCCGCGGCGGCCGCCGTAGCCGCAGTGATTGACGGCGCGGAACGCGGCGGGCATGTGATGGACTTGGGGAAGGGAGGAGGCGCCATTCGCGGAGATTCGTCCCCGCTACTAACACTTGTACTCCGAGGAGTCCTCGAAAAGGTATGGATATCCGATATGGAGTCCATAGCCGACGATGCCAAGGTCGACGGAGACGCCGTTACTACTAACTGCGGCCGGCGCGGAGGGTAAGGTAACGGCGAGGTGGGTGGGAGACGGCTCCCGGCGGAAGATTTGCTCCCGCGGGCGCGGCAGTGAAGCGAGGAGGCCGTCGTGACGACACAAGCCACTCCCCCGTCCGGCTGATGCGGCGCAATTCCCGCTGCTGGACACGTGTCGTGCTGCGATTCGCCTCTGCGCTGGTAGGTGACGGAGAAGAGGATCTCCTGCTGGCAGGCTTCCAGCTTTTCCGGGTCGATAGCTGCTAGCTCGGAGACTGGCGCGGAGACTGGTGCGGAGACTGGTGCGGAGACTGGCGCGGAGACTGGCGCGGCCGGCGCAAAGATTGGCGAAGAGATTTCAACAGTCTCAGGGTCCGTGAATTCAGGGACGAAGCTGTCGGTGCCCTTCAACGTCGCCTCGTCATTGAATCGAGGTGTCTCTTCAAATGTCGAATCAAGTTGAGCCAACTCAAAAGTCACCTCAGAAATGGGCGGCGCCGTCTTCTCACTCCCCACCACGAAACCGCCCCTACTAGTTCTGCCTCGCGTGGCAAGCGGCGCGCCATGCGGAGACGGGAAACTGAAGGCCGCGGCGCAATCCGCCATCATCGCAGCACTACTAGTCGTGAGCCGCCGATTAAGAAATCCTACAACCAATCTTACAAATAATATTTGAAAAAAAAAGTTAAAAAAAATCACAATTTCATACGGCTGCTGGGATGCACGACTACTTCGATGTATAAAATTTGGCGATCCTAAAAAAATTGCCGGCTTTTTAACATGCTACAGCGACTAAGTTGGAGAAGTGGGAATTGACAGATCATCAGTTATCTGGCGACTCCAGAAGTCGCTGCTCTGGATGTAAAGGGAGTCGTTTAGCGACGTGTGCCCGAGAGACTGGTGGAGGCGAACTGCAATCCCTTTTTTCCAGTACAAGTGGTGATGAGGAAGGACGCGGGCTCAACGACGATGAAGCAGGAGCATAGGACTTCCCTATTACAATTCCCAGGGGCTTGCCGATTACGTGCATGTACTGTAAATTTCCCCAAGGACCAGCCCACACAACTCGAGGATTCCGCGCGAAGTTCGTTCTGATGTGACCCTGAGGACACAGAATGCGAGGACTGATCGCGATTCGAAGCGATTTGACGTTCTAGAACGTTTTAGTGCGGTGCAAAACTTCGAGAACTGTACAAGACAGAAAGCAAACTGTACGAGGATACGGTCATGTGGCATTACCCAACCACCCACCCCCCCCCCTCCCTCGCTAAAACGAGTTGTGGAATCCACAATTGGCAGGCAGCCTGCAGCGAGGAGTGTTGTCAGCCACATAGAGCGTACACTTGTAAAATCACCCGCGGCTCGGTGTGGGTTTGTGTGGTGTTGGTGCTCTGCGAGCGTGTCAGCCTGCGTCCTGATTCGGTTCTCACTGGCATGAGCCAACGTCAGCAAGGCTGCCGCTCTTGAGGGTTTGGTCTATCTGTGGGCGATCACGGCCAGATTCACGATGATCAGATATCGCACGAGGATGGAGGATTTACATGCCCACAAGGGTTGCCGGAAAAAGTAGACAGCGCGTCTAGACTCTAGTGTGCCCAAGGACATCCCAGATGCGAAAGCGATATGAAACATAAGGTGTGTCGATGGATGTCGATGACATCCGTCGACTCCCAATTCAAACAGCTCTAAGGTCGGTCCTATACATAATTTGAGAGCGTGCTCAGATGAGGATTTCGACGGATGTCAATGACGTCCACCGACTTCCGTCGTAGTTTCAGTGTTCTCCTATTTACAGACAGCTTACGCTCGGTGCTTAGACATCCGTTCTTGTCTAATGTCGCTGGGTACTTTAGACACGCTGTAACTATCGCAGGGTTGGCACTGTTGCTGCAACAGAGCTGACATGCAGCGTCCTTGGGAACGGAGAATACATCGGGGAGGAACACACAGACACCGTACGTGTACCAGCGGAGAGGTATGGAATGGGGAGGGTGTGGAAAAAAGTGGGGAGTTGTGGGGGAGGGAATTTGTCGCCCGAGGGGAGACCGACGACAACGTAGGAACAATGGGGGAGTTGCAGCGGGGGGGGGGGGGGGGGGGTGTGGGGGGGGCAGATTGTTTTCCTACCCTGACCATTTCTGAGTGCGTAGACAGTACTCCCTTGATCCTACAGCCAAAGCGCGGCACACTCCACGCGGGCAAAAACTTTTAGCACTGCCTAAGCTGACGTCGGGTTTCCTGACTCGAGAAACACAAAATGGTGCAGCAAACGTTTCGTATAGAAACCCAAGCGAAATTTGTTTTTCAAGAGTTTCCGGATCTGGTCTTCAGGTGCTGCTTCGGGGGGGTGAATAATATTCTGAATGCGTCAAAAGCAGGGCTAGGTTAAAATTCCGCCCTGTTTTCTTTCACAATGCAGTGTAATAACCCTGACTTCCAGAGGCCTGGTACGGAGAGGTCAGGACACCACGAAAACACATCCGGTCCCACAGAAGCGAATCGGATGCAAATTTGCACTGAAAACCCCGATAACACATGTCTTGAATCAGATGCAAGCATCAAGGATGGCGGTGGCGGTTTGCTGCATTGGAGGATTTTGGACACTAGCGGCGAGTTTCACTGCCGTTATGAGTGTTGCACGCAAGAGGGAGCATTATGAATAGACACCCGCTGTAAGGCTATTCACAACTATTTAGGCAGATTGTCCACTACACTATCCCTGAAAATGCAATTTCAGGGCTATTAAATATGATGGATGAGGGTAGTAAAAAAATTAGCTAAATCATAACTATCAAGATTTTCCCACAGCACTCAGACGGATTGTGTATGTAAATTTAATTATTATCTTTTTGGCTTCTGACTCTTTGGATTTACGTATTGAGGTGGGGACCACTGAATATAACATGTGAAATTGGTTTTAGCCATTTACGTTGAAGTCTTTCAACAAACGTTTGAAGTCAAAAAATGTGCATGTCCCAAAGATGAATATGTATGAATTGCATTCTGCAATGAGCTCTCTTTGGCTTTCGGTTTCAACTGACGTGGCACTGGGATAACCGTGTCGATCCTCTATCTCTCTAGGAAGGGTACTGGGTGTTGTGGTATCATCGTACTTAAGCATTTATGTAAGTAATCTCGATAGATATTGTTGAGTTACAGTGTATATAGCATCCGTAGAATGACGTCAGCAAATAGCGCTCGTCTGGATGGTTACGTCAGCAAGCCGTTTCAATCACGCGAACAGTCGCGTTCTTTTCAATAGCAGTTAGAGCGCATAGCGCAAATAGCTCGAACATATATATCACCGAATAGATACTTCTAGCATATATAAAAGTAGCCTGTACAACTTCAAATATTAACTTGTTCTTCAGTAAATTCTGGTCAACACCTTACAAGTTCTAAGACTTCCGCTGTCTTACTAGTCTACCATTCTAGAAAAGTTCCTTGGTTAAGTCTTGAAGTATCGCAAGGCTGTAACACTGATTCTGGTGTTACAACTTGTTAATACTAGCTATTACTGGACGTACTTCCAGTATTAATTTCTACTTCAAGTACTTGTGTCTGCAGATTCTATACTTAGTCTCCTGCACCACCTTTTAAATTCTTTCATGGTATGAGAGCTGTCTGGAATCAAGACTTTTGTCATTTCGACTATCGACAATCATGACTGGACCATCGACGGTACCATCATCTGGCTCTTTGACAACTGGACCTACGGGTGTTACAAATCCTACAGTCAACACTGGTCAAGCAGGAAATCCTACAGCTGGAAACTTTCCACCTGCTTATTCTTCAATTGGGATGCCGCAACAGCAGCAAGGTTTGCCTTCTGTGCATCCTCCGGGGACTTCGTCCTCTGCACCTGCAACACAACAACAACAAGCAACAACAAGCGCAACATCAATTTCAGCAACAACAGCAGCAACAGCAACAACAACCGCAACTTCAGTTTCTGCAGCAGCAGCAAACTACTCACACTGGTCCTGTCTTTCAAGCACCGAATCTTTTAAGCAACACACAGATCAACACAACCGTACATTTTAATGGCGTTGACTTCTACGCCTGGAGTTTTGAGTTTGAACTTCTCACAAAATCCGCTGGATTGTGGCCATTCTTCAGTGGCGATTACTCGTATCCTGTTACGGGAACACATATGGAACAACAAAGTTTTCTTCATGCATCACTCAGCGCTTACACCGTTCTTATCCGCAATCTGTCGCTGAAGGAGGAGCTCGGTATACGCTCGCTTCACACCAATTTGACTCCAGCAGAATCTGCGTGGACACATTTGAAGGGGTTGTATATGGCACATGACACAATTTCAGTGAGTAAAATTCTCACAACTGACAACTGTACAGATGCAGGGCAACGAGAATGTTTCGGATTACATTAACAGGGCTCAAACACTTCGTGACCAATTGGAAAAGTGCGGCGGATACTTCCCGAAGGACATGTTTATAACAGTCCTTCTTGCCGGTCTTGGAGCAGAATGGCGGCAGTGTCGATCCCTTCTTCGTCTTCAACCAAATCTTTCGGAAGCAGAGATCTGCTCCATCCTTCAAGCCGAGCAACAAGATCTTGACCTGCAATCAGCACGTAATAGAAAAGAAGCAGTCAATATCCGTTTTTATATAACGCCTACGAAACGCGTCGTCAAATATTTCTGCCACTACTGCAAAAAGGATGGGCACAGTATAAAATTTTGCATCAAGCTTCAATCTGATAGGAAACGGAGGGGGCAGCAGCACTCGCAGCAGTTCAAGCAACCCGTGAAGCAGAATCCACCGACAACAACACCTGCCACATCAGGGAAACAAGTATTCTACTGCGTTACAACAACTCAAGCAACAGAATCTGATTTCGACAATGACGAGGAAGAAAACTTCAACGAGCAACCTGAAAATATGGTTTTACCCCAAGTATATGCTAACCTTGCTCGGATAATTGCAGGACCGAACACTTGGTATCTTGACAGTTGCTGTGGACAACACATGTGTTCTGCCGAGACGCTCTTCATTACTCATCAACGTCCGCTTCGTCGTCCAGTACTTGTCACAGTCGCAAATGGACAAACGATAATGGCAAAGTCAATTGGGAGCGTCATGCTGGATTCAGTCGATACAGGATTTTCATTACACGTTACCAATGTTCTGATCATTGAGGGACTTGGCTTTAATCTTCTATCAATGGTTCAACTCCTGCGACATAACATACGGACACAAGGAAACTGTGAGACAATGGATCAAGCACTTTATCATAATGATTCAAATACTTACATCGGGAGAGCCGCCACTCAGTATGGGGTCTCCGTTCTTCAATTCGAGTCGCAAGGGACTACTGGATCTTCTGAAAGAGTGTTACAGCGACGAAACAATCTGTCCACAAAATGGCTATGTTTAGCAAGTTCATGATGTTTTGACAAGTATCAATGAATGATTTACAATCTGGAGCCTGTGGACATTATGCAAAAACAATTGATGCACCTCCACATATAACAAACTCTAGCCAATATCGAATCGCTAATAGCGAGTACAAGCTTTAACGCTCGACGGCCGATGCGGACAAATTCTACCAGAGTAAAGACTAGATATGTTTCCGTCAAGCATTCTTTGCATGAGCTAGCAAAGTCGCTCATACTTTCGCTAGCGCATGCCCCTTACCCCGTGATCTTCCAGTAATCGCGCGCCCGCTTGCTTCGCGTCAGAGATACCAGATCATGAGCCTCTGGCGCCAGTGTCTGAGTTTTCGACCGATCGCACAAACGCTAAGAATAGGGCAGAGAATCGACCAAAAAAACACTCTGAAGGCTAGTCACAGCAGTATTCGTCTAGTAGCTAGGCCAAATGTCCACTCTTTAGGTCGATCGCGACTGCTCTCAGCGTGATACATGTGCACTTTTGTGCACACCATCATGTTAGGTACTGCGTTGACGAGCATTGAGGCTGCATAACCGCTGGAACCGAATCACGTTGTTAAGGTCCACCCTCACACTGTACGAAATGCCCTCTGGGTGACTGGGTTAGTTGCTGTACACTATTGCGCAAGCCTCAACTATTAGTACGCAACATGTGCGACTATACAAAAATTCGCCAGAGCCCACCTAGACTGGACTCTGGACGACTGGAAGCGGGTGATCAGGTCAAACGAGACTCAGATCACTCGGTATTGCTTGGATAGCCACACCCACGCATGGATTCGCGAAGGCGCCGCTCTCCAGGGGCATCAGGTGAAGTAGACCGTGAACATGGTTTGAGTTTGTATAATGTCTGATGTGCCTGATAACATGTGCAAGATTGATGGCCGCACAGATGACCAACTCTATCACAGCATATTGCAGGACGAGGTGGCTCAAACTCTTGATTCCTATGATTTGACCATCTTTGGCATGACGTTCCAATACACTATACGACCCCAAACCCAAGTGCAGGATCGTTCAGGAGTGGCTAGCAGAGCAAGATTCCGCGGTCCTACAATGACCCTATTCCTCCCCCGACCCCAATCCCATCGAGCAGCTCGCCAAGCATGAGCAACTCCCCACAGGCATGATGCAACCTTGGGAGCAGGTGCACGAGGCATGGAACAGCATTAGGGCTAGCATGTGCAAGGCTCTGATAGACAGTATGCCTAGGAGGATCAGAGCAGGAAGTAGGGTTAAGGGGAGATGGACCTGGTATGGATATCGATAATTTTAAATGTCGCTCATCCCGGGAACATTCTGTCCGAGTGTACCACTTATGATCTTCGTTGTGCTATGTTCTGTTCTTGTTTGTTTTTTGGACAAGTTTTCATTTGTCACACAAGCCTACAACAGTGGCAACTAGAACCTTGAAACCAAGAAATAAAAAACTTGATCATTTTCTCATGGGCTCTGATTTTGTCCAGTTAATGGCCAAAATGTGGACAGATTGTTCCGTCACTGTATCTCTTGGTCCTTGGCAACATCCCGAAGAAACAGATTTCCAAAATGTTGACATTGACTTCCGAGCAACAGCAGTTCCAACAGGTTCTCGTCCAGCAGCTGATGTTATCAAGGCTCTTGATTCCTGGCCAACAAACACAGCAGAGGAAGACCCGTCAGCATAGAGGAAATATTACGACACTTTACAACAACTTGAAGATAAACCTACAGCACTTTGGGGACCCAGCAGCAGCAGTGAAGACGAGGCAGCAGAGCAGCAGAGTAGCAGTGAAGCAGAAACAAGGATTCTCGTCGGTCAACCTGCAGCAGATTCACAAGAAACAGAAATCGAGGAAGGGGAATTAGTTCTTCAACCGGACGAAGTACTCGAAGTGGAAATTACAACGACAAAGTTACCTCTTAATCGCTTCGTTCCTGGAGAACTCGACGAATCACCAGCGATATCTCCTTCCATCGTTTCTTCTTTTTATACTACCGCCAATTTCTATCTGCGATCAACAAGACACAAAGCAACGGAAGATATATGGCATCAAAGGTTAGGACATCCTTCACCGGGGAGTCTTAATCATACAATTCGAGCTTCAGTTCTTGACAAGAATAGTTTACTTTTACCTGATGGAACGGAGATGAAGCCATCTTCGCGACCAGCAGTCTGCACCACGTGTACCACTACAATTCTTCGACACGAACCTTTTCCGAGTCCCTTTCCAGGTTCAACTCCATACAAACTGATGCAGAAAGCCTACAGCGATATTCTAAACTTACCAGAAGCTGGACTGAAGGGGGAGCTTTATATGATCTCGTTTATCGAAGCTTCTACTCGATACGTCTGGAGTATCAACATACCAGCTCGACACATGGCTCACTCAATTTTCGTGGCGTGGCTCGCGGTGGCTGAAAGAGAATCGGAGAAGAAGCTGCAAAAATTTCAGAGTGACGCCACAGGGGAGTATACGAGCACAACTTTCACAGATTACCTGCAAACCCTCGGCATCAAACGCAGGTTGTCCCTGCCACATCAACACCAAAAGATGGGGGTAGCAGAAAGGATGAACAGGACTCCACAAGAGAAGATGCGAGTCCTGCTGACTCAGGCAGCTTTGCCACATCAATTTTGGACTTACGCTTTGGACCACGCCGTCCTTCTGCACAACTTGCTATCGACAACTTCTCTTCCGGAAATTTCTTCGCCACACCTGCAGTGGACACAAACAATGGGCAACACAAAACCTTTAAGAGTTTTCGGGTGCATCGTTCAATATCGTCCTCCGACAGCAGCACTCGGAAAATTTTCGGAACGGGCTAAGTGGGGAATACATTTTGGCATCGAGAAGCAGTTTTACGCGTGGAAAATCATGGATCTCTGCACGATTCAAATCGTAGCAGCACGTGATTGTCTTTTCTATGAACGTCTAACATTACCTGTTTTTCGTGCTCACCAGGCCGCAGCTGCAAATCATGCCAGGCTGTTCGAGGGCTCGCGTGCTTTTACCACTGACGACGCCGAAGCTGATATGCAGGACAAGTTCGTGGCTGAATCCTCCGAAGCTGTCACAGACGTCCCCATGCCAACCACGTCAGCTGAAACTGCGGAGTTTATTCCACTCGTTGACGCCGATCCTAAAGATGTTCGCGATGTTGAACTCGATTACGAACGTGACCGCCAACAGCAGCCCATGCCCGTTGTCTCCGAAGCAGCGATATGTGTCACACCTGAAGAAGTTGGGGGGGAACATGGATCAGAACACAACTTCTCCGGTGTCGATTCCAATCGTCCGCGTTTTACAGAAACTGGTGACAAGTTTTTGGATTTGCAGTCGCAGTATAGTCAAATAGCAGTAGCATTTTGGAGCTGAAAACAGTTCGTCAAGCTTTGACAAGTCCTCACAGGGAGAAATGGCACGAAGCCATGGACCGCAAGTTAGCGGCTCTTGAAAAGCGTGGTACCTGGGATTTAATCCCGCTGACAGCAACAAAGGGGAGAAAAGTACTTACCGGGAAATGGGTTTTCCGGGTGAAGACAAATGCAGATGGTTCCTTCAAGAAGTTTAAAGCGCGATGGGTCATCCGCGGCTTCAAGCAGACATTCGGGCTTGATTACGAACTCACCTTTGCCCCAGTTGGCCAGCACACTAGTGTCAGTATCCTTCTCTGCATCGCGGCCTACCGGGATTTCAGACTTCGTCAAATCGACGTCGCCAACGCTTTTCTATATGCGCCTGTCGATGCACTAATTTTGGTCGAGTATCCACATTCTTACGAGATGAATCCTCCCAGCGTGTGCCGTCTCAGAAAATCGCTCTACGGCATCAAACGGGCACCACGACTCTGGCAGCAGTATCTACATTGTCAACTATTAACCGTCGGATTTCGTCAGCTTCCACATGACCAAGGAATGTACTTGCTTACCGACGGTACCGACTATATTCTACTCGTCGCCTACTTCGAGGACTTGCCTTATATCACCACTACGGATTCTCTCGCTACTATCTTCAAACAAAAACTACAACAGAACTTACAGCTTACTATCGCACCTACATTCACACAGTTTCTTGGACTGAACATCCATCGAACTAAAACTGCTATTCATCTAACAGCTTCAAACTATGCAGCTACGCTAGCCGCACGCTTGAATCTCACGGCTTCAACTGTCACTACTCCTTACCGATCTCTACCGACTAATCATCAACCGGACACTACTGCACTCGACAGCGCGTAACTATAAATTTATCAACAGCAACTGGGTTGTCTTCTATTTGCAGCTGTAACGTGTCGTCCAGATCTCGCCTACACCGCTAGCCAGCTCGCGCAATTTCTACGTCGACCTGAGGGGGAGAATCGGCTAGATCTTCTTCGCGCTCTGCAATATTTCATTTCGACACCTGAAGTCGGACTTACCTTTCAAGCTACTACTACGAAAACATTATATCTTAACGGGTACATCGATGCTGATCATGCAGCAGATACTACTAATCGACGATCACGAACCAGGTTCATCTATCGCCTCGAGCCTATTGGAATCATCTCGTGGAATTCTACTAAGCAGGAGCTAGTAGCTCTTTCATCCATTGAAGCTGAGCTTATAGCTGCCTGCACAGCAACTCGCAAAGGTCTCTATCTGCAAGAGCTACTGGAGGAGGTGAAATTGACGAAAAGTACACAATTCACCGTGCAATGCGATAATCAAAGTGTAATCAGAATTGCGCATCAACCTGGTTTCGCCAACAGGACGAAACATATTTCGCTACGGTTCTTTTTCGTCAAAGATGAAGTCGAGAAGGGGAGAATGCGATTGGTCTACTGTTCGACCAATGAAATGGCTGCAGACTTTCTCACCAAGAAGCTGACACGTCAGAAGTTTCAATACTACAACAAGCTTTGTGGAATTATCAAGAAGTGACACTATCGGACTTCCAGAAATGAAGGGGAGTGTTGTGGTATAACCGTACTTAAGCATTTCTGCAATTAATCTCGATAGATATTGTTGAGTTACACTGTATATAGCATCCGTAGAATGACGTCAGCAAATGGCGCTCGTCTGGGTGGTTACGTCAGCAAGCCTTTTCAATCACGCGAACAGTCGCACTCTTTTCAATAGCAGTTAGAGCGCATCGCGCAAATAGCTTGAACAGGTACATTACCGAATAAGAACTTTTAGTATATATAAAAGTAGCCTGTACAACTTCAAATATTAACTTGTTCTTCAGTAAATTCTGGTCAACACCTTACAAGTTCTAAGACTTCCGCTGTCTTACTAGTCTACCATTCTAGAAAAGTTCCTTGGTTAAGTCTTGAAGTATCGCAAGGCTGTAACACTGATTCTGGTGTTACAACTTGTTAATACTAGCTATTACTGGACGTACTTCCAGTATTACTTTCTACTTCAAGTACTTGTGTCTGCAGATTCTATACTTAGTCTCCTGCACCACCTTTTAAATTCTTTCATGGTATGAGAGCTGTCTGGAATCAAGACTTTTGTCATTTCGACTATCGACAATCATGACTGGACCATCGACGGTACCATCATCTGGCTCTTTGACAACTGGACCTACGGGTGTTACAAATCCTACAGTCAACACTGGTCAAGCAGGAAATCCTACAGCTGGAAACTTTCCACCTGCTTATTCTTCAATTGGGATGCCGCAACAGCAGCAAGGTTTGCCTTCTGTGCATCCTCCGGGGACTTCGTCCTCTGCACCTGCAACACAACAACAACAAGCAACAACAAGCGCAACATCAATTTCAGCAACAACAGCAGCAACAGCAACAACAACCGCAACTTCAGTTTCTGCAGCAGCAGCAAACTACTCACACTGGTCCTGTCTTTCAAGCACCGAATCTTTTAAGCAACACACAGATCAACACAACCGTACATTTTAATGGCGTTGACTTCTACGCCTGGAGTTTTGAGTTTGAACTTCTCACAAAATCCGCTGGATTGTGGCCATTCTTCAGTGGCGATTACTCGTATCCTGTTACGGGAACACATATGGAACAACAAAGTTTTCTTCATGCATCACTCAGCGCTTACACCGTTCTTATCCGCAATCTGTCGCTGAAGGAGGAGCTCGGTATACGCTCGCTTCACACCAATTTGACTCCAGCAGAATCTGCGTGGACACATTTGAAGGGGTTGTATATGGCACATGACACAATTTCAGTGAGTAAAATTCTCACAACTGACAACTGTACAGATGCAGGGCAACGAGAATGTTTCGGATTACATTAACAGGGCTCAAACACTTCGTGACCAATTGGAAAAGTGCGGCGGATACTTCCCGAAGGACATGTTTATAACAGTCCTTCTTGCCGGTCTTGGAGCAGAATGGCGGCAGTGTCGATCCCTTCTTCGTCTTCAACCAAATCTTTCGGAAGCAGAGATCTGCTCCATCCTTCAAGCCGAGCAACAAGATCTTGACCTGCAATCAGCACGTAATAGAAAAGAAGCAGTCAATATCCGTTTTTATATAACGCCTACGAAACGCGTCGTCAAATATTTCTGCCACTACTGCAAAAAGGATGGGCACAGTATAAAATTTTGCATCAAGCTTCAATCTGATAGGAAACGGAGGGGGCAGCAGCACTCGCAGCAGTTCAAGCAACCCGTGAAGCAGAATCCACCGACAACAACACCTGCCACATCAGGGAAACAAGTATTCTACTGCGTTACAACAACTCAAGCAACAGAATCTGATTTCGACTATGACGAGGAAGAAAACTTCAACGAGCAACCTGAAAATATGGTTTTACCCCAAGTATATGCTAACCTTGCTCGGATAATTGCAGGACCGAACACTTGGTATCTTGACAGTTGCTGTGGACAACACATGTGTTCTGCCGAGACGCTCTTCATTACTCATCAACGTCCGCTTCGTCGTCCAGTACTTGTCACAGTCGCAAATGGACAAACGATAATGGCAAAGTCAATTGGGAGCGTCATGCTGGATTCAGTCGATACAGGATTTTCATTACACGTTACCAATGTTCTGATCATTGAGGGACTTGGCTTTAATCTTCTATCAATGGTTCAACTCCTGCGACATAACATACGGACACAAGGAAACTGTGAGACAATGGATCAAGCACTTTATCATAATGATTCAAATACTTACATCGGGAGAGCCGCCACTCAGTATGGGGTCTCCGTTCTTCAATTCGAGTCGCAAGGGACTACTGGATCTTCTGAAAGAGTGTTACAGCGACGAAACAATCTGTCCACAAAATGGCTATGTTTAGCAAGTTCATGATGTTTTGACAAGTATCAATGAATGATTTACAATCTGGAGCCTGTGGACATTATGCAAAAACAATTGATGCACCTCCACATATAACAAACTCTAGCCAATATCGAATCGCTAATAGCGAGTACAAGCTTTAACGCTCGACGGCCGATGCGGACAAATTCTACCAGAGTAAAGACTAGATATGTTTCCGTCGAGCATTCTTTGCATGAGCTAGCAAAGTCGCTCATACTTTCGCTAGCGCATGCCCCTTACCCCGTGATCTTCCAGTAATCGCGCGCCCGCTTGCTTCGCGTCAGAGATACCAGATCATGAGCCTCTGGCGCCAGTGTCTGAGTTTTCGACCGATCGCACAAACGCTAAGAATAGGGCAGAGAATCGACCAAAAAAACACTCTGAAGGCTAGTCACAGCAGTATTCGTCTAGTAGCTAGGCCAAATGTCCACTCTTTAGGTCGATCGCGACTGCTCTCAGCGTGATACATGTGCACTTTTGTGCACACCATCATGTTAGGTACTGCGTTGACGAGCATTGAGGCTGCATAACCGCTGGAACCGAATCACGTTGTTAAGGTCCACCCTCACACTGTACGAAATGCCCTCTGGGTGACTGGGTTAGTTGCTGTACACTATTGCGCAAGCCTCAACTATTAGTACGCAACATGTGCGACTATACAAAAATTCGCCAGAGCCCACCTAGACTGGACTCTGGACGACTGGAAGCGGGTGATCAGGTCAAACGAGACTCAGATCACTCGGTATTGCTTGGATAGCCACACCCACGCATGGATTCGCGAAGGCGCCGCTCTCCAGGGGCATCAGGTGAAGTAGACCGTGAACATGGTTTGAGTTTGTATAATGTCTGATGTGCCTGATAACATGTGCAAGATTGATGGCCGCACAGATGACCAACTCTATCACAGCATATTGCAGGACGAGGTGGCTCAAACTCTTGATTCCTATGATTTGACCATCTTTGGCATGACGTTCCAATACACTATACGACCCCAAACCCAAGTGCAGGATCGTTCAGGAGTGGCTAGCAGAGCAAGATTCCGCGGTCCTACAATGACCCTATTCCTCCCCCGACCCCAATCCCATCGAGCAGCTCGCCAAGCATGAGCAACTCCCCACAGGCATGATGCAACCTTGGGAGCAGGTGCACGAGGCATGGAACAGCATTAGGGCTAGCATGTGCAAGGCTCTGATAGACAGTATGCCTAGGAGGATCAGAGCAGGAAGTAGGGTTAAGGGGAGATGGACCTGGTATGGATATCGATAATTTTAAATGTCGCTCATCCCGGGAACATTCTGTCCGAGTGTACCACTTATGATCTTCGTTGTGCTATGTTCTGTTCTTGTTTGTTTTTTGGACAAGTTTTCATTTGTCACACAAGCCTACAACAGTGGCAACTAGAACCTTGAAACCAAGAAATAAAAAACTTGATCATTTTCTCATGGGCTCTGATTTTGTCCAGTTAATGGCCAAAATGTGGACAGATTGTTCCGTCACTGTATCTCTTGGTCCTTGGCAACATCCCGAAGAAACAGATTTCCAAAATGTTGACATTGACTTCCGAGCAACAGCAGTTCCAACAGGTTCTCGTCCAGCAGCTGATGTTATCAAGGCTCTTGATTCCTGGCCAACAAACACAGCAGAGGAAGACCCGTCAGCATAGAGGAAATATTACGACACTTTACAACAACTTGAAGATAAACCTACAGCACTTTGGGGACCCAGCAGCAGCAGTGAAGACGAGGCAGCAGAGCAGCAGAGTAGCAGTGAAGCAGAAACAAGGATTCTCGTCGGTCAACCTGCAGCAGATTCACAAGAAACAGAAATCGAGGAAGGGGAATTAGTTCTTCAACCGGACGAAGTACTCGAAGTGGAAATTACAACGACAAAGTTACCTCTTAATCGCTTCGTTCCTGGAGAACTCGACGAATCACCAGCGATATCTCCTTCCATCGTTTCTTCTTTTTATACTACCGCCAATTTCTATCTGCGATCAACAAGACACAAAGCAACGGAAGATATATGGCATCAAAGGTTAGGACATCCTTCACCGGGGAGTCTTAATCATACAATTCGAGCTTCAGTTCTTGACAAGAATAGTTTACTTTTACCTGATGGAACGGAGATGAAGCCATCTTCGCGACCAGCAGTCTGCACCACGTGTACCACTACAATTCTTCGACACGAACCTTTTCCGAGTCCCTTTCCAGGTTCAACTCCATACAAACTGATGCAGAAAGCCTACAGCGATATTCTAAACTTACCAGAAGCTGGACTGAAGGGGGAGCTTTATATGATCTCGTTTATCGAAGCTTCTACTCGATACGTCTGGAGTATCAACATACCAGCTCGACACATGGCTCACTCAATTTTCGTGGCGTGGCTCGCGGTGGCTGAAAGAGAATCGGAGAAGAAGCTGCAAAAATTTCAGAGTGACGCCACAGGGGAGTATACGAGCACAACTTTCACAGATTACCTGCAAACCCTCGGCATCAAACGCAGGTTGTCCCTGCCACATCAACACCAAAAGATGGGGGTAGCAGAAAGGATGAACAGGACTCCACAAGAGAAGATGCGAGTCCTGCTGACTCAGGCAGCTTTGCCACATCAATTTTGGACTTACGCTTTGGACCACGCCGTCCTTCTGCACAACTTGCTATCGACAACTTCTCTTCCGGAAATTTCTTCGCCACACCTGCAGTGGACACAAACAATGGGCAACACAAAACCTTTAAGAGTTTTCGGGTGCATCGTTCAATATCGTCCTCCGACAGCAGCACTCGGAAAATTTTCGGAACGGGCTAAGTGGGGAATACATTTTGGCATCGAGAAGCAGTTTTACGCGTGGAAAATCATGGATCTCTGCACGATTCAAATCGTAGCAGCACGTGATTGTCTTTTCTATGAACGTCTAACATTACCTGTTTTTCGTGCTCACCAGGCCGCAGCTGCAAATCATGCCAGGCTGTTCGAGGGCTCGCGTGCTTTTACCACTGACGACGCCGAAGCTGATATGCAGGACAAGTTCGTGGCTGAATCCTCCGAAGCTGTCACAGACGTCCCCATGCCAACCACGTCAGCTGAAACTGCGGAGTTTATTCCACTCGTTGACGCCGATCCTAAAGATGTTCGCGATGTTGAACTCGATTACGAACGTGACCGCCAACAGCAGCCCATGCCCGTTGTCTCCGAAGCAGCGATATGTGTCACACCTGAAGAAGTTGGGGGGGAACATGGATCAGAACACAACTTCTCCGGTGTCGATTCCAATCGTCCGCGTTTTACAGAAACTGGTGACAAGTTTTTGGATTTGCAGTCGCAGTATAGTCAAATAGCAGTAGCATTTTGGAGCTGAAAACAGTTCGTCAAGCTTTGACAAGTCCTCACAGGGAGAAATGGCACGAAGCCATGGACCGCAAGTTAGCGGCTCTTGAAAAGCGTGGTACCTGGGATTTAATCCCGCTGACAGCAACAAAGGGGAGAAAAGTACTTACCGGGAAATGGGTTTTCCGGGTGAAGACAAATGCAGATGGTTCCTTCAAGAAGTTTAAAGCGCGATGGGTCATCCGCGGCTTCAAGCAGACATTCGGGCTTGATTACGAACTCACCTTTGCCCCAGTTGGCCAGCACACTAGTGTCAGTATCCTTCTCTGCATCGCGGCCTACCGGGATTTCAGACTTCGTCAAATCGACGTCGCCAACGCTTTTCTATATGCGCCTGTCGATGCACTAATTTTGGTCGAGTATCCACATTCTTACGAGATGAATCCTCCCAGCGTGTGCCGTCTCAGAAAATCGCTCTACGGCATCAAACGGGCACCACGACTCTGGCAGCAGTATCTACATTGTCAACTATTAACCGTCGGATTTCGTCAGCTTCCACATGACCAAGGAATGTACTTGCTTACCGACGGTACCGACTATATTCTACTCGTCGCCTACTTCGAGGACTTGCCTTATATCACCACTACGGATTCTCTCGCTACTATCTTCAAACAAAAACTACAACAGAACTTACAGCTTACTATCGCACCTACATTCACACAGTTTCTTGGACTGAACATCCATCGAACTAAAACTGCTATTCATCTAACAGCTTCAAACTATGCAGCTACGCTAGCCGCACGCTTGAATCTCACGGCTTCAACTGTCACTACTCCTTACCGATCTCTACCGACTAATCATCAACCGGACACTACTGCACTCGACAGCGCGTAACTATAAATTTATCAACAGCAACTGGGTTGTCTTCTATTTGCAGCTGTAACGTGTCGTCCAGATCTCGCCTACACCGCTAGCCAGCTCGCGCAATTTCTACGTCGACCTGAGGGGGAGAATCGGCTAGATCTTCTTCGCGCTCTGCAATATTTCATTTCGACACCTGAAGTCGGACTTACCTTTCAAGCTACTACTACGAAAACATTATATCTTAACGGGTACATCGATGCTGATCATGCAGCAGATACTACTAATCGACGATCACGAACCAGGTTCATCTATCGCCTCGAGCCTATTGGAATCATCTCGTGGAATTCTACTAAGCAGGAGCTAGTAGCTCTTTCATCCATTGAAGCTGAGCTTATAGCTGCCTGCACAGCAACTCGCAAAGGTCTCTATCTGCAAGAGCTACTGGAGGAGGTGAAATTGACGAAAAGTACACAATTCACCGTGCAATGCGATAATCAAAGTGTAATCAGAATTGCGCATCAACCTGGTTTCGCCAACAGGACGAAACATATTTCGCTACGGTTCTTTTTCGTCAAAGATGAAGTCGAGAAGGGGAGAATGCGATTGGTCTACTGTTCGACCAATGAAATGGCTGCAGACTTTCTCACCAAGAAGCTGACACGTCAGAAGTTTCAATACTACAACAAGCTTTGTGGAATTATCAAGAAGTGACACTATCGGACTTCCAGAAATGAAGGGGAGTGTTGTGGTATAATCGTACTTAAGCATTTCTGCAATTAATCTCGATAGATATTGTTGAGTTACACTGTATATAGCATCCGTAGAATGACGTCAGCAAATGGCGCTCGTCTGGGTGGTTACGTCAGCAAGCCTTTTCAATCACGCGAACAGTCGCACTCTTTTCAATAGCAGTTAGAGCGCATCGCGCAAATAGCTTGAACAGGTACATTACCGAATAAGAACTTTTAGTATATATAAAAGTAGCATGTACAACTTCAAATATTAACTTGTTCTTCACTAAATTCTGGTCAATACTTTACAAGTTTTAAGACTTTCACTGTCTTACTAGTCTACCATTCCAGCAAAGATCCTTGGTTAAGTCTTAAAGTATCGCAAGGCTGTAACACTGATTCTGGTGTTACAACTTGTTAATACTGGCTATTACTGGAGGAAATTCTAGTATTACTTTCTACTTCAAGTACTTGTGTCTGCAGATTCTATACTTAGTCTCCTGCACCACCTTTCAAATTCTTTCACTGGGGAGGCTTTCCCTGAAGAAGGTGGATATATGGAGCCTTACCCTCCTGATGATATCCCTTCTTGTCCCAATGGTTAGGACTGGTGACTTTACGACATCAATATCTCATGTTTACACACAGCTCATTAGCACAAAGTTAAAGCCCAAATCACACAATACAAACCGTAAAAAGGGAGCGCAGCTCGGTTTGGGCCAAACGCGGGGGATTGGCTTTGAGGGAAGCGAGAGGAAAAGTGTCACAACTCCACTCTGGCCCGGCCCCACCTCGCTGTCACACCGGCCCTTGCCCGTCGCCACGTCGGCCTTTCCTCCACGCCGCGCCAGCCCCACCTGACCGCTGTGCCTGCCCCAGCGCGACGCCGCGCCCAGCCCCTGCTCGACACCACGCCACCCTGCCACGAGCCGCACTGGCCCCTGCTCGAGCTGCGCCAGACCCTGTTCGCCGTCGTGACGGCCTTTGCTCGCCGCTGCGCCACGCCTCTACTCGCTGCCGGCCCCTGCTTGCCACCGGGCTGTGCGCAGTGTGCCCCCCCCCCCCCAGTGCTGGTTCCTCTCCTCAGCCAGCGTCCTGGTCAGCCGTGTGCGCTACCGTGCTCCACCGCACAAAACCGCCCTCCCACGGACTCCACCGCTCTCCACTGCACTACACCGCACCCGCTTGCTCCCAACTCCTCCTCCTCTGGTGTCCTTCAACTGTTGTAGCTATGCTATCGTGCGGTCACTGCTAGTGAAACGCGGTCGCCTCTACTGACATGCGTGCCGCCTCTGCTAACACGCCTGCGCTATGGCGGACGCCGTCCTCCGCCTGGACGCAAAGGGTCGCACGGTGGACTACGAGGCGTGGCTCGCTGACTTGCGCTGCCAGCTGAAGGGTCAGCACCAAGACGACCAGTCTCTGGCCGTCCACATCGACTGTAAGCTGCCCTGCCCTCCCACGCCTGCTGCACGTGCAGCTTTCGCAACTGCTGAAAACGCTCGCTTTGTCTAAGAGTCACTTGGCGCCACTGTGCAGCTAGCTATTTGTCACGCCCTCCCGTTGTCCGAACGTCCCCGCTTTCGCCCTTCTGCCCTTGCTCTTCCCTGACCTAGCTTCCTTCCACACTGTCGCTGATCTGGCCAACAACCTGCGTGCCCTCGAGCCTAGCTACCGCACTGCTAGGACTCAGGCTCAGCTCACTATCCTCCTCCTTCCCCTCGGCGCCACCCCTGATTTCCTAGCCACGCGCCTCCCTGACCGCCTAGTCACCGCCCGTGACACTTTCCTTCGCCAACACCCTGCTGACCTCACCCTTTCACGACTTTGTCGCCAACCTATCGATGATAGAGACCCGCCAGCGCATTATCGCCCAGTCTAGCAGTACTGCGGCGGACCCCATTTTCCAGGATTGTGCTCTCTCCCGGTGCACTTACAGTGGCGGAATAAATTGTCCACATGTTCAGCCTGTTTTGGCATTTTGATGAGTGCAGCGGCGTAAACATTAAGCCTTAATGTATGGTGTGCATACACGCTGAGAAGTTCAGTTAGAGCACTCACTCGAGTTGACAAACACCAAAGTAGTACCACACACGGTCCTTAAACACCTAAGCATAGCATAGGATAACATCCGGACAATTTGTACCGAAAACAGGTAGCATACTAGATTCTGTGAAAACTAGTACCTAGTCCAGCGTCCCTTTGCCTGAATCACTGCCTTGATCCTCCTCGGCAGGCTGTCGATCAGGTTTGCACACACCTCCGCCGGTATCTTGTCCCATTCCTCCTGCACCCTCTCCCACAGCTCCAGCATTCCACTTGGCGGCTTTTCGTACTTCCCCAGCTGCCTTTTCAAGTGTGCCCACAGGTGCTCAATCGGGTTAAGGTCCGGGGAGCACGACGGCCATTCCAACACCGCGTACTCCTGCTCCCCAAGCCAGTCTTGGACCAGACGAGACCTGTGCTTGGGATCATTGTCGTGCTGGAAAATGACCTCTGAGGGGGAAAGCTTGAAAAAATCGATGGTCTGTTTGAGCTCATCTTGCAGGATGTTGCGATACAGCGGCCCATCCATCCTGCCATCTATCTTGCACATGAACCCCGCCCCCTCATACGTCATGCAACCCCACACCATCACAGAACCGCCCCCATGCTTAACTGTCTGTTGGACTTGATGGCTCCGAAGGCTGGTGCCCTCGCGAATCCAGGCGTACGCACGTCCATCGGAGCAGTAGCGGTTTATCTTTGTCTCGTCAGACCAAATCACCCGCTTCCAGTCCTCCAGCGTCCAGTCGGCATGCGACCGCGCGAAGTCGAGACGATCTCGGATGTTTTTCGGTGAGAGCCTGGGTTTCTTGGGCTGATGCACGGCGATCAGCCCCGCGGATCGTAATGAGTTCCTAACCGTCTTCGAGTCTACGGCGAGATCGTGCTTCTCCAACAACATATATGCCGCGTCTACTGAGCTTTTCGCCTCGCCGCTTGTAATCGCGTGTATTATTCCGCGCTGGAGACGGGTAGTGATTAAGCGGGGGCGGCCGGCCGTAGGCATCGTAGGTCGCACCTCCTCGAGACTAGTCTCGGCAGCCACTTTCAAACCGTAATCGTGCACGGTGCTCTTGCCTATGCCAAGAACTTTGCCTATTTTCCTAGTCGAATGCCCCGCACGCAACATGCTTATGATTCGCGCGCGCTTCCGCTCATTTAACGGCTTCATGGCGATGCGGTCGTAGGCTCGCTTCCGGACTAACTCCTAAGCCAGCAACTATTGCGCGTGACGATGTACACACCGAGTGACAGGGGAAAATAGATCTACTCTTCCGCTCGGTAGGAAATGTCCGCATCGATAGTCGAGGAGTAAATTTCAACTCCACTTTCCGGTTGTGTCACAATCGCGCCAAGCAAGAAACGGTTGAAGCAGAACTCGAACACCTTGTAACGGAATGGCAAAAAACGGGTGTTACTATTTTCGAAACATGTGTGGCATAGCGATAAGTTTCAAAGTGTTAAACATCCGGGCAATTTATTCCGCCACTGTACTCTGACGTTTCCGCCACTGTCGCTGAGACAGCCACTATCGCTGAGACTGCTGCGGCGGCCTCAGCGCAGCCTCGTCAGGGTAGAGGCCCTCATTGCCCCAAGGGGGGACGAGGGGGAGGGAAGGGATTTGGGGGTGATGGTGGTGGTGGTGGTGGTGGTGGTGGTGGTGGTGGTGGTGGTGGTGGTGGTGGTGGGGTGGTGAGGGTGGTGGGAGTGCTAGGGGTGTGGACGAGGGGGTGGGGGCTGACGCCCCAGGGGAGCAGCAGCAGCAACAACCGACGCAGTAGCAGCAGCAGTGGGGGTCCCCGCCGACGTGGGGGCGAGGTGGCTTTGGTGGTGGTGGCCGCGAAGGCGGCCCTGGCAGCTGGACGTCGGGTGGCGGCTCCGGTCAGGTGTGTTGTCAGTACCAGATTCAGTCCGATCCCCACCGTGGCACTGACTGTGACCGCACCGGTCACACTGTCGCCGCCTTGACGACCTCTTCTGTCTCCGCTTTGGGCCCACGTCGGCCCTCCCAGACTGGCCCGCCCTGGTGTGTCGTCGTGTGCCAGTCTTAAAGCTGGATATGGATCAGTTAGGATATCTTATGTATGCGATGCATGCTGATGACTCTAGTATTACTGGACCCTATTATCCTACTTTGCCTAGTATAAGACCTCCTGTCTTGTGTAGCCTTAGTTCCACACGTGCGCCCTCGCAGGCCGACGTGAATGTCGCACTCTCCTTTACATTGGACTCCGGTGCGTCTGCCTGCTTCTTTCACGACCACACTACACGCACGCTGCTTCCTGCACCCGCAGCAGTCTCCCTTGAAGACCCCTCCTCGGGTTCGATAGGCACACGCAGTTCCACCACACTTCCCTGTCCGGCGGTTCCCTCTTGATCTCTTACGGGGCAGCACATCCCCTCGTTTTCCAGGACCTTGGTTGGTGTAGGCCGTCTTCAGGACCTCGACATCACCACCACTTTTCCTGGAAACAAGCGGTATGCAGTCTGTACAGAGTTCGCCACTGGTGCTGCCCTAACCACGTTTCCCAGAGACCCTGTATCGGGCTTGTTCACTCTGCACACTGCGTCCCCCTAGGTGGCTGCGTCTATGTAGGTTGCTGCGGCTTGCTAGTGTCGGTTTCTCACTCACATATCGCTAATGTGACACCCCCGTCTAGGTCACCCCGCTCTCCAGCGTCTCCGTCACAAGTCACAGCACAGTCTTGTCTTAGGTCTCCCTGCGTCACTCTCTGCCATCCCTCCCTCTCCCGCACCTCCGTGCACGCCTTGCGTCGAGGGGCAGCAGTACACTGCTTCTCACTCCTCCTCTTTCCCCCCATCACTGCGCAACTTTAGACCCTGCACATAGATGTCTGGGGCCCAGCCCCGGTCCCTAGGCCGCGCCACGAGCGCTACTTCCTTGTTTCTCGTGGACGACTACTCGCGCTACAATATGGTGTTTCCCTTGGAGCGGAAGGCCAACATGCCTGACATTCTTATCCCGTAGCTTGTAGCTACCCGAGTTCACTGCGCCTAGCCTGTGCTTCGTCTACACTCCTACCGTTCTGTCTCCGGTTTGGCTCCGGTCAGCTTGGCCAGTTCTGTCGTGCGGAGGGCATCACCCAGTCATACACACATCCGGACTCCCCACAGCCAAATGGGATCGCTGAGCGGCGTATTGGTTTGGTCATGGAGGTGGCTCGTACCTCCATGATCTATGCCGGTGCACCCCTTTCTCTGTGGCCGTTCGAAGTCCGCTACACCGCCCACGAGCTTAACATGTGGCCCCGCGCATCGCGCATGTAGGTTTCGCTGACCCTCCTCTGACCCGGGTCCTCTAGTGACGCGTCTGCATTTCACGCTGAGGCTGTCTAGCTTACGTCCACGACTCTCGCGCGGACAAGCTCACCTCCCGCACTGTCCCTTGTATCTTCCTTGGTTTCCCCCTTGACGCTTATGACCGGCACTTTTACCACCCTCCATCTCACCGTTTCCTCCAGTCGCGTGACGTCACATTTGAGGAGTCTGTTTCATTCTACACCCGTTTCTCCTACCAAGGTCTCCACGTTACCCCACCTCTGTTCCTTGTCACCACTCCCCCGGTAGCTTCCACTCCCCTCCCTTTGCTTTTGCCTCGTCTGATGTGTTTGACGTCACTCCCTTTCCCTCGGTTGGTCCGGCGGACGAATTTGCTGACTATGGAGGTTCTAGGGCAGTGGGTGCACCGTTTGCTTCTGCGGTGCCTGCACCCCCGGCCTCGGTGCCACCGCCGCCACAGCAGCAGCAGCAGCAGCAAGGGCTGGTGGGCTCTAGGGGTGTTGGCGCTGGGGGCGCTGGTGCTTAGGGGGCTTCTAGTTCTGGGGGTGCTGGTCTTGGGGGTTCTGGTCCTGACGGTGCTGTCTTGGTGAGTACCGGCGGTAGCCGCGGTGGGGCTGGAGGTCTTGGTGTGGGCACGGAGCTACAGCATCAGCAGCAGCCAGTGTCTGCCCTTTGCCTCCTCGGTCTTCCCTCCTCCTCCTCTGACCGACAGCGCGCGTCTCCCCCAGCGCAGCCTCCTCCTCCTATCAACAGCCCCGTGTTCCCTCCGCCCGACTCATCTCGGGCTCACTTCCCCCCTCGTTCTCCTCCATTGTCTCCTCCTTTGTCTCCTGACCCGACGCCTCCCTCCCACTTCTAGTCTCACCGTCCCTCTCGTACACGCCCCGCCTCTCTCGATCCGAGTGTCCACCCTATGTTTCTCTGTTCTCATGTGTCTCATGTTCCTCCTATTCTCTCGTCGCCTCCTTAGTCATCCCTTGCTATCTCCTCTCCTCCTCTCTCTCACCTTCTCTGTGCTGCTAGCGCTCTTCTCCCTCATGTCCTAGCCTCTCTCGTTACCCACCCTTCTGTTCATGTCTTCAATATCTCGGGTCTTGTTGCTGCCGTTACTGACTTTTCCTCTACCTGTCGCCAATACGCCACTGCTCTGGTCTTCGACCCTGCCCGTCCTTTGTCCGCCGGGGGTGCACCTGCCCTTGGCAGTGACGTCCTAGAGGATACGCAGTACAAACTAGCTTTCCTTGCGGAGGCTGCTCCTCATCTCTGCTCCATTCTGCTGGGTTTTGAGGGTGATCCAGACGCCCTTGACATCCCGACCTCTCGCACCTACACTAAGGCGACTAAGGGACCCTGGGTCTCTCAGAAAATAGCTTCCCTGGACGCAGAGATGGCATCTTGGAGATCCACCGGCAAGTACGTCGACGCATTTTCCTTACCTGAGGGGAACGTAGTCGATGACCTGTAGCTCTTCAAGGTGAAGCATCTGCCTGGGAAGCCGCCGGTGTTGAAGGCGCGACACATTGCTAGAGGCTTCAGTAAGTGCAAGGTGATGGACTTCTTCCAAACCTTCGTCCCTACCCCAAAGATGACCACTCTTCGGGCACTGCTTCACGTAGCAGCACATCGCGGCTACGAGCTCCACTCACTTGACTTCTCCACGGCGTTCCTCCAGGGTTGCCTACACAGGCAGATCTAACTGCGCCGTACGCCTGGCTTCACTGGCTCTTTCCCTCCTGGGACCCAGTGGCTCCTCCGGCGTCCGATTTACGGCATGCGGCAGGCGCCTCATGAGTGGCAGGACGCGCTGCATTCTACGTTAGCTGACCTGCAGTTTTTCCTGTCATCTGTAGACTCTTCGCTCTTTGTTCGTTCAGGCCGGTCCCCGTTCTACATCCTTGTCTACGTAGACGACCTGGTCTTTGCTACTGCAGACAGAGACGCACTGGCCTCAGTGAAGGCCAAGCTACTGAGGAGACACACCTGCATTGACCTAAGAGAGTTGCGCCGTTATCTCGGACTGCAGATTTCCTGGTACAGAGCAGTGTGCATCATCACTCTCTCATAGTCACACTTGGTGCGTCAGGTCCTTCAGAAGTTTGGCCTTCAGTTCTCCTCTGCACAACCCACCCCTTTGCCTGTGGATCACAAGCTCTCGGCTCCAGTCCTTGACGAGCCAGTCGAGCCTAGTGGTTAGTACGCACAGCTTCTGGGCTGCCTCATATACAGTGACGGAATTAATTGGGTTTGAAAAGTCACACAAGTCTAAAGATTGTGTATTTTAATTACGTTTAGTGTGCATTCATCCCCAAGTACCCATTGTATCATATGACTAAGGAGTGAAGCATCCTTATGCTGTAGGGTATTGAATGCTTTATCAAACTGCTTATAGTGAGTCCACCACTTTGCTAGCGACACTCGATGCGGACAATTAGCTCTCGATTCGTGTCTAGATCTATTTTCTCTCGGCATTTCGCGATCTCGCAAACCTAGCCGCCTAGTCTTTACCGACGGCATAGCGTGAACCCCGCCAGGCTCCTAGCAACGATGCGGCCTCTTTCTTCACGCCAGAAAGATAGGATCGCGACCTTGCTTCGACACGGTCATAGTTTCCATCAGATCGCTAGAATGCTAGGGATAGGGAGGAGCACAGTTCAGAAATACGCTCAAGAGGCCTCTTTGCGCACCAGCAGCCTAGCGGTTAGGCCGACAGTCCCGAGGTCTGGCCGACCGCGCCTGCTCTCAGTACGTGATAGGCGCATCCTCGTTCGAGCTGTGACTTCTGGCGAGGTGAAGACTGGCGTGGAAGCCGCTAAGCTACTGGAAACAGACCATGGCATTAAGATCTGCCCCAGAGCAGTCCGTAACGCCCTCAAACTGTCCGGCCTAGTCGCCGTCCAACAATCGAAGAAGCCACGTCTCTCCACGCGTAACATCAGAGACAGACTAGATTTCGCCAAGGCCCACCTTGACTGGACCTTGGACAACTGAAAACGGGTGGTATGGTCTGATGAGACGGCCGTTGATGGGTGACGGCCAGACCACCCGTTTCTGTAGTGACGGCCGGACGTATGCATGGATTCGCGACGGGGCGGCTCTTCAAGGGCATCACATCAAGCAAACTGTTAAGCATGGGGGTGGGTCAGTCATGATATGGGGGTGTATGACGTACGATGGCCCTCGATACATGTGTAAAATCGACGGCCGTATGGACGGGCAGTTGTATCGAAGCATCTTGCTGGATGAGCTTGCCCAAACCATTGAGTTCTATGACCTTATCACCTCTGATGTCATTTTCCAGCATGACAACAACCCCAAGCACAAGTCCCGCCTTGTGCAGGAGTGGTTGTCAGAGCAGGAATATTCAGTCCTGCTGTGGCCCTCTTCATCCCATGATCTCAACCCCATCGAGCACTTGTGGGCCCATCTCAAACGCGAGCTGTCCAAGTATGAGCTCCCCCCCTCAGGGATGCTCCAGACTTGGGAGCGGATCCAAGAGACCTGGGAGGGGATAGATGCTGATGTGTGCAGGGGGCTCATTGATAGTATGCATAGGAGGGTGAAGGCGGTGGTTAGGGCTAAGGGAAAATGGACTAGGTACTGATTTCAAGGTGTCTCTTGCATACTTTGAACATGGCACAAACTGTCTGAGTGTACTTGTGTGTATGGATTTTGCCCAGGCACACTATATTGAATGATCAGGGCTGATTATCAAGAGACATTCTTGTATAGGCATACGTCTAGCTCTGCATTCAAACCTGGCATTGAATAAGCTGCATCTCTAAACACTACACACGATTATTCGCCTAGAGAGGCTGAGATGTGGACAATTTCTTCCGTCACTGTACCTGATGACTTGCACTCGCCCAGATCTCGCATACCCTCTTAGTATCCTCCCTTGCTTTGTTGCAACAGGCAGACACTGACCCCGGCACTGGTCTGCTGCTAAGAGGGTGATGCGATATCTAGCAAGTACATTAGATATGGGGCTAGTGCTAGGAGGACGCATGCTAGTGGTTCTCATAGGGAATACAAATGCTTCGTGGGTGGACGAAACTGAGACTCACAGGTCCTCTCAGGGCTACTGCTTTAGCCTTGGTGCAGGCGCTATCTTGTGGAGGTCCACCCGCTCGTCGTCTATTGCCCAGCCCAGCTGTGAGGCTGAGATCTATGCTAGTGCCATGGCGGCACAGGAGCTCCGCTTGCTGATGTTCTTGCTCGACTGACTTAGGTGAGCAGCCTCGATTTGCCCTGGTCCTGTACGCTGACAACAGGGCCATGATCGTCCTGTGTCAGGAGGCTTGACTAGAATGCAGGGCGAAGCACATCCAACTGCGGTACTTCCTCCTGCGCGAACTATAGCAGAGCGGCCAGGCACGGATAGTACACTTGGCCTCCGGTGCCAAGACAGCTGATATTTTTACTAAGGTGCTTGCGCCTAAAGAACATCAGCAAAATTGCTTACAACTTGGTCTGGTTCCAGTAGCTTCTCACTTGCTAGGACACTGACTTGTGTACTCATTATATTACCTTGCCTACCTACACTTGCTAACTGGCCTTCTGCGTCTTGTCTCAGAGGCTGGACTAGTAGTGCTGTCCTGAGTTACTCTTGTTGAGTTACAGCACAGAAGTTGTCTTCGGACCCCTGCCTCAGAGGTTGGACTAGTAGTGCCTCCCTTAGCTGCATGTCTCTTGCTAGGCACTGCCCTTTATCTAGCCTAGGGGTCGTGACAGCATATACATATGTGTTATATGTAGCAGTTATAGGCTAGATGGGCAAGTGCTCTTAGAGAGTACAATACCAAACTATATACCGTATCTCCCCTGTATCCCATGCTTGAGTTCACTTCACTATTCTAACACCACAGCCATTTACGAACCACAGCAACAACACATATTGCACTTGGTTTTAAAGGGAAACCGAATTTCAAACGCCCAAGTTGTTCAGCACCAACCGCGCTGGGGCTCGAGAAAAAAAAAAGTATCGCGTCGGTGCCGGGTTACACACTAGAATCCGTCTCCCTTCAGCGACCATCTGCGACCTGCACAAGGCAGCCCGCGTGCCCCCCAATCCTCATACGTATCCAAGTTTCCCAGAATGCGGCGACGGAGAAAGCTTCAACAGGCGCTCGACTGATTCAGCCTAGCCTAGGCGTCTCTAACACCCCAGAATCCGCCAGTTCTTAGATCTGCCCTACCGTTGCGCACTACGGGCGCAACAGTGTCGCAATCGCATCTACCATCGTCACCATCATCAGTTGCGTGTCAGATGCTGCGCTTCCAGGCTCACAGCCGTCCTATCAGCGAAAATTCATTCGACGAGTCTCTGGGAATCTCGCCACCAAAAACTGCGGAGAGCGCCGCCGATTCCGCAATCCTTGGCGTGAAAGACGCGGCGATGGGTGCAAGACACCAGGTTTGCCGCCACGATTCTCGGCACCGAAGCAGGAGCGATGAGCTGAGCATAACTGCGACGGGGGTGGGAGGCAGGGATGACAAGGCAGCAGCGGAGGAAATGGAGGTATTAGTAGCATGGGAGTTTGGGGGGCGAGTGTGGATACTAGGAGGGGGTGGGTGGAGGTGGAGTATGACCCGTAAAGTTCGGGGAAGAGAGTCGTTGCGGGTGCTTTAGGGGTGATTACTCTGGAACCATTAGGGGTAAAAAAGGGGGGGGGGAGGAGGGGGATGAAAGATATGATTGGTGGGGGGATGACAATTGGGGTAAGGGGGCGGAGTGGAAAGGGGGGGGCATGGCAGAGGGAGGGGGTAAGGGGACTTAGGGGAAGGGGGAGGGAAACGCAGATTGGGGGCTTGGTGAAGGGCAGGTTAGAGAAAGCGGGGATGAAGGGTAGAGGGGTTGGTAAGGCATGAGGAACGTGCCATCAATGGGCACAGGGCAGGGGAGAGGGAAGGCACCAGGGAAGACGAAAGGGAAGGGGAAAAGGTAGGTGAAGAAGAGTGAGAGCAGCATGTGAGTGAGTGAGGGCAGCATATGAGTGAGTGAGAGAAGCATATATTTCCTCCCTTTCATGAAAAGCTGCAATCTTTCATGCCTGCTGTGCATTCTCTTTCCAGGTCTTCCACCATATCTCGCACTAAGCTCCAACCCATCGCTTGTTTCTGATCTCAGACTTTTACTCAGCCTAACGAACCTCACATTCCACAACTTCCAATTTTGAATTGACTCTGGTCCCATCCCCTTCCTATCAACTTATACATATGTCTTATATGTCATCGCAAAAAAGGTGTGCTCGCAAAACGATTGCGTAGCATTCGAGCGAATGCTTTGCAAACGTTTTGCGAACATGTGGGTGAAAATTCATGGCGGACTAAGATCAGAACACTTGGCGAATGCTTGGGCAACATTTCCCGAAACACTTTTTGGTTCACGACAGCGAATGCTTAGAGGTGTCTTTTCGGTAATCTCTGTGGTTCGTTTACAAATGCATGGCGGTGTTCTTTCTACAACTTTTGCAGTAAACATGTAAATGCATAGAGAAGTTTATGCTCACCATTTTTAGTATTCAGCATGATTTGTTGCAAACGTTTGGTGGTATTTTTCATGGATCCGTTTTTGCAGGCTGCAGTACCCTTTTGGGCATGGTTCAGTACAATTAGGGCATGCCTCGTTTGGATTTACTTATAATGCAACAAGCAAATTATTTGATATATTAAAAAAAACATCTACACCACAGTACACAACCACTATGGCCCAACCGCCCTTGCCTACCAGCACCCCTATGTGGGTCCCGCACTAACACAAAGAGAAACTGAGCGGCGGCACACCAGGAGCAGCAATTCTTGAAACTGGATTGGAATTCCTGCACGTTACGTTCAGAACTTGTTATCTCGAAATTAATCCAAGGTCGAAATCACCAACAATAAGGACAATGCTTACAACAACGAAGTAGCGCGACGCTGGATATTGAGTCCTGCACATTAGGTTCAAACATTGTAATCAAATTAGTTATATTCCATACGATAGCAATTACAAGAGCCAGCTTACCGGAGGAAATAGCTCGTGGTAGGCTACAAATTTCTGCACGTCATACGAGACATTGTTGTGAAATTAGTCCGACGATCAAATAACCAGCGAGACTTACAATTGGACTTACATGGGGAATTATCTCGATGTTGGACAGAGTTACATAGCTAGCTGCGATAAAGACAAGCATCGTGAGGACACATGCGAATCATTAGTTTGATTGATACGTCAAGTAACAAATGCCTTCATACCCCCATGGCGTGCTGTGTGTGCCCGTATCGTGCGTGCATGGCGCCCTCCACCAGCAGCCCCGCCTGGAATCGCCCCGCCCACCACTCCGACGCCGGGCGACTACCCACCGCTGTCACGCCCGCACTGCTTGGAGAGAGGAGGGGGTGGCAGGGGGCGGAAGCGGGAGGGTGGAGTGACGGTGTGCGCAAGAGTCGGGGAAGAGCGCACAAGACATGGAAGAACAGAATGGAGGCTGCACTCCTTGTGGCGGCTGCACTCCTCGTGGTGGCTGCACTCCTCGTGGCCGCCTCACCATGAGGGCCACGCGTGCACAGCACACTCACACGATCACACGTATCAACGTGCGAACGCCACACTCTCCCCCACACTTCCTTTCCCTGTCATGCAGCAGGCCCTTCCCACTGCCCCCCACACTCGCACGTGCCTGCGAATGCCCTCTCATGGGCCTCTCTACTCCAGCAACCCATCCGTGGCACCTGTATGACCCCCCCCTCTCCGCCTGGCCATGACTGTTCACCTGTAGTCGAAGTAACGGTGCAGGGAGGCGAGGGAGGAGGAGAGATGGCGCGAGGAGAGAGACTCGTGGTGCTGCCACAGATGCACCTGATGCCATGCACCCACGCCATGCACCCATGTGATGCCATGCACCCATGTGATGCCATGCACCCATGTGATGCCATGCACCCATGTGATGCCATGCACCCATGTGCCATGCGCCCATGCCATGCCATGCAGCCATGTGATTCCATGCAGCCATGTGAAAGAAAGAGGTGAGTAAAGGCAAGGAGAGTGGTAGGTCGCATGGAGAGGCGTGGCGTGCAAGAGCCAAAAGGGGGTGGCATGGGCACGCAACAGGCAGAACAGAGGGCACACGGATGGGCTGCCAGGGATGGCTTCACACCGCCATGCATATAGCAAGGCACATGTATGCACCTTGGGTGGCAGGTCGTGCGCATACGCCATGGCACTCACGTCGTCTGGCAGCGCACCACCCATGGCGCCAGCATGCCCCCCTTCACTGCTCCTCGGGCCTGCTGCTGCTGCGCCCAACCTGCAGCGCACACACGATGGACGGATGGATGGGGCATGCGCGTGAGAAGGGGAGTGCACGAGAGCGGATGCTCTCCATTCCGCTCTGCCCCCTCCACCTTCCCACACACACTACTAGCCATGCCTCTCTGCACGAGTCGCGCCGCACCACTGCTGCGCCAAGCACACACGTGGCAAGCACACACATGGCAAGCACAGCTCCAGGGGCGAGGGGGAGAAAGAGCAGCTGGGACGAGCGAAAAGGGAGAGAGGGCACGAAAGGGGGATCGAGACGGGCATAGACGGAACGAGTACAGGAGAGAGGAAAAGGACAGTGGCGAGAAGCGAAACAAGGGAAGAGATGTTTCACCACCGTGCTCGCATCTGCTGGCGTCCGCGCACCTGGTGGCTGCCTCCATGCGCGCATCTAGGTACTCCGCCAGGCGCCCCGCCTCCCGAAGATACCGCTTCTGCGTGCCGCCTCCTCCCCCTCGCCCCTCCTTACTCTCCTGCCCCCCCAATGGCGCATTAGCTCATGAACATGCAGATAAGAATGACATGGGTGAACAAGACTAGTCACCTACGAGCTGCTTGAAATGATAGACCATCGTGAAACGAGATCCTCAGCATAGGGCACACTAAGAACGACCATGGTAATCGAAGCCTGTGGGAGAGGAAGGAGCTGCTCACTAGGGGGCGCGAAGGCGAGAATGGGAGCTGAAACTGATGCAGATAGAACTGCCGAGGGCTATTATTGTAAGTAACGTCTAGCTGGAAGGCATGAGAGGGCGCAAGGGGACAAGTAAGGAAGGGATCAGAAGTGTGTGGTGGGCTGGAGTGCTGGCATGTGGGGTGCAGCGTGGTGGGCTGGGTGGTTGGGGCGAGCAGGTGGTTGAGCTGGATTAGCCGCTCTGGAACCACTTGGCAGATTTTGATTGGTTGGACGAGGTGCAGGGGCTGAGTTGGATGAATAAATTTTGTTGGGTTCGGTTGCAGGTTTGGTAGGGGGCAAAGGGTGTGTGATTGGTCAGCACGTCATTTTGTGAATAGGGGCGTGTTTCTACAGACCCGAATATCAAGCAAATAGGACCTGAAATTTTGGATCCCAGAATCCGCGCGCTCTATAGCACGCTGTAATTTGCGATTCAATTCGGTTCAGTTTGGTATTCACAAATTTCATAAAGCCGTGTTTTGCACCGATTCCGTTGGACTACGCCCTTCTTGGTGGTTGGATGGAGGTGTTGTAGCCAACACTTGTTACTATATATGCTAAGACGTTTTCGATATATCTCAGTGTGTGTCTTGGATTTGTTTAGTAGATTAAATCGCTTTCCATGGGAACTTGACTTTCTGAATGTATCTAGACTAATATGACTTTATGCTAAAGATAAAAAGCTACTCTTGTTGCCAAAATTGGTGCCAAGTTCATGTACTCTTACAGAACGACCGACAAGCCGTTCATAACCTGAAAAGGTCACATATATATGTGGCAGGAAGAATGTAACAAACTTGAGGGAGAGAAATTGTGACCTCAAAATTCAAGTTGGCTTTACAACCCTGGACCAACTCAGTTACAAGGTGTCGTTCACATATGTAGGGTTACATAATTTCCATTTTCTGCAGCCGTTGTAGATGATGCTAGAGAAGAGACATGGTTAGCATTTGCCAATAACGGCTGAATGTCTGAATGCGTGGCCGCACGGAGATCACCCACAGAATGTGGTTTGTTGAGAGATGCACAGGGGAGTGAGTGGATAGGTTTGGGGTGAAGTCTGGCTTTTAACGGAGAGGTTGTCCAAGGTGAGCTTGAC
The DNA here is from genome assembly GCA_027943415.1 of Closterium sp. NIES-67. Classification (NCBI taxonomy): domain Eukaryota; kingdom Viridiplantae; phylum Streptophyta; class Zygnematophyceae; order Desmidiales; family Closteriaceae; genus Closterium; species Closterium sp. NIES-67. The sequence continues at coordinate 158,116 of BQMB01000501.1, read as the reverse complement.
TGGCAATCATGTGCCACCCGGTAGGCTGCGAGAGAGCGGGGAGGAGGGGAGGGGGGGAGGGGGGGGGGGGGGGGGGGGAGAAAGAGATGGGGGCATACGTTAGTGGGGGGCGGGGGGTTGAGAGGGGTTAGTTATAGAGTGTTTACTGCCTGTCCTGCCGGGATCCCGCTCACACTTACTGCCCTCTCCCCCTCCCCTGCTTCATGCCACTCCCCCTCCTCTGTCCTCATGCCTCTCCCCCTCCCCTGCCCTCATGCATCTCCCTCTCCCCTGCCCTCATGCGTATCTGCCTCCCCTCTCCTCATGCCTCTTTCCCTCCCCATCTCCTCCAGCTGTCCCTGCCTCTCACGCCCTCACGCCTCTCCCACTCCTCTGCTCTCACTCCTACCCCCCTACCCTCACTGCAATCCATCTTTCCCCACTCTCCTGCACTCACGCCACTCCCCCTCCCCTACCCTAACACCCTCTCCCCCTCCCATGCCCCTCACGCCTCTTCCTCCCCCGCCCTCACGCCTCTTCCCCTCCCCATCTCCTCCGGGCTGCACTCTCCCTTTCCCCACTCCCCTACTCGTACCCCTCTTTCCCTTCCCTTCTCTCACCTCTCGCTCCCTCCATGGCTCTTGCGCCTTCCCACATCCCCCCCTATCACGCACCTCATACCTCCATGCTCTCCCATCTCTCCCCCTCCCCTACTCTTACGCCTCTCCCCCTCCCCTGCACTCACGCCTGCTCTCATACCTCACTCTCTCCCTGCTCTCATGCCTCACTCCCTCCCTGCTCTCGTGCCTCACTCCCTCCTTGCTCTCATGCCTCACTCCCTCCCTGCTCTCACGCCTTCCCCCCTCCACTGCTCTCGTGCCCCTCTCCCTCCCCTCTCGCCTCTCCCGCTCGCTACTATCTGTTGTCTTCCCCATCCCTGCGGCCTCGCTTTCTTCCCTGCTGCTGCGCCTTGAACCTTTATCTGTTTTCATTCAATGAGAAGGCAGGGGATTGCGGTGCGCGAAAAAGCGGGTAACATGTTACAACGTGGGAAAGTGGGAAGCGACCCGCAAGGGAAAGCGGGAAGCGGTCCGCGAGGTGAAGCGGGAAGCGCTAGTCGCTACCGGGGGAAAGCGGGATGTGAAAAGGGGGGAATGGCAGAAACAGGAAGCGGGGGAAAGCGGCATGCCGGAAGCTAGGGGAAGCGGGTGGCGGGAAACAGGGGAGAGAGGCAGCAGCGGATTAGCGAGGGCAAGCGGGGTGCGGGTCGCAAGGGAATGTGGGAAGCATGGGAATGCGCGAAGCAAGTGAATGCGGGGAGCACGGGGAGCATGGGAATGCGGGGAGCATGGAATGAGGGGAGCATGGGAAAGCGGGGGCATGGGACAGCGGTGAGCATGGGAATGCGGGGAACAAGGGAAAGCGGGATGCGGGGAGCAAGGAATGCGGGGAGCATGAGAATGCGGGGAGCATGGGAATGCGGGGAGCATGGGCAAGCGGGGTGCAGGGAGCAAGGGAATGCGGGGAGGATGGGAAAGCGTGGTGCGGGGAGCAAGGGAATGCGGGGAACATGGGAATGGGGGATGTGGGGAGCAAAGAAATGCGGGGAGCAAGGGGATGCGGAGAGCAAGGGGATGCGGAGAGCATGGGAAAGCGGGGAGCAAGGGAATGCGGAGAGCATGGGAAAGCGGGATGCGGGGAGCAAGGGAATGCGGGGAACATGGGTATGCGGGGAGGATGGGAAAGCAGGGTGCGGGGAGCAAGGAATGCGGGGAACATGGGAATGCGGGGAGCATGGGAAAGCGGGGTGCGGGGAGCAAGGGAATGCGGGTAACACGGGAATGCGGGGAGCATGGGAATGCGGGATGCGAGGAGCAAGGAAATGCGGGGAGCATGGGAATGCGGGATGTGGGGAGCAAGGAAATGCGGGGAGCAAGGGAATGCATAGAGCATGGGAAAGCGGGATGCGGGGAGCAAGCAAGGGAATGCGGGGAACATGGGAATGTGGGGAGGATGGGAAAGCGGGGTGCGGGGAGCAAGGGAATGCGGAGAGCATGGGAAAGCGGGATGCGGGGAGCAAGGGAATGCGGGGAACACGGGAATGCGGGGAGCATGGGAATGCGGGATGCGAGGAGCAAGGAAATGCGGGGAGCATGGGAATGCGGGATGTGGGGAGCAAGGAAATGCGGGGAGCAAGGGAATGCAGAGAGCATGGGAAAGCGGGATGCGGGGAGCAAGCAAGGGAATGCGGGGAACACGGGAATGCGGGGAGGATGGGAAAGCGGGGTGCGGGGAGCAAGGGAATGCGGGGAACACGGGAATGCGGGGAGCATGGGAATGCGGAGAGCATGGGAAAGCGGGATGCGGGGAGCAAGGGAATGCGGGGAACATGGGAATTCGGGGAGGATGGAAAAGCGGGGTGCGGGGAGCAAGGGAATGCGGGGAACACGGGAATGCGGGGAGCATGGGAATGCGGGATGCGGGGAGCAAGGAAATGAGGGAAGCATGGGAATGCGGGATGTGGGGAGCAAGGAAATGCAGGGAGCAAGGGAATGCAGAGAGCATGGGAAAGCGGGATGCGGGGAGCAAGGGAATGCGGGGAACACGGGAATGCGGGGAGCATGGGAATGCGGGATGCGGGGAGCAAGGAAATGAGGGAAGCATGGGAATGCGGGATGTGGGGAGCAAGGAAATGCAGGGAGCAAGGGAATGCAGAGAGCATGGGAAAGCGGGATGCGGGGAGCAAGGGAATGCGGGGAACATGGGAATGCGGGGAGGATGGGAAAGCGGGGTGCGGGGAGCAAGGAATGTGGGGAACATGGGAATGCGGGGAGCATGGGAAAGCGGGGTGCGGGGAGCAAGGGAATGCGGGGAACATGGGAATGCGGGATGCGAGGAGCAAGGAAATGCGGGGAGCATGGGAATGCGGGATGTGGGGAGCAAGGAAATGCGGGGAGCAAGGGAATGCAGCGAGCATGGGAAAGCGGGATGCGGGGAGCAAGCAAGGGAATGCGGGGAACATGGGAATGCGGGGAGGATGGGAAAGCAGGATGCGGGGAGCAAGGGAATGCAAGGAACATGGGAATGCGGGGAGCATGGGAAAGCGGGATGCGGGGAGCAAGGGAATGCGGGGAGCATGGGAAAGCAAGATGCGGGGAGCAAGGGAATGCGGGGAACATGGGAATGCGGGGAACATGGGAATGCCGGGAAAATGGGAATGAGGGAAGCATGGGAATGCGAGGAGCATTGGAATGCGGGGAGCAAGGTAATGCGAGGAGCATGGGAAAGCGGGATTCGGGGAGCAAGCGATAGCGGGACGCGGGTGAAAGCGGGTGGAAGGAAGCGAGGGACAGCGAGATGCTGCAGCACGTGAAGGTGAGATGCGGACGTGCTTTCGAAAGCGGGAAGCGGGGATTTGGGAAGCAAGGAAGCGCGAGGACAGGGATAGCACGATGTGGGAAGCCGCGGGTGGCATTTTCGTACGAGGAGATCGAAGGCGGCGGGAAGCTATAGCGGCCCGCAACGGTGGGCCGTTAGCAGCGGGGGATTCGTCATTTGTTTCCTGCCCTTGTTTTCAGGCGCTGGTGATTTCGTCCACGCTAGGCTACGCGCGCCAAGAACCTCAATTGATATCCGCGTTCACTAGCCTGACGTCGGTGTCGCCTCGATCCCATCTTATAAGTCGCTACCAACTCTCTAGCATGGCTACGCATGAGCATGGATCTAGGAGGAAACGAGGGCAAGTCGAGAAAATTACAGATCCCGAATTCGAGATCTGCTACCATCTTTCCCTTAGTCGTTTTTGCTGTCGAGGGAGCAGGCTGTGGGTTGGGTTTGCGATTGTTGTTGTTTGGCTTCGACCAATCGCATGGCCCCTTTTGATGTCCGAGGGGGTTGTTCAATTTCCTCACGGTGCATAGGGTTAGGACGTGGTATCTGGGTTTCGCAACCCATTGGAGCTGCGTAACCCAGCCTGGTTACAGGTCTCGCCGAACCTCGAATAGCGTGTGAGATATGGGTTGAGTTGGTTGGGGTTGGATTCAGTTAGTTTTTTTGGCAAATTGCACACATATTTTATATATTATTATATTTCAGTTACTTATGCACAATTTTAAAACTTTGTAGAAGTTTAAGTGTACAAAAACCAATCATTTATGCAAATATAAGCCACGGGAACATGTTTATTATTCAGGTGTAACATTCACAAAACAACTCATTCGCATAACATCCCATCCGCAGAAGACTCGCGAATCATTTACGCGCAAAGAAACGAGAAAAAAACATTTGGCGAACACTTGGCGGACGATTTCCGACTTTATGCTCGAGCTCGAATGGTGAAAACGATCTGTGAACGTTGCACTTTTTGCGATGGTAGCAGTTATAGGCTAGATGGGTTTGTGCTTTTAGAGAGTACAACACCCAACCATATAGCTCCCTTGTATCACTTGTTTGAGTTCACTTCGTCATGCTGACATGGTATCATGCTAGGTAGGCCCCACCCACCCGCGCTTCCGCCCTAGCCTACCGTAGTGCACCCCGCCCCTTAGAGCGCCCCGACCGTGGCGTGCGCCTCCCCTACTGCCGCGCCGTGCAGGCTCCTAGCCCGCCGTGCTGGCCCCTAGCCCGCTGCGCTGGCCCCTTCGCTCGCCGCGCTGGCCCCTAGCCCATCGCGCTAGCCCTTCAGCTCGCTGCGCTGGCTCCTAGCTCGCCGCGCTGGCCCCTCAGCTCGCCGCGCTGGCCCCTAGCCTGCCGCGCTGGCCCCTCAGCTCGCCACGCTGGCCCCTAGCCCGCCGTGCTGGCCTCAGATCGTCACGCAAGCCCCTGCACGCCGCGTAGGCCCCAGCCCACCGCACCCGCCCCAGCTCGCCGCGCCGGCCCAGCTCGCCACGTCGGCCCCTGCTCGCCGCGCCGCCCCAGCTCGCCGCGCTGGCCCCATCTTGCCGCGCTGGCTCCAGCTCGAGCCGGGCCCTGCTAGCCGCGCCGGCCCCTGCACGCCGCTGGCCCTCGTTTCTCCTCTACGCCGGCGCCCTCGCCGGCCGTCTGCTCTCCCGAGTTTTCACCACACTCCACCGCTCTCCACCGTTGTCCACCGCACTCCACCGCTCCCCACCTCAACCGCTTGCTCTCTGCTCCTCCTCCTCCTGCGTTCTGCAACCGCTGCAGCTGTGTATGTTGGTAGATGCCATTCTCCGCCTGGATGCAGAGGGTCATGTGGTGGACTTCGAGGAGTGGCTCGCCGACCTGCGCCGCCAGCTGAAGGGTCAGCACTAGGATGGCCAGTCTCTAGCAGTCCATGTTGATGGTAAGCTGCCCTGCCCCCCGCCTGCTGCCCTCGCTGATGCCACCACACCTGCTGAGCGTAAGGCTTTCACAGCTCGCTCGCTCTGTATGGGATTTGCATGAGCCACTGCGCTACAAGCTATCAGTCACGCCCTCCTGCTCTCCAAGCGTCCCCGCTTTCTGGCCCTAGAGATTGCCAAGGAGTACCTAGATGCAGTCATTGCTCACTATTCCACTCCCTTCTCCACCTCTGCTAACCGCCTCTTCCTACCCCTGCTCTTCACTGATCTCGCGTCCTTCCCCACTGTCGCTGATCTCGTCACTCACCTGCACGCTCTTGAGACTAGCTCCCGCGCTGCTAGCACTGAGGCTCAGCTCACTGTACTTCCTCGGCGCTACCCTTTATTTCCTAGCCACGCGCCTCTCCGACCAATTTGCCACTGCCCGCGACACCTTCCTTAGCCTCCACCCCACTGACCTCACCCTTAGCGACTTTGTCGCCACCCTATCAGCGATAGAGACGCGCTAGCGCACTCTCGCTCAATCTAGCGGTACTGCAATAGTCCCTATCTTCCATGGCTGTGCTCCCTCCCAATGCACCTACTCTGTCATTTCCATTGCTGTCATTGAGACAGTTCCTGTCGCTGAGACTACTCCGACGGCCTCAGCGCAACCTCGTCAGGGTAGAGGTCGTCGCCCCAGAGGGGGGCGTGGGGGGTGGGGGGGGGGAAGGGTGCTGGGAGAGGCGGAGGTGTCGGGGGCGGTGGAGGTGATGGTGGGAGCATAGGGGGTGCAGACAAGGGGGTGGGGGCTGAAGCCCAAGAGCCGCAGCAGTAGCAGCCGTAGCAGCAGCAGTAACCGAGGTAGCAGCAACAGCCGTGGGGACCCCCGCTGCCGTGGTGGCCCAGCGGCTTCGGTGGTGGTGGCCCTCGCAGCTCGACGTTGGGTGGCGGCTCCAATTGCCAGTACCAGATCCAGTTTGGTCCCCTTCGTGGCCCCGTGTGTGACCGCCCCGGTCACACCGCCGCCCACTACTACCGCCGCCTTGATGACCTCTTCCGTCTCCGTTTCAGACCCACGTTGTGTCTGTTACGTGTAGCAGCGTGTAGTCACATTGTGCTGCTACGTGTAGCAGCGCCCGAAGAGTAGTCATCTTCGGGGTCGAGGCAAAGGTATGGAAGAAGTCCACACCCCCACGCTGACTGAAGCCTCTAGCCACGTAGCACGCCTTGAACACATGCGGCTCTCTCGGAGGGCACTTCACCTTGAAGAGCTACCGGCCATCCACTACGCTCACCCCGAGTGGGGAGACTGCGCCGATCTCCCCAGGTGGGGGGACTGCGTCGATCACCCCAGGTGGATCTCCAAGCTGCCATCTCCGCGTCCATGGCAGCTATCCACTGAGATGCCCACAGTCCTGAGGTCGCCTCTGCGTAAGTGCGAGGGGTCGGGATGTCAAAGGCGTCTGGGTCCCCCTCAGGGACCAGCAGCATGGAGCAGAGACGAGGCGCGGCCTCGGAAAGGATAGCAAGCTCGTACTACCAGTCCTCCAGGACGTTACTGCCAAAGGCAGGAGCACCGCCGACGGACGAAGGACGGGCAGGGTCAGAGACCAGAGCGGTGGCATAGTCAAGGCATCGGGTAAAGGCAAAATCAGCGACGGCAGCGACAAGTGCGTGAAGACCCGATGGGTCGGTAACTAGGGAGGCAAGGACCCGAGGAACAAGAGGACGAGCGGCGTGAAGGAAGTTTGAATAAGGTGGCGGAGTGACAACATGCGACGATGGAGGAGGCGACGGGAGGAGGGGAGGACGAGACGTGTGGGAACGAAGCAACATAGGGTGAGAGTGCTGAACATGAGAGACAGGATGAGCCCAGGAGGGACGGCAAGACCAGACGTGAGACGGAGGCGTCGGGTCAGAAGACAGAGGAGGAAACACAAGAGGGGAACGAGAGGGAAAACGAGCCAGAGACGAGTCCGGCGGAGGAAACACAGGGCCATAGACAGGAAGGGGAGGAGACGGCGGTGGAGGCGTACGCGAGCGGGCAGGGGAGGGAAGACTGAGGAGGCGAAGGGCGGACACCAGCTGCGACTGCTGCTGTTGCGCCACACCGACACCAAAACCTCCAGCTGTACCACAGCTACCTCCGGAATGCTCCACTTTAGCACCGCCGGAACAATGACCCTCTCCAGCACTGGTGCCACCCCCAGGACAACCGGGACGATCCACGACAGGAACCCCAGGACTAGCGCCCCCAGAAACCAGCACCACCAGAACGAGAACCCTCTTCAGCACCGGTGCCACCCCCGAGACCGACGGGACAAGCCACGACAGTAACCCTAGGACTAGCACCCTCCTCAACGCTAGCAACCCCAGAATGCGCGGACCCATGCGGTGGTTGCGGCTGCGGCGGCGGCGGCTGCTGCTGTTGCTGCGGCGGCGACGGCGGCGGCGACGGCGGCAACTGCTGTGGCTGCGGCAGCGGAGGAGGAGACTCCGGGTCAAGGACTGGCAGCGAAACCCAAGCCGCGGGGCCCCCAGAGTCAGCCGAATCCTCCAACGGGACTTGCGACGAGAGGGGAGTGACGTGAGACACACCAGACGGGGTAGGAAAGGGAGGGACAGGAGCAAGGGCTACCAAGGGGGTGGGAATCAGGAATAGGGGCGGGGAAACCCGGAGACCTCGGTGGGGAAAGCGGTGGTAGAAGGAGACAGACTCGTCGAAAGTGTCGTTACGCGAGTGAAAGAAGCGGTGAGACGGCGGGTGGTAAAAGTGCAGTCAGACGAGACAAGGGGGAACAAGGGAAGACACAGGGGACGGTGTGGGCAGTGAGCTTGTCCGTGCCAGAGGCATGAACGTGAGCAAGGTAGCCCCAGACGTGGAATGCGGACACGTTACCGGGTAACCCGGTCCAGAGAAGGGTCGGCGAAACCTGCAGCTGCTGGGAGTGTGGCCACAGGTTAAGCTGGTGAGCAGCGTAGCGAACATCGAACGACCACAGAAAATGGGGTGCACCGACATGGATCATGGAGGTACGAGCCACCTCCATGACCAGATCGATGCGTCGCTCAGCTCATTTTGCTGTGGGGAGTCCAATAGGGTGTACGACCGGGTGATGCCTCCGCACGACTGAACTGTCCAAGCTGACCGGAGGCAAACTCGCCGCCACAGTCAGAGTGGAGACACAGCACGGGGAGACCGTGGTGGACAAGTGCAGCAATTATACCCACGAGATAAGAACGTCAGGCACATCGGCCTTCCGCTCCAGGAAAAACACCGTGGTGTAGCGCGTGTAGTCGTTGACAAGCACTAAAATGTAGTGCTCTCGACGTAGCCCATGGACGGGGGCTGGGCCCCAGACATCCAAGTGCAGGGTCTGGAGTGGCGTGGTGGCAAGGCGAAGCGAGGAATGAGGAGCACGGCGCAACCGGCCTTTGGAGCAGGGCGTACATGGTGGCGCAGGCAAGGGAGGGAGGGCAGGGAGCGATGCAGGGAGACCTAGGACTAGACCGTGATGGAACATGTGACGCAGACGCGGGAGTGCCGGGGACCTAGGCGGTGGTGCCACAGAAGCGACGGGTGAGTGAGCGACCGACCCGAGCAAGCCGTAGTGACGAGGGTAGACACAGGCACCAGGGGGGACGCCCTCAGCAGGGGGGACTCGGTGTCAGGCATAAACAGGCCAAACACCTGGTCCCAGAGGAACGTAGTGAGGGGGGCACCTGGGGTGGCCTCGGTACAGGCCGCGTACCGCTCTTCGCTAGGGAACGTAGTGGTGACGCCGAGGTCTTGAAGATAGCTGACACCAACTAGGTTCCTGGAGAACGAGGGGTTGTGCAGGCCTGTAAGGGAGCCCGAGGGAACAGCCGGACAGGGAAGGGTAGTGGAGCTACGGGCAACTACTGGACCTGAGGAGGGGCCAGCAAGCGCGACATCGGCAGTGGCGGCAAGCTGCGTGAGCGCAGTGTGGTCGCTGAAGAAGTAGGCAGATGCACTAGAGTCAAGCGTGAATGAGAGCGAAGTGGTAGCGGCAGTCGGCGGAGGGGCTAGCATGGAGCCTAGGCTAAACAAGGCAAAGGTCCTACGCCTGACGTAGCAGGGGAGCCTAGACTACACACAGGAGGCACAGCTACACTAGGCAACACAGGGTAATACGGTCAGAGCACACTAGAGTCATCAGCATACAGTACATGGCATGCAAGGCAGAGCAAAGCTGATCCATATCCATCTCAAAGATAGGCACACGGCGACACACCAGACTGGGCCAGTCGGGAAGGTCCGGCGCAGGGCCGAAGCGGAGATGGAAAAAATCGTCGCGGCGGCGGAAGCAGCGGGCGGCAGTGTGACTGGTACGACCACACACAGTGCTGTGGAAGGGGCTGGTTTGGAGCTGGTACTGGCAACCCACAACACCGAAGCTGCCACCCGACGCCAAGCTGCGAGGGCCGCCACCGCGGCCACCACCACCAGAGGCACCGGGCCACCACGGCGGGAGGCGGCCCCACTACTGCTGCTGCTGTAATTGCTCCTGCTGCGGCTGCTGCTGCTGCTGCTTCTGGGCACCAGGCCCAGTCCCCTCGTCGAAACCACCGTCACCCCCCCACCACCCTTCCCTCCGCCATCCCCCCCCTTGGGGCGTGGCCCCTACCTTGACGCGGCTACGCGGAGTCCGCAGCAGCAGTCTTAATAGCAGGGGCTGTCTCAGCGACAGCAGTAGAGACATCAGAGTAAATGCACTGGGAGGGAGCACATCCCTGAAAGATAGTGACCGGCGCAAGACCGCTAGACTGAGCGATAGTGCGCTGGCGGCTCTCTATCGCGGACAGGGCGGTGACAAAGGCGGTAAGGGTGAGGTCACCTGGGTGCTGACTAAGGAAGTGGTCGCGGGCAGTGGCTAGACGGTCTAGAAGGCTCGTGGCAATGAGATAGAGGGTAACGCAAAGTGGCGACGGAAAGGCAGAGAGCTGAGCCTCAGTGCTAGCAGCGCGGTAGCTAGTCTCAAGTGCACAGAGGTGAGTGGCAAGGTCGGCGACAGTGGAGAAGGACGCAAGATAAGGGAACCGCATGGGGAGGATCACGCGGCCAGCAGAGGCTGAGGTGGGGGTGGAATAGCGAGCGATGACTGCGTCTAAGAATTCCTGGGAATTCGCTACAGTAGTAAAGCGGGGACGCTCAGACAGGGGAAGCGCGTGACTGATAGCAAGCTGCGCGACGGCGTCGCGCGAGTCCCAGACAGCACGAGCAAGCGCAGCAGCGGAAAAGGCCTCACGCTCAGCAGTGGTGGGAGCAGCAGGGAGAGCAGCAGGCGCAGTGGGGCGGGAAAGCACGCCATCGACATGAACAGCCAGGGAGTGACCGTCGTGGCGCTGACCTGTAAGGTGACGGCGAAGGTCGACGAGCCACGCCTCGATGTCGATTGCCCGACCCTCCGCGTCCAGGCGAAGTAGTGAGTCCGCCATCACCACTGCTGCAGCAGCAGTCTGCCGCTGACAAGGAGAGGGCGCGAACAGCACTAGCAGGGCGTGAAGAGGGCCAGCGGGGCAAACGGGGCCAGCGGGGCGTACGGGGCCAGTGGGGCGCACGGGGCTAACGGAGCTCGACGGGGCCAGCGGGGCGCGAACGGGGCCAGCGGGGCGCTAAGGGGCCAGTGGGGCGCTAAGGGGCCAGCTGGGCGTACGGGGCCAGCGGGGCGCTAAGGGGCCAGCGGGGCGCTAAGGGGCCAGCAGGCGTAAACGAGGCCAGCGGGGCGCGAAAGGGTCAGCGGGGCGCTAAGGGGCCAGCTGGGCGTATGGGGCCAGTGGGGCGCTAAGGGCTAGGGCGGAAGCGCGTGGGCGGACCTAACCTAATATGATACCATCCTAGCGTAGAAGAAGTGACTAGAATCAGGTGGTACAAGGGAATATAGCCTAAGGCGTTGTACTCTATATGGTCAAGCACCTAGCTAGCCTATAAACATATACAAATTACATACTGACAGTTATAGGCTAGATGGGTTCGTGCACTTAGAGAGTACAACACCCAACCATATAGCTCCCTTGTATCCCTTGCTTGAGTTCACTTCCTCATGCTGACACTTCCCCCTCGTGGTGTGTGTGCATGGTGTTTAGGTGATTAAGGATCTGGTACGGATTAAAACCACAGGTTAAAATAGCTTAGGGGGGGCTTCTTGAAGATGGTTCTTTTGAAAAAAAAAAAAAACGGGTTCCCAGTGCGAATTTGCGAGGTGCGTTTTTGGGCAGCTGTACAATGATAGAAATGCAGTGGCGCTGATTTGACGCGTGTGCGACGAGGCGGGAAATGCTTGCGCGACTCATTTGACTTTTCGCCAGCTTGGTGAAATGAAAAAAACCTACTGTACCTCGGGAAGTATTCAACGTACGTGTTTAGGCTTCCCATTACGAAGCTCCCTCAACCGCGATTCGCGACTAGGGCAAAGGTGAACTGTGCAACTTGTGTGCCAAATAGCCACATGGGTTGCGTGAAATGCGACCTTGTTGAACCTCCGGTTAAAACCTATTGCACACCCATGGAGCTCTTGAAAAAATTGAGCTGTGTGAGCGGTCAGTCGCAACTTGATCCGCCGAGCATCTGACGCCAAATCAATCGTAGCGCACCAATAACGCAGGAAAGCTACTTCTCATTACAGACAATTTCGGGTCCCATACCATTTCAGAAATAGAAAACGCACCAAAGGATATGCCCCTAAACGAAACATTTTTTCAAGAGCTACGCAGGTGTGCTATTCTAGCCTGTGGTTTTAAGTGGTTCACGAATCACCTCATCCGAGATGTTGGAATACATCCTCATCGGCCACCTGGAGTCAAAGCAGATGCCTCACATCAGCCCATCTGCACTGGCCTGGGCTGATGCCTATGCGAGCTTCACACTGTTCTACTCAGTTTTTTAACTTTATATAGATTGCATGCTTGTGGCAACATGGACTACAGTACAATATATGGGTGTAGCAGCTGGAGTGGTGGGTGTAAGGAATTACGATTCCTTACTTGGGCTCGCCACATCGAGTACACGCGAACAGTGCGCGTCCGCAGGCTCGGCTCTTGATTATCGCGCCAAACCAGCCCCCGTCGACCTTTTCGGCTCCAACCTGGTCCCGAGTCGCCCCGAACTCATTTTGACCCCATCACCCTCGGGACTATCGAGCCCTTGACTGGTCCAACCCTCGGCATTCAACCTGGTCAACTCGCACTATATAAGCCCTAGGTCTCATTTGGATAGGGTACATTGCGATCACGTTCCCCTATAGTATTCTGCGCTATACTCTGAGTTATAATTCATAACAGCTGGTATCAGAGCTACGTTCCTGCCCATTAGGCTTCCGGTAGGGTAGCAGACCCTATCCTGGAAGGGGGTGGAAGGATGCTGATGGCGAGCGGACGTCGCGGAAATTAATTGCGCGGGCGTTGCCGATAACGTCAGATCCTGTCCGATGGACGGCTGGGATTGGCCGTTCCTCCCCTTCCTTGGGCGTAGACGAAATTATTTCCCGTCGAAGAGTGGGCGACGTTTTCGCCGTGTTTTTCGGGTATGTTCGTTAGAGCTTTCGTAATTTTCGGGTGTTCGGACGGAGTCTTTGGATTGGCTTCCGAAAAAAGCGAAGGCTTTGTCAGGAGAAGACAAGTGCACGGGAGTCCTCAGGCGGCCGGGAGTTGGTCGTCAGGAGCGCGCGGGGTGGCAAAAATGTCACGATGTACGACGATGTACGTCTGGCACGCCATGCAGCGGCAGGGTGAACTGTAGGTGTGTCGCGGGTCCCGGCGTTTCCGGCAGGCTAGTTGCAGGCGATTGACGAGACTTCAACACTATTTCGGCAATGGGCGGAACCGACAATTTCGGAACGACACGATCGCACGAGGACGTGTGGGTGTGCAGTTGTGTGGGAGCAGCTGGGATTAACGACCTCAGCGCAATTCACTACGACGGCCATCTGGAGGTGATGACGCTGTGCTGGAGTGAGTGTACTCAGCGAGGGCAACTTCCCGCGTGGGGAGGCGTTTTTTGTGGACCAGCGATTCATACCCCCACGATCAACGGAAACGGAGGCCACCACCCCTGGGTGTGTATTAAGTGTTTTTCCATCGGTCGCCGAATGTGTTAACTGTCAGGAGTTGAAGCAGTGGGAGAAGAACGGTGGGAGTACTGGAGCAGATGGGTTAGCGGCATTCGGGCTACTACTCGCTCAGCTACGTCGCCCGGAAATCACCATTCCCACCAGGTAGCAGTGTCGACTTATAAATCGACGGCTTCTGGCTGAATAAGGGGGGTGAACCTGCGAACTACATTATGCTGATGGAGTGTCCCTGAAAATTTAGGAGTTACTGTTGCAGTGGAGCTGAGAGTTTTCACGTGGTGCAGCACAAGGAGGTTCCGACTTTTGCGGGTATAGTTTGACGAGTTTCCGACGGAAGAAGGAGCTGTCCAGCGGTCAGTAGGCGAGCTCGTTAAAGCTCCTCTGACTAGAAACGTGCACACTCCTATCTCTGCGGATTCTCCTAGTTGGTTAAGCAGCAGCGAAGCGGACTTGGGTAACCTGCAGCAGCCGCGAGATGGGTGCACGTCTGCACGGCCAGTTGGACAGGGGTACCAGAGTATTTTAGAGTGGGGTAGCAGCTGGGCGGAGATCAACGGCATATAATGCGCATTGACCCCGATCGACGGCCAAAACATCATGCCGAGGCGGTGGACTCCTATAAACCCTTAGATAAAGGGTTCAGTTCATGCGTACAGCTGGTGGAGAAACCGTGGGGGCGCTGCTAAAGGACAACGTGACGCCTAGGCATTTTTACGGTTAGTTGTGAAGCGGAGTTTCGGTATTTGCCAAGTACCGAGTGGTTCCGACATTTTCGGTGAGTTTGAGGAGCTGTTCGAGCATTTACGGCTGGAATTGTGCCCGCTATCTTCAGGGGTACGAGCAACATCGACCGATATTCTCTGAATATTTTGGGTGCATTGAGGAGGAGAAGCGCAACAGCAGTTTCGGCTCTTCCCGAAATTTTCGGCGTGTACGGACAAAGAAGCTGATGCAGCTGGCGTCATTCGACCCCGAGATTCGTTCGAGGTCTTTCTCTGCAGCGGGATTCGTATCGGTTACTCTCCATCGTCATCGTCGTCAGCCTCTCGCCATCACCCGCTACCACCTCCATCGTCAATTCGCGTGATTCACCTGACTGTGTGAACACGACCCCGCCTCGCCATCCGAATCTACATCAACGATATCGAAACGAAAAAACTTTTGCAGCAGTACTGTTGGAGCTGTGGTGGGACCAGCTCGCACGCACTTTCTGAAGATTTTTTGAGTTCGTCAGGGTGTCTTCTGGAGCAGTTTCTTCTGAGTTTCAAGACCTTTGTAGCGGTTTACCCTGGAGGAGTTTTCCACTTTGAAGCAGTTTGGGAGATCTACATGTTGGTGCATTTTTTGTCGCATCTTCGAAGCAGAATTCTGGGACTTTAAGAAGCCGTGTGGGATTTCTCGCGGTTGGAGTTTTGCCGCGGCCTCTTCGAAGCTGAGCATAAGTATTTTCAGCAGCAGTGTGGGATTATTTCGACAACTCTGGAGCGTTGGGCTTCCTGAGATTTTACCCGGGAACTTGGGATTTGTTCTTCTTGAGGGGGGGAGAAGTGCAGCTGCGCTGCAGATTTCGTCTGACCCTTCCGGCGTGTTTCATTTTCCATCTTCGACCGTCTTCAGCTTGAGTTACAAATCTTCGCTAGTGTTCGTCAGCCCGTTGACGGAGTTCAGTGACTTTCGCGGGACATCGACGGGTGTTCTTGTACGTGTCACGGACGACCTCACTTGTTGATAAACGGCTCTTCGTCATCCGACTACCACGTCATTCGGCAGTCATCATTATCACCCGGCAACGCGTCATCATAACCCGCCCACGCGACCGTTAACGATTCAACAGCATTACCTTCATCATTTCGTCACTTGGGAGTATTTACCCTTGCCAGTATGGTCACCAGAAGAATTCCACTATCTTCGACGACCAAGATAAAAAGCGATCATTTCGACGCTTTCTGACCATTGATTGAAGTTCGACCTCAAGACCTTGTCAGGCCGGCGTAATCATTACGCTCGTCACAGGGCTGAAGACTTACAGTCACTTCGGGGAGTAACTTAGATAAAAGGTTCGACCTCGATAAAGGGAGTGCCTTCCTTTAGAAGGTGGGTACACGATTCCTTACTGGGGCTCGCCATAGCGAGTACACGCGAACAGTGCGCGTCCGCAGGCTTAGCTCTTGGTTATCGCGCCAAACCAGCCCCCGTCGACCTTTTCGGCCCCAACCTGATCCCGAGTCGCCTCGAACCCATTTTGACCCCGTCACCCTCTGGGCTATCGAGCCCTTGACTGGTCCAACCCTCGACATGTTAGAATACGTGAAACCTAGAACATATACCTGTTGGGTTGTACTCACTAGAAGCACACACCTAGTCTAGCCCATAACTTCTACATAGAACATATGTATAAGTTGACACACCCCCTAGGCTAGATAAGGGGTGGTGCTAAGCAAGAAGCACACAGTTCAGCGTGGCACTACTAGTCCAACCACTGAGGCAGGGGTCAGGAGACCAGTAAGCAAGAGTACAAAAAGGACTAAAGCAAGCCAGGGCGGCACTACTAGTCCAGCCATTGGAGGTAAGGCCACAAGGCCACTCAGACAGGTATATATAGTAGAGAGTACAAAATCATGGACCTAGCAAATGAGAAGCTACAGGAACAAGACCAAGCTGTACACAGTGCCGCCAATGACCTTTATGCGCAAGCGCCTTAGTAAAGATATCAGTTGTGTTGGCACCGGAGGCCAAGTGAACTACACTGGCCTGGCGACGCTGCAGTAACTCGCGCAGGAGGAAGTACCGCAGCTGGATATGCTTCACTCTGCCCTCAAGCCGAGGCTCCTGACACAGGAGGATCATGGCCCTGTTGTCAACGTACAGGACCGGGGCAGAGCTAGGCTGCTCACCTAAGTCAGTGAGCAAGAAGGTCAGCTAGCGGAGCTCCTGTGCCGCCATGGCACCAGCGTAGATCTCAGCCAAACAGCTGGACTGAGCAACAGACGACGAGCGAGTGGATCTCCAAGAGATAGCACCCGAACCAAGGCTAAAACAGTAGCCCTAAGACGACCTGAGAGTCTCAGATTCGTCTGCCCAAGAAGCGTCTGTATGCCCAGTGAGAACCACCGGCCTGTGTCCTCCTAGCACTAACCCCATGCCCGATGTACTTGCTAGATATCGCAAAACCCTCTTAGCGGCCGACCAGTGCTGTGGCCGGTGTCTGCCAGTGGCCACAAAGCGGGCCAGGATGCTGAGAGGGTATGCAAGATCTGGGCGAGTGCAAGTCATCAGGTACATGAGGCAACCCACCAGCTCTGCGTAGGGTCCACTGGGCTCTACTGGCTCCTCAGGAACGGGAGCGGAGAGCCCATGGTCTACAGGTAGAGGTGTGGGATGTGCGGAGGAGAACTGAAGACCAAACCTCTGAAGGACCTGACGCACCAAGTGTGACTGTGTCAGAGTGATGGTGCGTGCTGCTCTGTCCCTAGAGATTTGCAGGCCAAGATAGCGACGCAGCTCTCCAAGGTCAGTGCAGGTGTGTCTCTTCAGCAGCTCGGCCTTCACTGAGGCCAGTGCGTCCCTGTCAGCAGTAGCAAAGACCAGGTCGTCTACATAGACAAGGATGTAGAACGGAGTCTGGTCGGAACGCACAAACAGCGAGGGGTCAGCACAGGACGGAAAGAACTGCAGGTCTGCTAACGTGGCACGCAGTGTGTCATGCCACTCGCGAGGAGCCTGACGCAGGCCGTAGACCGGGCGTCGGAGAAGCCACTAGGTCCCACGGGGGAAGGTACCAGTGAAGCCCTGTGGTTGACGCAGGTAGACCTGCTCGTGTAGGCTGCCCTGAAGAAAGGCAGTAGAGAAGTCGAGGGAGTGAAGCTCGTAGTCGCGCTGTGCTGCTACGTGTAGCAGCGCCCGAAGAGTGGTCATCTTCGGGGTCGGGGCGAAGGTCTGGAAGAAGTCAACCCCCTCGCGCTGGCTGAATCCTCTGGCCATGTAGCGCGCCTTGAAGGCAGGCGCCTCTCCAGGGGGGCACTTCACCTTGAAGAGCCACCGGCCATCGACTACGTTCACCCCAGGCGGGGGAACTCCGTCGACGTAAGTGCCAGTGGACCTCCAAGATGCCATCTCCTGCTCCATGGCAGCTATCCACTGAGAGGCCCAGGGTCCCGAGGTGGCCTCAGCGTAGGTGCGAGGGATCGGGATGTCGAAGGTGTCTGGGTCACCCTCTGGGACTAGGAGCATGGAGCAGAGATGGGGAGCGGCCTCGGAAAGGAAAGCAAGCTCATACTGCCTGTCCTCTAGTACGTCACTGCCAAGGGCAGGTGCACCCCCGACGGGCACAGGACGGGCAGGGTCAGAGACCTGAGCGGTAGCCTAGTCAAGGCGGCGGGTAGAGGCGAAGTCAGCGACAGCAGCAACAAGCGCGTCAAGGCAGGAGACAGGAACAGACGGGTCTGTAACAAGAGAGGCAAGGACCCGAGGGACAAGGGGACTAGCGGCACGGAGGTAGTCAGACAGCGGGGGAGGTGCAACAACGAGCGACGAGGGAGGAGGTGAGGGGAGGAGGGGAGGACGAGACGAGTGAGAACGGAGTAACATAGGATGGGAGCGCGGGACAGGGGAGACGGGACGAGCACGGGAGGGACGGCGAGACCAAACGTGGGACGGAGGTGTAGGGTCAGGAGACAGCGGAGGTGACACAAGGGGGGAACGAGGAGGAAGACGGGCCGGAGAAGAGTCCGGGGGCGGGAACACAGGGCCGTAGACAGGAAGGGGAGGAGGAGGTGGGGGAGACACCGGCGAGCGGTTAGGGGAGGGAAGGCCGAGCAGGCGAAGAGCGGAGACCGGCGGCGACGACTGCGGCGGCTGCTGCGGCGGCTCGTGCTCGACCCTCGAACCGGTAGGGGCACGACGACCTCCGGGAGAACACTCAACAGCAGCACCCCCAGAACCAACACCCCCAGAGCGAGAACCCTCTCCAGTCCCAGCGGCACCCCCAGGCCCGCCGGGACAGACCACACCAGGAGCCGCAGGACGAACACCCTCCTCAGCGCCAGCACCCCCAGAGGCCAAGAGCGGCGGCGGCGGCGGCGGCGGTGGCTGCGACACCGGCTGCGACGGCGGCGGCGGCGGCGACGACGGCGGCGGCTGCGACAGCGGGGGCGGAGACACCAGGGAAGGGGGACGCGGCAAAGGCGGGGCGGGGAGACCACCAGAGTCAGCAGACTTCTCAACCGGGACAATTGACGGGAGGGGAGTGACATGGGAGACACCAGACGGGGCAGGCAAAGCGGGAGGGGAGGAGGGGCTACCGGGGGAGAGGGGGCAAGGAACAGGGGGGGGGGGAACCGGGAGACCTCGGTAAGTGAAGCGACGGTAGAAGGAGACGGACTCGTCAAAGGTGACGTCACGAGAGTGGAGGAAGCGGTGAGACTGCGGGTGGTAGAAGAGCCAGTCAGACGAGTCCAGGGGGAAACCAAGGAAGACACAGGGGACAGTGCGGGCAGTGAGCTTGTCCGTGCCAGAGGCATGAATATTAGCAAGGCAGCCCCGTACGTGGAACGCAGACGCGTCACCGGGGGACCCGGTCCAAAGGAGGGTCGGCGAAACTTGCGGCCGCTGGGAGCGTGGCTACAGGTTAAGCTGGTGAGCGGCGTAGCGAACGGCGAACGGCCACAGAAATGAGGTGCACCGGCATGGATCATGGAGGTATGAGCCACCTCCATGACCAAGCCGATGCGGCGCTCAGCAACCCCATTCTGCTGTGGCGAGTCCGGCAAGGTGTACGACTGGGTGATGCCCTCCGCACGACAGAACTGTCCAAGCCGACCAGAAGCGAACTCTCCGCCACGGTCAGCGTGGAGACACAACACGGGGAGACCGCGGTGAAGACGCGCAGCCACAACCCATGGGAGAAGAACATCGGGCACATCGGCCTTCCGCTCTAGGGGAAACACCGTGGTGTAGCGTGTATAGTCGTCGACGAGCACAAGAAAGTAGCGCTCGCCACACGGTCCGGGGACAGGGGCTAGGCCCCAAACTTCCAGGTGCAGGGTCTGAAGGGGGGCAGTAGCAGGGCGAAGCGAGGAGGAGTGAGGGGCACGGCGGAGCCGGCCCTCGACGCAGGGCGTGCACGGTGGAGCAGGCGAGAGGGGAAGGGCGGGGAGCGACGCGGGGAGGCCTAAGACAAGACCGTGCTGGGACATGTGACGCAGACGCGGGAGTGCGGGGTAACCTAGGCGGTGGTGCCACAGAAGGGATGGGTGGGGGGAGACCGACACACGCAAGCTGCAGCGACCTGGGAGGACGCACCAACCGGGGGGGAAGCGGTGACTAGGGTGAATAGTCCGGACACCGGGTCCCGGGGGAACGTAGGAAGTGGGGAACCTGAGACAGCCTCAAAACAGACAGCGAACCGCTCGTGCCCGGGGAACATGGTGGTGACGCCGAGGTCCTGAAGACAGCCGACACCAACCAGGTTCCTCGAGAACGAGGGAACGTGGAGGCCTGTAAGAGAGCCCGAGGGAACTGCTAGACAGGGAAGGGACGTGGAACTGCGAGCGACGACGGGACCCGCAGAGGGGTCAGCAAGAGAGACAACAGCAGGCGCAGCAAGCGGCGTAAGCGTGGAGCGGTCGCGGAAGAAACAGGCAGAAGCACCGGAGTCGAGAGTGAAGGACAGCGAGGCAGTGGCGGAGGCTGGGAATGGAGCCGGTGCAGAACCTAGGCTAGGCAAACTAGGCAGTCCTATGCCTGACACAGTAGGGGAGGCTAAGCTACACAAGGGTGAGACACCTAAACTAGAGTACACAGGGTAATAAGATCCAGCAACACTAGAAGCGTCAGCATACAAAGCATGCAAAGCAGCACCTATCTAACTCAAAGATCGGCACGCCCTGGCGAAGCAGGCTGTGCCAGTCGGGGAGGTCCGGGGCCAGGCCAAAGCGACGACGAAAGAGATCGTCGAGGCGGCGGAAACAGCGGGCTGTCGGGTGCGGGCGGCGGCACAGAGTGCCGCGGAGAGGCCCGGTCTGAAGCTGGTACAGGCAGGTCACAGTACTGGAGCTGCCGGTAGACGCCAAGCTGCGCGGGCCACTACCTCGGCAACCACCGCCGGAGGTGCCGGGCCAACCAGGTGGGAGACGAGCCCACGGCTGCGATGGCTGTTGCTGGGACGGCGGCGGCTGCTGCTGGGGCTGCTCTGGCTGCGTAGGCGACTGCGTCTGCTCCTGCCCACCGGTGGTAGTCCCCTCAGGTGGACTACCGTCACCACCACCACTACCACCACCACTAGTGCCACCACCACGACCTCCCTGGCGGCCACGGCCACCGCGGCGCGGACGCTGCTGCGGGTGGACCGCAGCTGCCGTCTCGGTAAGAGGGGTCGCAGTGGCGACCGCAGCCGAAACGTCAGTAAACGTGCACTGGGAGGGGGCACAGTCGTGAAAGATAGAGACTGCCGGCGCACCGCTCGACTGAGCGATAGTGCGCTGCCGCGTCTCGATCTCGGTGAGGGTGTCGACAAAGGCGGTCAGTGTGAGGTCACTCGGGTGCTGGCTAAGGAAGCGGTCGCGGGCACTAGCTAGGCAGACCGGCAGGCGCATGGCAATAAAATAGAGGGTCATGCAGAATGGGGGGGGGAGCGTAGTGATTTGGGCAGCAGTGCTGGCAGTGCGATAGCGAGTCTCTAGGGCACGCAAGTGAGTTGCAAAGTCTGCGACAATAGGGAAGGCAGCAAGGTCTGGGAACAGCATCGGGAAGAGCAGGCGGCCGGCAGAAGCGGATGCAGGTGTGGAATAGCGAGCAATAACAGCGTCTAAATAAGCTTTGGCCGTATCAACTGTAGCGAAACGCGAGCGCTCAGACACAGGGAGGGCGTGACTGATAGCAACCTGAGCTACTGCATCGCGTGAGTCCCAAACCGCACAGGCAAGCGCAGCAGTAGAGAAAGCCTCACTCTCAGCGGAGGTGGGGTCAGCAGGGAGGGGAGCAGGTGCAGGGGGGCGGGGGAGCAAGCCATCAGCATGGACAACCAGCGAGTGTCCATCCTGGCGCTGACCTGTAAGCTGACGGCGGAGATCGGAGGGCCAGGCGACGAAGTCAACCGCGTGGCCCTCAGCGTCCAGGCGGAGCACGAAGTCAGCCATCGTGCAGGGTCAGTGACACAGCTCCTCAGCGACACAGCGGCACAGCTCCACAGCTCGGCAGGAGCACAGCGGCACGGGGACACGGCGGCAGCACTCTCCAGTAGGGCGGCTGCGGGGCGCCCCGGCGCGGGCTAGCAGAGGACACGGTGCCCGAGGTGGCACGGCAGGCCGAGCAGGCACGAGGAGAGGCCAGGCAGGCAGGAGGAGGGGTCGGGCTGGCTCTGAAAACCGGGCAGGCGTGACAGGGCCGGGCTGGCGCTAGGAGGGGCCGAGCGGGCGCACTGGGACTGGCGGGCGGTAGGAGAGGCAGGGCGGCGCTAGGAAGAGGCCGGGCAAGTGCTGCTGGGGCCGGCTAGGAGCGGGCTCGACGGTCAGGGGGCCGGTCAGGAGCGGGCGCGACGGCCAGTGGGGCCAGCTAGGGGCGGGCGCGAACGGCCAGAGGGCCGGCTAGGAGCGGGCGCAAACGGCCAGGGGGCCAGCTGAGGGCGGACGCGACGGACAGGGGGCCAGCTAGGAGCGGGCGCGATGGCCAGTGGGGCCAGCTAGGGGCGGGCGCGATGGCCAGGGGGCCGGCTAGGAGCGGGCGCGAATGGCCAGGGGGGCCAGCTGAGGGCGAACTCGACGGCCAGGGGGCCAGCTAGGGGCGGACGCGACGGCCAGGGGGCCGACTAGGGGCGGACGCGACGGCCAGGGGGCCAGCTGAGGGCGGACGCGACGGCCAGGGGGCCGACTAGGGGCGGACGCGACGGCCAAGGGGCCGACTAGGGGCGGACGCGACGGTCAAGGGGCCGACTAGGGGCGAACGCGACGGCCAAGGGGGCCGGCTAGGGGCGGACGCGACGGCCAGGGGGCCGACTAGGGGCGGACGCGACGGCCAGGGGGCCAGCTAGGGGCGAACGCGACGGCCAGGGGGCCGACTAGGGGCGGACGCGACGGCCAGGGGGCCAGCTAGGGGCGAACGCGACGGCCAGGGGGCCGTCTAGGGGCGAACGCGACGGCCAGGGGGCCGTCTAGGGGCGGACGCGACGGCCAGGGGGCCAGCTAGGGGCGAACGCGACGGCCAGGGGGCCGGCTAGGGGCGGACGCGACGGCCAGGGGGCCGACTAGGGGCGGACGCGACGGCCAAGGGGCCGACTAGGGGCGAACGCGACGGCCAGGGGGCCGCTAGGGGCGGACGCGACGGCCAGGGGGCCGACTAGGGGCGGACGCGACGGCCAGGGGGGCCAGCTAGGGGCGAACGCGGCGGCCAGGGGGCCGGCTAGGGGCGGACGCGACGGCCAGGGGGCCGGCTAAGGGCGGACGCGACGGCCAGGGGGCCGACTAGGGGCGGACGCGATGGCCAGGGGGCCGGCTAAGGGCGGGCGAGAGACTAGGGCGCGGGCGGATGCGGGCGGGGGGGTCTAACCTACTCGATACCATGTTAGAATACGTGAATGATTACTAGAAGGAGAAACCTATAACATATACCTGTTGGGTTGTACTCACTAGAAGCACACACCTAGTCTAGCCTATAACTTCTACATAGAACATATGTATGAGTTGACACGACATTCAATCTGGTCACATCGCACTGTATAAGCCCCAGGTCTCATTTGGATAGGACACATTGTAATTACGTTCCCCTCTAGTATTCTGCGCTATACTCTGAGTTATAATTCATAACAGTGGGGGTATAATCCGACAGCATAGCACTGCTGGTGAGATTCAGCAATATTCACGCATTGCATATGACTCCTTTCCCCCTCCCCTGATCTCACTCCTCTTCCTTCCCCTGCTCTCACTCCTCTCCCCCTCCCCTGCTCTCTACCGCCTCTCTCCCTCCCCTGCTCTACCGCCTCTCTTCTCTCCCCTGCTCTCACTCCTCTCCCCCTCCCCTGCCCTGGCTCCTCTCCCCCTCCCCTACTCTATTGCCTCTTTCCCTCCCCTGCTCTACTGCCTCTCTCCCTCCCCTGCTCTCACTCTTCTCCCTTCCCCTGCTCAAACACCTCTCCCCTTCCCCTGCTCTCCCTCCCGCGCGCTCACGCCGCTCACGCGGCTCTCTCTCCCGCGGGCTCACGCGGCTCTCTCTCCCGCGCGCTCACGCTGCTCTCACTCCCGCAAGCTCATGCCGCTCTCACTCCCCTGCCCTCGCTGCTTTCGCGCCACTCCCTCCCTGCTCTCGCCTCTCCTCCTTCGTGCTATTGCGTCACAAGGTCGCCCCTATCGCGTCCTTCCCTCGGCGACTCACGTCAGTCCCTTGCTGCTATCGTGACTACCCCTCACTGTGGCCCTGATCGGTAAGTCGTATTCCAGAATACGGAATACGGAATGCGGAATCCGCTGCGAGCTTTCCGTATTCCGTGCGTTGACTCGCCAGGCTAGGTAGTGCGAGAAGTTGGGCTGGTTTATGTGCGAAATTGCGTGATGTAACTAACTCTTCTGAGCTGGCGAATTACCAAACTTGCCCGCCACGATCTTGGTCACGAAAACAAAAAAGAGGGGGGAAACAGGGCTTCAAATTGTGGATCTGGGGCCCTGCATCTGGCTTGACATCGAAATGCGACCCTGAATTTGTTTTCTTGGCGGTCAGACACAGGCTGGTAGTGGGTATTCGACGTTTCCCGTTTCCGAAATAAGGGAATTCGTTATTGCGTCTGGATTGCCCCACTCTTCACTATTCCCAACTATTCCTGCAAAAAGGCTGGAATTCACATCGACCGGCTGTTGGCACGATTTCGCCCGAGTCAGCAGCTAGGTGCCCTTTCCTTATTCCGTATTCCAGCCTTCCCTATTCTGGTGATCGGTACACACCTCGTCTGTTGGATAATTTCTAGTCAGAACTGGGTCTCGCCTTGGTCCCAAATTACAGCAAATTGCTTGCAACTTTTCCTTTGCCGTTCGAACTGTCAACGAGCAGGGGAATTGGGTTGCTTGGGCGAAGGTGTTTGCTTGCCTTCGACCAATCACATGCCCCCATTTATAACCACTTTCGTCCGGGTGCATGGGGTTACCCATTTTTTTGCGCTCTAGCAAAAACACTCGCGCCTTGCAATTTGAGATCTGGGCTTTAAGCTGTGTGTAGACTTTCTTGGAATTGGCTATAAAAGGGTGGGTCGAGTATCCTCGGCATAAATTAAACCATACTTGCAAATATGGTTTAATTTACCATATTTACCATACCTTTATGTAAATTCCTAGGTACAGTCACTTGAGACCAAACCATCCTCGGCATAAACCAAACCATACTAGCCCCTGGTCACATGAGCACTGCAATCGCTCCCGTTCCTTGCGTCGAGCCACGCAGAGTAGCAAATAGGGACCTTGCAGGTAAGGAGATTATAAGGAAAGGACCATCTATTGGCGTGCTGTTATCGAGCGCGTGTACAACTTCAGAACGGCTTGTATCGAGCCGTGAACGACGAACATCGCTGATCCTTCCCTCCGCCCGCGGACGAACCGAAGCTAGCGAAAATTTGCGACAGTCGCCAGTACTTATTACCTGCCGTTCGACAAATTCGCCAGCAATTGTGCTGCAGCTTCGCGAAAAGCGTCGATTGGCTGGCGAAAGGAGCATACGGGTTGCGATGGGGGGGTCAACGGGAGAGACGACGCACGAGGAAACCAGGGGCAAGGCGGAGGAAGGAGAGAAGAATATTCTCCTTCCGGATGGCCTTGTGATGCGTGACTTAGAAGAGAGTGACTATGGAAAAGGTGTGTGTATGTGAGCGGCTTGAGAAGGCGGGTGTCGGGGTGTGGGGGGGGGGAGAGTAGGTGGAATTGAGGAATTGAGGAATTGAGGGGAGAAGACCTTTGCAAGCTCCGCGTGTGTGTTGATTTGATGTTTGGGGGTGTGTACGTGTGGGTGTGTGGGTGTGTGGGGGTGTGTGGGTGTGTGGGTGTGTGGGTGTGTGGGTGTGTGGGTGTGTGGGGTTGTGTGGGTGTGTGGGGGGTTGTGTGTGTGGGCTTATGGATGTGGGTGGATGTGGGTGTATGGATGTGATGTGAGTCTCTGTGCATGCATGGCATGTGAATCCGTGCATGGGTGGAGTTGTGCTGTTGAGACCTTGGGTCAGTCAGGCATCTTTCACTATTCCACTGCTCCTCTCGCAGTCAGGTGCT
The DNA here is from genome assembly GCA_027943415.1 of Closterium sp. NIES-67. Lineage (NCBI taxonomy): Eukaryota > Viridiplantae > Streptophyta > Zygnematophyceae > Desmidiales > Closteriaceae > Closterium > Closterium sp. NIES-67. Next base: position 132,532 of record BQMB01000501.1, on the reverse strand, counting down.
AGCATCTTATCCGGTTCCACCGTTCGTCCTGGGACCTTCTGTAACCGTCTTCCATCCTTCGTCTCGTGGATGTGCATGCATGGCATGTGAATGCATGCATGGGTGGAGTTGTGCTGTTGAAACCTTGGTCAGTCAGGCATCTTATCTGGTTCCACCGCTCCTCCTGGGACCTTCTGTAACCGTCTGTCATCCCTCCACCTCGTCTCATGGATGTGCATGCATGGAATGTGAAATGCATGCATGGCGTGTGAATGCATGCATGCCATGTGAATGTATCCATGGATGTGAATGCATGCATTGCACATGTGAGTGCATGCATGGCACATGTGAACGCCATCCACATTCATGACATGTGCATGCCTGCACGGCATGTGCGTGCATGTGCATGGCATGTGCATGCGTGCAGGTTACATGGAGCTCCTCTCACAGTTGACATCCATCGGTGCAGTAACAGAGGAGCAATTTAAAGGTATGTGCGACAGAGATCGAAGCCCTGAACTAGGGTTTCGTGTCCCTTTCATCGGCATCGCTCAGTTAGTCCAGGGCTTGGATCAATCTCGATTCATGTTAATTCTGTTTGCGCTCTCTTTTCATCTCAACATGCGTTTGACTCAGTTTCCATGTTTCGTGCTCTCTTCTCGTAATCTCTCTACCTTGTTGATAGACATGGGCACAAGCTGAGCCACACCTGGCTCGGCTCGCCTCGCCTCGCCTTTAAGGCGAGCCGAGCCTTTTTTTTTGGTGCCCGGCTTGGCTCGCGCACGCGAAACCAGGCGAGCCGGAGTCGAGCCGGCTTGAGATGGCTCGATTTCGAGCCAGCTGGCTTGTGGTTCGGGTAAGGGGGGGGTTCGCGACAGTCAAATTTCAAATCGATAAACTCCCCCAAGCCCATTTCGTAAACCAACCCTAATCTAACCATGTCGCCCTAGTCTATCGCCCTTGTCTTTCACCCTCAGCCAGAACCATTTAAACTTGCAGCACCTTGTGTTATTTTTTAAAGATGTAAGTGCTATTATAATTAGGGCCACCGAGGCCTTGGCGCGACAGCCCTAGGCGCGCCACCGAGGCCTTGGCTCGTGGTATGCGCACGCTAGGGTTTAGGCTTGGGCGTGCATCCGTTTAGGCCTACTCCCGCGATGCTGAAGGTTGTAGGACGCTCTGCAAGTTGCAGATCATTGCTCTCTTCTCTCGGCACGCCTGATTTTTTTTTAGACGCCTAAGAATATGTTTGACTCTCTTTGCTTGTCCCGTGCTTTCTGCCTGGCAGATCAGTTTGCTCTCTTCTCTCAGCGCGCCACAGACTATCACGTGATGGTCATTGAAGGTAGATGTCCATGCATCTTACATGCACGCATCACACATGCAGTAATGTTGCAGCATCCATCCAGCATTGCGCTCTTCCCTCCCTTTTCACAGCGTGCTTCAGATGATAATTGAAGGTAAATGTCCATGCAGCATACATGCACCATACATGCACCATACACCCAGGATGCATGCAACAGTGATCTCTGGTCTGAAGTACTGCTCGTCTCTTCGTATCAGTTCTGCCCTGTACTGGCGATTGGTACCCTGCTAACAGTTTGCTGTCTTTTCTCCCTCCTCTCTCCTTTCCTTCCTTCCGTTCGTCCTTCCAGATACGGTGAACAGCAGAGTAGTGGCCACTGGTACTCTGCTGATTGAGCTCAAGTTTATTCACTCGTGTGGCGAGGTAATTATATTCAAGCTCCTCCCGTGCTCGACCCAGTGAGTTCTGCTTTCTTTCTAGACATGGTGAACAGCTGAGAAATGTAGTGGCTACCAGTACTCTGTTTATTGAGCTTCAAGTTCATTCACTCATGTGGCAAGGTACTTTTTGTGCTCTTCCATCGCTCGGTTTTATTAGTCAAACTTCTTACTTTGTTTCTTCGCTCGTCCTGCACATTGTACAACGCAAAAGCAGGCGAGGTTTGTTGTTGTGTTTTTTTTTTTTTTTTTTTTTTTTTTTTCTCCTTGTTTGTTTTTCTCCCTCATTTCGTCTTCCCAAATGCCCCATATTCCAACCCCATTCGACACCCGCACACACATACAGCCCGTCAGCTGGCACTCGTATTGGGCCCACCCCAGCATGCACTCCATTCATTGTCAGCATGCACTCCATTCATCGACTTCCACTGCCCCTCGCCCCACCCAACCCCCCCGTTCTTCCTTGTCTTTCCCCTACTCTTCCTTTCCACCATCCTTTCCCAGATAACACACATGTAGAATAAAGTGTTAGAGTTTGACTGCAATCCTACTTTGTATTTATACTTTCATATCCTAGTTTAGTACAGGAATGTTTTCGTGGGTTGGTTGAGGTGTACACACAAATTCCAACCTTACACAGATGTGATCCCCCCAATCGCCAATCCTCCAATTGGAGATTGCGGAGATCCCATTTGGGATTTCCCCTCGATTCCCCTCTGGTCCATATCAACTCACCTCTTGCTGTACAAGAGCCTAATTAAGAGCTCCTTCTCCTAATTAATCTTTCAGCTCAACCTCTCACATATATTTGTGGGCAGCAGCACCGTGCAATGGCTTTGCCTGATTCTTCTCTCTTTTTCCCTCCGCCTCTTGTCTCCCCCCTCCCCCCCTTTCCAGATAATGCGCATGGAGGATGCAGTGGTGGGTGGCAGCATGCATCGGCTTCGACTGATTCGGATCTCTCTTTTCCCCCCCCCCCTCCATTCCTCCCCCCTCCATTCACCCCCCCTCCCCCCCCCCCCCCACCCTTAGATTGGGCACATCGAGGACATAGTGGTCCACAGCAGCGTGCTATGTAGTGCCTTTTATCACATTCTCTTCCCCTTCTCCCCCTTCTCCCCCCCTCACTTCCCCCTTCCCTTCCGCCCTTCAGATCGGGCACACCGAGGACATGATGGTGCACAGCAGCATTCCATGCCGTTTCTCTCATTCTCTCCACCCTTCTCCCCCGCCCTCCCCCGTACTCCCCCCCCAGATTTGCCACATCGAGGACATAGTGGTCCACAACAGCGTGCCATGTAGTGCCGTTTATCTCATCCCCCCCCCCCCGTTCTCCCCACCTCTCTCCCCTTTTCCCCCCGTTTCCCTCTTCTTCCCCCAGATTGGCCACATTGAGGACATAGTGGTCCACAGCAGTGTGCGGGGGAAGCACCTGGGGCAGAGGTGGGGCGAGGGGGGGATGGGGGGTTGTGGGGGGGTGAGTCTACTGAGGGGGCAAAGAACAGCAGCGTGCCGGGAAGCACCTGGGGCAGATGTGGGGCGAAAGGGGGGGGAGGGGGGTGTACCTGGAAAGCGGGGGGGCATGTGGGGGGCATGTGGGGGGCATGTGGGGGGCATGTGGGGGGCATGTGGGGGGGATGTGGGGGGCATGTGGGTAGGCACCAGGGGGAAGAAGAGTGAGGGGAGATAGTGATCCCATCCGCCCTCTCATCCGCACCCATCCCAACCCCTCCTCTCTCCTGTACCTAAAATATGCCCCACCCTGCCTGCTTCTCATCTCTCATGCTCCTTACACCTCCCTCCACCGGTCTTCCCAGAATCATTCAGACACTCACAGATCTTGCCAAGAAACAAGGCTGTTACAAGGTAACGTATGCAAGATTTGCAACATTAGGTTCAGCAACTTGGTTCTCACTTCCCGGCTCAAATGATCACCATTGTGTGCCGCTTCCTTCCCTCCTTTACAGGTCATTTTAGATTGTGATGAAAAGAATGTCGAGTTCTACAAGAAATGTGGCTACAGTGTTAAGAACGTGGGTATGGCTAAATACTTCTGACGCTGTAAATCTTTATTTCAATACAAGCGTGCGGATTAGTACATAAATACATTTGGATTCCATCATCGTGTGAACTGTACTACCTATTATGAAGCACAATGTGCTCACATGCGGCAATTAGAGAAAAGTTACAGACACCATGAGCTACAACAGGGTATCAGGCATCAAAATTTCCCGTCCAACTGAAAAGAAACTGACACAAGTATTTTCTATGCCAGTTAATAGACAAACCGTTTATTGCTAGTGGGCGATGTTCAATCTTTCCTAAATTTCGGCATGTAGAAGTTGAAACTGTGGAGGTGTAGCTGTCAGTCACCTCTTCTACTTCTATAGAGGCGCCTCAAGCAGGGCCCCAGATAGCAGACGAAATCGGTCTGATGGTGTGAAAATCAGACTGGATTTTTGGGTTGCGTAGCAACCAGGCCCTCAGATTGGTTTTGGAAGGGCTGATGACTTAGGGTCACCCCTGTGAAAGGCAATGGTTTTCAGGGTCGGGGTTTGGAAGTGGCATTTTTTTTCAGGCCCAAAATTTTTCAAGCCGGACAAGTCAGGCCTACAAGTTGGGCTACCCTGATACAATTTTGGCTCCCTAGTACAGGCCCCCAAATTGGTTTTGGGGGTGTCTGATTCATCAGACTTGCTTGTCATCGCTTGGTATGGCCATCAGAGCAGGGCTAATTTTATCAGACTATTTTAGTCTGATTGTCTGAAATTTCAGACCCATTTTTTTGCTGTTGGGCTGAGAAAAGCCCTTAGGATCTTTTGCAGAGACTAAGTCCCAGCTGTAGAGACTTGAGACTTGGAGTAGTGCAGCGGAAGTTGAGGCAGTTGAACCCTTGTACTAGTATGTGAGAACAAGTGATTGATTAAAGAAACAAGCATACAGCAATATATAGTAGATAAGAAAGCAGTTGTAGAATACAGTTACAGGAACGGTTTATCGAGTCGCACAGCGACTCGATTGCCGCTTCGGTTACCATCCGTGATGTTGTAACGGTCAGTCGCAACCTCCAGTTGCGACCTTTCGAGTCCTTTCGCATTCTTTGTCCGCCCCCTCGTGTAACCTCCGTTGACTCGCGTGCTCCCCTGTAATCTTCCTCGAGTACAGTGTTACACTTCAGAAACGCTTAAGTCCTTGAGATATTTCCAACACTCCCCTTCGTTTCTGGAGTGCTGGAGTGTTCAGATCCGGTGGCGTTTGTTTGCCCGGTTAGGAGCATGCAGTAGTCGAATTTTGCTTTCGCCAATTTCTTCGTCAGATAATCTGCGGCCATTTCTGTCGTCGGGCAGTAACTGAGTTGAAGTCTCCCCTTCGCGATTTCATCCTTGACGAAGAAGTACCGCAGGGCGATGTGCTTGGTTCGATTGGCGAAGCCGTCCTTGTTCGCGATTTTGATCGCAGATTGGTTGTCGCAGAGGAGTGAGAAGGCGGGCAGGGTCGCGATCTTCGCTTCTTCGAGTAACTCTCGTAGGTAGAGTCCTTCCTTGGTCGCAGTACAAAGGGCGATATACTCTGCTTCAGCCGAGGATAGTGCGATTAACTCCTGCTTGCTCGACTGCCAGGAGATAGTTCCGATAGGTTCTAGTCGGTAGATGTAGCCCGTCCTAGACCGTCGATTTTCGCTGTCTCCCGCGTGGTCGGCGTCGACGTATCCGAGTAGTCGTACGGACGGTGTTGTTGCCTTGCTGTAGGTGAGCCCGATCGTCGGCGTGGAGACGAAGTAGAGTAGCGCTCGATTGAGTTCTTCGAGATCTTCCTGTTGCGGCTGCTTCAGATGTGTCGCCAGCTGGCTCGCACTATAGGATAGGTCGGGTCGGCAGGTTACTGTTGCGAATAGTAGACAGCCGAGCTTCTGTTGATACTCCTGGATTTGTTTCGCGGGGAGTTTTGTGGAGGCGCTACTGTTGTTCCCGTAGCGGTAGGGAGTTGGGACCGCAGTCGGTGTTAGACCGAATTTCTTCGCGACGGTGCTTGAGTACTTTCCAGCGTGTAGGTAGAACGCCGTGTCGTCTTCGACGACGTTCAGTCCTAGGTACTGCGTCACCTCGTCGGACACCGTGAGCGTCAGGTCCCTTTTCAGCTCCCCTTCGAACCAGGTGACGATGTCGGTGGTAGAACCGATGTAGAGCAGGTCGTCGACGTAGACGATGAGCAGAATGTAATCTCTTCCCTTCTGTAGTCGGTACATGCCTTGGTCATGTGGTAGCTGTAGGAATCCGATTTTTACGAGCCGGCCGTGAAGGTGCTGCTGCCAGAGCCGTGGGGCTTGCTTGATCCCGTAAAGGGATTTTTCCAGCTGGCATACTTTTGAAGGGTCGTCGATGAATCCGTGGGGTTGTTCGACGAAGATTTCGGCGTCCACAGGTGCGTACAAGAAGGCGTTTGCAACGTCGATTTGCCGTAGTGGTAGTTTCTTCGTGGCCGCGATGGCGAGTAGGATGCGCAGAGAGGTGTGACGGGAGACTGGAGCGAAGGTTTCTGTGTAGTCGGTTCCGTATCGTTGATCGAAGCCTCGTACGACCCATCGAGCTTTGAATCGTTCGATGGAGCCGTCTGAGTTGGTCTTGATGCGGTACACCCATTTCCCCGAGAGAATGTTCTTCCCGTTGATGCTCGTTGCAGGTACCAGTTTCCATGTTTCTCGGTCTTGCAGAGCTTTTAACTCTTTTTCCATCGCTTCCTTCCATTGTGCCTTATGTTCCCCCCCCAGAGCCTGCGACAGGGTCGACGGCTCGCGCGGAGAAGGCGGCGGCGGGTGCTGGACGGAGACCCATAGTCCTAGGATCTGCAGTCCCGTGGCTGTGTGTCGAGGGGAGTTTTCATTCTCGGGATAAGCTGCTTCATCACCGTCTTCAGGATCGGGTAAGAAGTTTGGCCCGATGCGTTCGGAAATATTCGAGTCGACGGGGTGTGGTGTAGCGTAGCCTTGGTCAGCGAAGTGGTAAAAGGTGTCGAGGTTGTTGCTATCGAGAGGATTATCTTCATCGAGTGGAACAGGTACGGAGCAGTAGGGGAGTGGTCCGGCAGCCTCCGAGGCTCCAGGGACGTCTTCTTCTGCTGCGTCAGCCTCGGCAGCATGGTCAGCGAAGGAGCGAAGGCCCGCGAAGCCGTCGGTGGGGTCGTCTGAGTTGGCAATGTTGTCCAGGTAATGCTGCAGCGTCAGTCGCTCGTAGAAGATAACATCACGTGATGCCACCGTATTTTTGTAGTGTATGTCGAGAATCTTCCACGCGTGAAAATGTTTGGCGATGCCGAGGTGTAGTCCCCACCGAGCTCGTTGAGTGAAGCGTCCTGCTCGAGCTGTGTGGGGTCTGTATTGTACCATGCAGCCGAAAACTCGAAGTAATTTTGTGCTGCCCCTTTTTCCCGTCCACAGCAGGTGCGGTGATGCGTTGTTGGGGAGCGATGACGAGGACAACAGGTTGTGCAGGTGGACTGCATGTGTCATCGCGTCTGGCCACAGTGTATTGGGCAGCCTCATCCCCAGAAGCAGTTTTCGCATCGTCGTCTGCAAGGTCCGGTTCATGCGTTCTGCTACCCCTTGCTGCTGGTGAGCATAGGGCAGAGACACCAGGCGTCGGATTCCCCTTTCCGCGAGATAGGTCCTGAAGCGTTGTGACTGGTATTCCAGTGCACCGTCTGACTGGAAACTCTTGAGTTTGGTTCCTGACTCTCGTTCGGCGATTGGAAGCCATGTGGTGAAGGCCTCGAAGGCTTGATCGCGCGTTTTGAGATTGAAGTGCCAGACGTATCTGGTTGCGGCGTCGATGAACGTGATGACGTAGTTGAAGTCGGCTTCGGTGTCGTCTCGAGGCATGTTTAGAATATCGCTGTAGACCTTTTCCATCGGAGCGTAAGTGGGTGCGCTTGGATTGTGATGGGCTGGGAAAGGTTGATGAGGAAGATCTGCTTCGGGGCACGTGAAGCATCGTGCTCTTGGTCGGCGAAGTTCTTGGCCGCTCGTCGTTAGAAGGGCGTTACGTTCTAACACCTCTGCTTGTATTGTTTGTAGTATCGTGCTGTTTGCAGGATGTCCGAGACGTTGGTGCCAGATGTCGTCGGGAGCGCGGTGACCGGGCGAGCGGTGGTAGATGTCGGCGTTGGAGAAGAACGCGACGACCGAGGCGGGACTTCGACAAGCTTCTCGTGTGGCGGGCATAAGTTGGTCTGCTTCCGTTGGCGGTCCTCGTGTTGATGGTGGTGGTACTCGGCTGGGTCCTGCTGCCGATACTGCAGGTGATGGTTTTGTTGGGACGCTTGCTGGTACTTGTCTTTCTTGTCTGATAACTGCTAATGCCCGTGTTCTCTCTGCTGCAGGTATGGTGTTGGAGTGCCAGAAGCCGTCACTGTCGAAGTCGGGATCAAGATCTGGTGGGTGAGTCCAGGCGGCGAACGATACGATGCCATCGCTGTCGGCAGTTCCGCGGTCGGGGACGAAGTCCAACACGAAGACACCGGACTTCAGGAGGGCACGACCGATGAAGAGACCGCCCTTCCCGTGGTAAAGTCGGAACTCGTTGGAGAAGGAGTCGCACTCCAGGTGAATCCCCTTAGCCATTAGTTGGCTTACGCTTAGTAGGTTGTATCCCAGATTGTCGACGATGAGGACTTTGTTGAGCTGAAGAATAACGTTTGTCTCCATTGATTGTAACTGAACCACGCCTTGCCTGTTTGTTTTCAGGTTTTCGTTGTTGGCGACGGTGATGACGACGTCGCGGTTGAGGCGTCGCTCGTGTTGTACGAAGCGTCCGGAGGAGCACATGTGCTGACCGCAGCAACTGTCCAAGAACCAGGTGTTCCGCCCGGTGGGTTCGGCGTTAGCGACTGCAGCGTATGTCGGGTTGACCTGAAGTCCTTGCGAGCGCGGCGGCGGGAATTCCTCTTCGTCTGGTGCGTAAGTGGGTGGTGAAGCGGGTGCGCAGTTGTCGATGTGTACCATGCAGTTGATGATGTTGGGTGTTTGTTGTGCAGATGTTGAAGAGCGCCTTGGAGGACTTGCTTGAGTGGAAGCGACTTGTGGGTCTGCTGCGCGGTAAACGCGAGGGCGGTTGCAGTTGACCTTGGAGTGCCCGGAAGTCTGACAGTTGTGGCAGAACGGCGGCACGATGGTGAGTCCTCGGTTGTCGCGTTGATCTTGCTTGCTGCGTCGGTTGTAGTTGTTGTCATTTCTTCTTTGAGTGTAGAAGACTAACTGCTGTTGCTTCCTTGGTTGTCTTTCCTCGAACAGATCCATCTCCTGTTGTTCAGCGTGAAGCTCGGCGCAGAGGTGCATCTCCGAAATTCTTCCGTGGGCTCGAAGAAGTGATCGTGTGGTTCTCCATTCTGGCCCGAGCCCGGCGAGGACAAGTGTCACGAAGCTTTCTTCAGTGATCGTTCCTCCGCACCGAAGCAGGCGGTCGCGGAGGGTCTGGCAGCGACTCATATACTGCATCGCCTTTTCCCCGGTCTTCATCTGTATTGTTGTCAGCTGTTGCATGAGTCTGCTTTGTGTCACGCTGTCGTTTGCTTGGTAAAGGCATTTGAGGTGGTGCCATGCGAGCTCCGCGGAGTTTCCATAACTCCGATACGTTCTGATGCTCTGCTGCTCTTGTGGTGACAGGTTTCTCAGGAGTACCGTGTACGCCAGCAGCGACTGATACGTGAAGATCTCTTGTTCCTTCCCAGTGCCGTTGCTTGGGAATGGCAGGGACCCGTTGAAGTATCCCAGAAGATGCGCGGCCTCCATCAGCAGCTCAAACTCGAAGCTCCAGGTAAAGAAGTCGTGTCCGTTGAACGGTGAGGATGTCTGAAGTTTGATCACGTGTGAGAACTGCGCCTGTAAACTTAAGATTTCATTCGGTGTTTGTTGTGAAGCAGCTGCTGTTGGCTGGGCACGGGGCGGCATGAATTCGAACGTCCCCGGCGAAGAATGATAAGGCGCAAAGGTAGGCGCTTGGTTGTGTCGCCCGAAGGATGAGTTGTCGAGGCTCATCGGTGCTAATCCCATATTCCCTCCATTGCTCTGTGTTGAGTGCGCAGGTGTCCTTGTCTGCTGCTGCTGGTCGAAGTGTGACATGAAGCTGAAGAATCTCTCCATGAGATTCGGGTCCACACTTGAAGAGGGAGACGGAGTCACCATCTCTGGTACTCTTCCCGTTGTTTCTTGAGTAGTCCCGGTCTCTGTCTGCAGTCCTGAGGTGTGCAGACCAGAGTTGCCGTGTTGAGTTTCTTGGGCGCTGGGTGAGCCCGTAGAGACTTTCTTGCCCTTGTTGTCCATGTCTTGTAATCAATGGAGTTGTTGAATCAAGTTGAGTTGCTGGTTGTTGATGGAGTGTAGTTGCTGGGAGTTTTGATCTCTGACCAGCTCTCATACCATGTTGGGCTGAGAAAAGCCCTTAGGATCTTTTGCAGAGACTAAGTCCCAGCTGTAGAGACTTGAGACTTGGAGTAGTGCAGCGGAAGTTGAGGCAGTTGAACCCTTGTACTAGTATGTGAGAACAAGTGATTGATTAAAGAAACAAGCATACAGCAATATATAGTAGATAAGAAAGCAGTTGTAGAATACAGTTACAGGAACGGTTTATCGAGTCGCACAGCGACTCGATTGCCGCTTCGGTTACCATCCGTGATGTTGTAACGGTCAGTCGCAACCTCCAGTTGCGACCTTTCGAGTCCTTTCGCATTCTTTGTCCGCCCCCTCGTGTAACCTCCGTTGACTCGCGTGCTCCCCTGTAATCTTCCTCGAGTACAGTGTTACACTTCAGAAACGCTTAAGTCCTTGAGATATTTCCAACATTTGCCAATCCTGATTTTTCAGACTTAGGCTTTTCTGGATACTGAACCCTTCAGACTTGTAAGATTTTGGATCCTGAACTTTTCAGAGTAGTCGTTGTGCGGATACTGAGGTTTCAGAGTACATCGCGTATGGACTCTGAATGCGACATCCATGCACCTTGTACTTTCCACGAGACTTCCTCTACTACGTCATATGTTGCCTTCCATCATTTCACCCCCGCACGTCTCACATGAAGTATCTGCACTTGGCAGGATTCCCGCCGCTTCTGTGACTGTGATGCTGCCTCAACAGGGACTTTGCCGCTCAGCGCGTCATGCTTCCTGCCACGCGTGCGACCTCTACGTGGGTGTGTTGGAAGCCATCAAAGGCTGGTAACACGGGATTCTTGCCCTCGCTGGCATGTGCAAAACTTTCCGACCGACCGTGATTGGCGACAGTCCATGCCAGCACATGGTTCGTTCGTAATGTCAGCTCATGTTTGGCATGGCGGCGCGGGTTTGGAAGGGGCTGCCATCCAGAAGCTGACGGCGACGGTTAACCAAGAAACACGCGCCTCGGGCTTGATGGAGCCTGCAGAGGTTCGTCGCTCCGCGATAGACATACTGCGGTCGTTAGGTTCTCCTCCCGTCGTTGCTGTTGTGGTTTCCTCCGCAGCGGAGGAAACCCAGCCTGCTCTAAACCCACCCCCGTCCGCGCCCTTCGTGCCACCACCATATGTCCCTCCGCCTGCCGTCGCCTCATCCAGCAGAGGCCCGACTCTGCCCGTTAACTGCGTCACCGCCACCACAGTCTGCTACAGCGTGCCCTACGCGTCCACGATTTCGTCTGCAAAGAAACAACGGACGGGCAAGTACACCCAGTCTCAAATCATGATCGGAGGTAGGCTCCGCCGCCCGTCCACGCCGCCATCACCTAGTGCAGTCCCTGCCGTCGTTGAACCGCCACCGCCAAAGCTGAGTAAGAAGGAATTGATAGAGCAGAAATACCTCGTCGCTGAAGCAAAGTACAAAACTTCATGGCTGCCTTTCTTTCCATGGCTAGTGCTGACCAAAACAAAAGACGGCCACCCTTCTCTCAAGTGCAGTGTGTGCATGACGTTTGGCAAGGAGACCACCAAGTACAGCTCTTCGGGCGATGGTGGCCGAGACCTGCAGACACAGACCATGCGCATACACGAACACTCTTCTGCACACAAGGAAGCTGTGGATGCCCAGCTGAAGATTGCCGATGACATCGCCGATGGGCAGAAGACGATGGACGACTATTTGTCGTCGGATGTCGAGGGGAGGCGGGTCGTGCGACTGCTCCGCGCTGTTGAGTTTCTCTGTAAGGTCGATGCTCCCATCAGCATGTTTCCTCGGCTATGTCGCTTTATGGCTGAGCAGGACACCCCGGACCTACCGCTCCAGTCTTACGGTGTTTACCTCACTCGGTAAGTACCGGCGAGTACATTCCATTAGTCTTCTCCGTTGGATTATTTGAACAATTACTCTCTCTTCTGCGTGCAGGTACGGCTTTCAACAGATGGTCCACTGCTTGGCGACTCTTCTTCAGCGGACCCAGATGCAGCACATTCAATCGTCCCCGTTCCTCGGCATCAGTTGCGACGAGAGCACTGATCGTACCAGAGGGAAGCACCTGATAGTGTACCTCACGTTCCTGCGCCATCGCCGCGTCGTCACCGAGTTTTTCTCGTTGCTCACCGTCGATAAGTGCGACGCCGTATCCCTGCTCTCCGTGTTTCTCACTCATCTTCAAGGCGCCGGCATCGAACTCAACCGCATCGCGGGAATCAGCACCGATGGCGCTTCCGTCATGGTTGGGCGCGAGAACGGTCTCGTGGCGCGGCTCCGCGAGCACATCCCTCACCTTGTGACGTCCCACTGCATCGCCCACCGGTTTAAACTCGTTATGTTATGTTGTCGCTTTTTTCTTTTATTCGTTTACTAATCTTTTTACATGGACTGTGCGCAGGGAAGCTCTGGCTGTGAAGGACGCCGCATCTACCTGTCCAGACTTGGACATGGTCGACAAGATTATCCGATCTCTGGCCGATCTCCTCGGCCGTTCAAGCGTGTGGAGCCAGCGGTTCAAGTACCTGCAGCGTGTCATCCACAAGACCAACCTTGAAGTTCAAGGAATCCACGCGATTCGGTGGCTGTCCAGGGACGAGGCAGTCAGACGCCTCTGTAAGGTCCTTGGTGCGGCCATCGTTTTACTGTACGAGTATAACCATGAGTTGTACGAGGTTGTCATCTCATACAAGTTTCAGTTTTGTCTCTTCTTCCTGGCGGACGTCCTCGCCATCATGAACGAGCTCAACCTCAAGTTTCAGAAGCGAGAGGTGAGCCCTTGCATGTGAGCTTGTGGTATGTTCTTTCACAATCAGCACTAACATTCTCCCCCTTGATTTGCGCCCCCATGTTTCCACCACCCCCCCCCCCCCCCTCCCCGCCCGACCGCAGGTGGATGTTACCGAGATAACACAGGACGTCGACGAGGCGGTGGGGGATCTTCGGCACCGCTACTTGGAGTGCGGCGGGGTTTTCGGTGCGGGCGTAAGCGGCACGTGGCTCTCGGCTTTCTTAACCGTGTACGGGCGAGGGGGGGCGAAGAGAGTAAAGGTGCGCGGTGTCGACAAGGACGGGCAGCCGGTGACGCACACGTACCAGATGCACGAGCGGCAGATCAAGGGGCACGTCTACCAGAGCAACTACCGGGACTGCGAACTGTTGTGCGCGAAATTCGCGAGGGGGAGCGTGACGAACCTGCTGGAGCGGCTGGACGACCTGTCGAAGCTCGGGCCGACGAAGCTGTTTCGGGCGGGCAAGTGGCCGCGGCATCGGATAGTGAGGGAGAAGAAGACGAGAGAGTATCTCCATGGCTGCAGTGCTATCTTCGACGACAAGCTCCCCGGGTTCGATTTGAAGGAGGCGGAAAAGGAGCTGGCAACTTGGGCCCCGATCATGCAGAACCACCAACGAGGAGGGCTTCTACCAGGGCCTCACAAACTACCTTGGCAACACGGAGTCAAGCAAGTAAGTCGAGCCTCCAAAGCACGCTGCTGTGTCTGCCTGTGTATAATTGTTTTTGCCAGTTTGACCACGCTAACTGTCTATGTTTGTATCAACTTCTATTGTTCCTTTCCCACCATGCTTGTAGTTTATAATTGATTCTATTGTTCCACGCCTCTTGTGTGTGGTTGTTCCATAAACAGGCGCTGGCCCAACCTCATGCTTCTCTGGCAAGCATGCGCGGTGTTACCACTCTCAACTGTGGAGTGCGAGCGTGGTTTTTCCAGGCAGAACGTGATCAAGTCTTGGGTCCGTGGTGCTCTGTGCAATGCCCGCCTGGGTGAGCTGATGATGATTTCGCTGCTGAGATACGACATCAACTGGCAGGAGGCGCTGGAGCTGTGGCACGCAAAGAAGAGAAGACCAGCGAAGTCGGTGGTGTTCGCATCACAAGAGAGGAAGCGCAAAGGCAAGGCTCTGCTGGAAGAGGCAGAACAGGAACCTCCAGTGCCAGACTATTTAGGAGAGGATTGGAATGAGGAGGAGGAGGAGGGGGAGAGGGATGGTGGAGGTGCAGTAGCTATAGAAGACAACCCCTTTCTGTCGGATGATGAGGCGGAGGATGTTGTCGCTGTGGATGTGCCAGAGTTCTAGCTAGGCTAGGAAATTAGACTAGGTGTAGGTTAACTGCCCGAATGTTATAAAATAATGGCGACTAAATGGTAAAATCACGACTCTGATTCATACTTGCGAACCCTGAAGAAATCAGACTTGAGAGTCACTGGATCCTGAGAAATCAGACTACCATGAAATCTTAAACCTGACTACTCAGACTTGGGAACAAATTTTGGGGCTAAAATCAGAGTGGGTTTTTTTGAAACGTCAGCCCTGCATCAGAGTCGCCCCTTAAAAAAAGTCTGAAAAATCAGAGTAACAAGATATTTTTTGTCTGATTATTCAGAGTTACCATTAACTTTTACGCAGATGATAAAACGGGTGTTCTGTATGTCTATTTTCTCCTTCCCTTTCCTAATCCAGGGGCTTTCTCTTCTTGCGTGCTCTTGCTATCTGTGTGCTGGCGACAGCACACATAATTTCACGTCACCCTCGACCCGGCCCCACGCCAGCACAAATGGGGCGGGCGGAAAGGAATTCGGGGGCGAGCAAAGTAAAATTGCAGGGAGGGAGGGAAATCGCGCCATTCACGTAGCTATTTCGTGAAGGGCCAATGGGCACCCTCGCACACACAACCTGCAGCAAACATTGGTAATCTTTTTCAAGGGCCAATCGTGTTAAATTATATATTTTGTTATATAATTGGTAGGCTTGGTAGGTGTTATTGCAACCAACTGTAGAGGGTACAACCCCCCTCCTTGTATGCCTCTCTCTTCTATTCTTCCCCCTTTTCTCTCGTCAACTTTCTCCTAGCTAAACCCTCACGCCATTCCATGGCTTCCCTCCTACCTAGCTTAGTTTAACAAATCGGCCCCTCACACCCGCACCTTGCACAAAGTGGGAGGTGATTTTGGTGAAGGGCCAGTCAGCTCCCTCACACAACCCCCATTACGCACTGGCCTTTGATTTTGGTGAAGGGCCGGTAACCGCCCTCACAAAGCCCCCCGCAAGCATCGCGCTCTGATTTAGGCTAAGGGCCAATCAGCGACCCTCACAGGTAAATCATGCTCCTCCGGTATTACACAAATCAGAGTCATTCCCCCATACAAAGTGGAGGCATCAGAGTACACTGGTAGAAAAAGTCTGAAAAATCAGCGTAGGTACATAAACCTTCTTTGAGAAGTCAGAGTCAAGTACAAAAAAAAAGTCTTCCCAATCAGAGTACAGCCCCAAAAAAAGTCTGAAAAATGTCTGAATCATAGTAAAAAGTCTGCAATTTGGGGGCCTGCCCTAGTCCCCCTCATCAGACTCGCGCGTCACTGTGCAGTGCAAGTTTGAGTCATAAAGTCACCAGTCCTAACCACTGGGACAATAAGGGATGTCATCAGGAGGGTTAGGCTCCATATATCCATCTTCCCCGAGGAAAGCCTCCCCAGTACCCTCCCTAGAGATAGAGAAAGGATCGACAGGGTTATCCCAGTGCCACGACAGTTTGACGCGAGTTGTTTCAAAGCGGTTTAGAATGGTGCGACACGCGCGGCACTCTCGTCACTAAGGCGAATTTTGCCGAGTCTGAGAGGGTTTTCCTATCGATTGTTGGTCTCAGTGGTTGATGTCGGTGGGATGTTGATCAACAAAGCTGACCTTGATTGCCTCTCCGTTCACCTCTTGCGACAGCAAACTGTGAGGGCAAGTGCGAATATTGACGAAGAATGCGACTACAGTCAGCGAAAAACTTTCCGGCAGAGATAGATAATTGTCGCAGTGCCCAGAAACTGTTGAAATGCTACGTCATATGAAAAGGGCAGAATTTGGAGGGATTGCAGAGCTGGTTGCACAAAGATTTTTGGGTTTACCCGCTTCACTTATTTCTGATGGGCCGTTTCCTCACTTATGACGGCTCTGCCCGACGGAACGTCTTACACATTTTGGTTCCAGTAGGCAAACCGGTTCGCCGGATCTTGGATGATTGGTCACGATTTTGGTGGAAAGAGCTGTGCGAACGCACAACAGACCGAGTTGCATGGCTCAAAATTGGTTGATTTTGATGGGCACATTGAGCCGAAATTAACCACCGAGATCAACGATCGTTAGGAAACCCCTCTGACAAGGGGGGTGTCTGAACTTGCCCACTCGCCTGTAGAAACGCGCTCTAAGCTCCCCCTCTGATTGGTCGAAAATCACTGAATTTAGGCAAGGACTAATCACGCCACAGAGACAAGCACAGCTTCAGTGCTGCATGTAAATTCGGCTAAGGAACACTCAAGCTCTCCTCTCACGTGCTCTATCGCGACCCCATTTCGACGCGTGAATTTGGTCAAGGACCAATCACGCCTTTCACACGTGCTCCACCATGAAGAGTTCGGACCCCATTCCAACCAAATGTGTGGGCGAGAGAGGGGGGGGGGGGGGGGGGGAGGTGGGGGGGCGTCGGTCTGTTTCAGGCCTCAAAGGCTGATTAATCAGGGTACATGAAACAAGAATGTACTAAAAATCAGGCCTAGCAAAATAAGAGCCCCTAAAAATCAGGACAAGGGAAAATCAAACCTGAAAAAACAGGCCGACCCCTGGAAAACACCCTGATATACCGTACAGGCTTTCAGGCCTTTTTGGCCTGACTTCTGAGGCCCTGGTAGCAACCCTATACATTTGGTTTCACTTTTAGGGGCACCCATATGAACAGTAATTATTTTGGGCACTTTTGATTCTTCTAGAAACTTTTGTAATACGGTAGCCAAATATGTTTACCGTCATCCAACTCGTCGGTTAATACGGCGGATGGAACAACAGAAAACAATTTCAGCCCCCAGCAACAAAATTACAACTGCGCAGAACAATGTGATACACAATATGAATGCCTCATAATGAATGCACAAATGATTCAGTGCTTTAGCAAGGACTGATCTGGTACACTTTGGCAGCAACGCTGCCCAGTGATGATCACAATCACTAGCTGGAAAAAAATCACGTGACATTGTGCATACACCCTAACGCAAACCCAAACAAGCATCTTGTCATCCATCCTGTTGATAAGTACGGCATAGTGGATCGACTGAACAGCATACTATGCCTCAAACAAACAGTGCAAGTACAAACATATGAAATGATGCAGATACGGCAAAATGAATGCACAAGTGCTCAAGCGCAGCAACTAGGATTGATCTGGAACACTCTGACAGCAACGCTGCCCAGTGAGGATCACAACCACTAGCTGCAACAAAAAGCATATGGCACACAATGCATATACCCCAAAACAACACAAAAAACCACAACATGTACATACAGGCACACGACAGACATCATTCCAGAATACCAAACAGAATTGGAATGCACATGAGCATCCAATGGATGCAAACACAACCAGGGAAATAAATCAAAGGCACAACCAAAACCAAACATGCGCAATTACTTCAACTACTGCGGACCACCTTAAAACAATCAACAAAGCCCTCAAAACCCTCCCTACCTCCCTCCAGCCCTCCAGCCGTCCCTCCCTCCAACCCTCCCTCCCTCCCTCCCTCCCTACCTCCAGCCCTCCCTCCCTCTCTCCCTCCAGCCCTCCCTCCCTCCCTCCGCCCCTCCCTCCCACTCCCCCTCCCCCCCTTCCTCTATCTTTCACATCCCCATCCCCCTTCTCTTCTGCAATCCAACCTCCCTCACCCCAGAAGTGGCCTGCATGAGTTTCACTAATATGGTGTGTCATTTTAAAACCCAATAATCCATTGGTGCGGGCATTTTACAGCCTCCCTTTAGTGTCAGGCGCTAGCGAGCACGCGCATGAGCCTAGCACGCTAGGCGCTACCGATAGTAGTGCCAGCGCGCACTTCCCTGGTGAGAGCAGCGCAAGCGCGCAGTGCGCCAGACGCTGCCAAGCGAATGGGGAGACGCAAGTGCAGGGGACAAGCGAGCAAAAGTCTAGCAACAGCCAAGGAGAAGCTTAACGCCATCCTAGTAGCAGCCTAGAAACTGACTAAGAGCTACCAAGACAGTACAAGGTGAGTAGGAGAAGAAAAACAAAACAAGGATTGTGAGATGTTACATGTAAGACATAGTGAGTAAGTGCCAAAGCAAGAAAACAAGAGAAGGCGAGACAAGCAGACAGGTAAGCTCACTCACCTTCAATAACACTCGTTATTTCCTTCTCCACCCCCATTCTTCCACCTCTGCTCTGCATGCCCATCTCAGCAGCGCTAGATCTCCCACAGCAACACATTGCATACAACATGAGAGCACGAGGAACTGAGCTGGCAGAGGCGAGAGGTTTAAAACTACTGGAAAACAAGCGAGAGAAAAAACAAAGATCAGCAGTTAATGCAATTGCAACTAATTGTTCTTCCACTTGAATTAGTTAGTAGAAATTTTTACTGAGAGCATGTGCACGCCCCCAATTAAGAAAATAAGCTGTCGGGGATGGAAACTGAAGTGTACAGGAACAACATTAGGAAATGGAGGGCAAGGCAGAGAGAGAAGGTAATATAGAGACGCGAAGCGAAAGGGCAAAGACCCTAAACCCTGACGCCAGTGCACACAGCTCTCCAAACACAGCGCGAGGGAGCCTAGCGCTAGCAAGGAGTGTGAATGGAAATAGAAGCAACTGCAAGCAACGGGCAAAGACAAGCTAGCGACATGCTAGCAAGAAGATGGCAAAAGCTTAGCAACAGCCTAAAACAGCCTAAGGGCTACCTAGGCCGTACAAGGAGAGAGAAACGGAAATGCAAGAGAAAGATTGTGAAATGTAACCAATAGCGAGAGTGCCAAACTAGGAACAAGAGACGGCAATGCACAAAGATAAGTAAGCCCACTTACCTCCTTCAGTAGCACTCGTAACTTCCTTCTCTATCTCCCTTTATCCTCCTTCCGTCTGCATGCCCTTCAAAGCAGAAGGTAGATCCTCCCTCCCCCCAGTGCGCACGGCACCAACCCGCACAGCGCCGGCGCGCACGACGCCAGTGCGCACGGCGCTAGAACGCACGGCGCTAGAGCGCTCGGCGCCAGCGCGAACGACGTCCGCGTGCATGCCCGGCGCCATCGCGCTCGGCACCAGCACGCACGGCGCCAGAGCGCTCGGTGCCAGCGCACGCGGCGTATGCGTGCACGGCACCAACACGACCGGCCCCAGTGCGCACGGCGCCAGGGGGAGGCTTTAGCGCGGCTGGTGATGCGAACACTATAACCTACCAGTAGCAGTCATGACTTGTGAAGTAGGAAGCATTGCAAGGTGTACAAGAGATATGACATAAGGGATGAGGGACCTTGTGTCGTGGCACTGGGATAACCCTATCGATCCTCTCTCTCTCTCTCTCTCTCTCTCTCTCTCTCTCTCTCTCTCTCTCTCTCTCTCTCTCTCTCTCTCTCTCTCTCTCTCTCTCTCGGGAGAGTACTGGGGAGGCTTTCCTCGAGGAAGGTGGATATATGGAGCCTAACCCTCCTGATGATATCCCTTCTTGTCCCAGTGGTTAGGACTGGTGACTTTATGACTCCTTGAGCTAGGGGAAGTTCGTCGAGCTCAGGTTGGCCAAGGATGGAATGAACAAGACCATTGATTCACCAAACCCTAAGGAACTTCACCTAACTCCAGCTCAGCAGTCAGAAATATATACATTTATACATAACATATAACTAACAAGAAACGTTGAAATACAAAAAAAATGCTTTATATTGAAAGGTGTTGTCTAAGGGCGCAAGAACTTTTAATTGTGCTCGAGCTTCATCGTGGATGTACTTGAATTATATTGTCATCGTCATGCATTTACTTGTTAAAGGTGAGCTTAGGAGCTAGGCATAGAACTAGCGAGAGGTTTAAGCTAGGGTAGGAGAAAGTTGACGAGAGAAAAGAGGCCAACTAGGAAAGAGAGGGAGGTACAAGAAGGGGGTTGTCCCCTCTACAGTAGGATCCAGCAATGTAGCAATCCTACCAAGCCTCAACATATATATATAATATATATATAATTTAACACACCCCCTAGGCTTGGTAGTCGAAATCACACCACACACACAGCACCCCCAAAACCCTTGTACCCCCATGCCCTGCAGCAGAGGTGGCTTCGTCAGCCCGGTCGACCTCCCTATGGGCAAGGTGGCGACGTCAGTGGCGGGGGAAGCGGCGGCGGCAACGGCGGCGGTGGCGGCGGCGGCAGCGGCGGCGGTGGCGGCGGCGGCAGCGGCGACGGTACGACGATAGTGGCGGCTGCGACAGTGGGTGGCGGCGGAGCCAGTGCCACCTGCGGCATCGGCGTCGGCTTCGACGACGGCGATGGCGGCGACGGAGACCGCGGCACCCGGCGACGTGGCCCAGCTCAGCAATGACGGGGCCGCACGGCACGAGATGTCATCAGCTGCGGCAGGGAGAAAGTGAAATGCAGAGGAAGGGGCGTGCCTTTAGCGAGGCGCCCTGGCTGGCGCGCTGGCTGTTGTGCGGGCATGCTGGCTGGCGCCTAAGACAGGGCGCTGGCCGCAGCCATCAGTGCGCTGGAGCGTCCGCGCCGCCGCGGCAGCAAGACGAGGCCGCCGCGGCAGCACGTTGAGGTCGCCGCGGCAGCGCGGCGAGGCCGCCACGGCTGCTTGATGAGGCAGCCATGCGGCGAGGCCGCCATGGCACCTTGACGTGGCCGCCACGGCAGTGTGTCGAGCTCGCCGCGGCAGCGCGGCGAGGTCGCCGCGGCAGTGCGGCAAGGCCACCACGGCGGCACGGCTCTCCAGGTGCTCGCTTCACCCTGTAGATCCACATGCCATGGACTACGTTTGCCCTAGATGGGGGAACTGCGTCGACGCAAGTGCCTGTGGATCTGTAAACTGCCATCTTAGCCTCCATGGCCTGTATCCAGTGGGCTACCCAGGGCCCCGACACCGCCTCAGCGTAAGAGCGCGGAACAGGGATGTCGGAATAGGGATGTCGAGAGTGTCTAGGTCGCCCTCTGGGGATACAAGCATGGAGCAGTTTTGGGGAACAGCGGCAGCAAGGTAGGCCAACTCGTACTGCCTGTCCTCTAGCACGTCATTGCCAAGGGCAGGTGCACCCCCGATGGACGGAGGATAGGTAGTACCAGAGACCAGAGTGGCAGCGTAGTCAAGGCGATGGCTAGCAGCGAAGTCAGCGACAATAATGACAAGCGCAGAGACAGTCTCAGGAGGAGCAGTAGGTTCAGTGACAAGCGTCGCAAGCAAGCGCAAGAGGGTAGGACGAGCAGTGAGAGCAGCGTCGGAGCAAGGAGGGGGGAACGACGAAAGCGAAGATGGGGGAGGCAACAGGAGGAATGTGACTGGAGGAGCATGCAAACGAAGAACCATAGGGTGGACACTAAGATGAGGAGAGACAGGACGAGCACCAGAGGGGCGACGGACCCAGTGGGGAAAAACTGGGGACTGGGGATGAGGGGAAACTGGGGACAAGTCTGGGGACGGAGAGGAGCGCTGGGGAAAATGAGTAAGAGAGGAATCCGGAGGAGGGAACAGCGGGCCGTAAACAGGATCACGCACCGGAGGGGGAACGGGCGGGCAGACAGGGGAACCTGGAGCAAGACCAAGGAGACGAAGGGCAATCTGCGGCTGCTCCTTCTGCGGTGGCTGCGCCTGCTGCGGCGGCTGCTCCTGCTATAGTGGTTGCACCTGCTGCTGTGGCTGCAACTACTCCCTGTCCTCTCCATGACCTCCAGCGGCACCGCAGCTGCCACCGGCACTCCCCGAGACAGCACCCCCAAGACGAGCACCCTCAAACGCACCACCCACAGGACCAGCACCCCCAGAGTCAGCACCCCCAGAACTCGCACCCCCAGAACCAGCAGCCCCATCACCAACTCCACCAACACCAGCAGCCCCAACACCAACACCGCCAACACCAGCACCCCCAGAACCGGCACCCCCAAAGCCCACTGCTCCCTGCTGATGCGGCCGCTGAGTCCGCTGCAGCGATTGCTGCTGCTGCGTAGGCAAGGGAGGATGTGGCTGAGTTGCCTGGGGTACTGAGGCTGGGGGAGGCGCCACAGGAACAGTAGGCGCACCCCTAGTAGCTGGGCACCCAAAGTCAGCCGACTCCCCCACAGTGTCAACCGAGGGGAGCTGAGTGGCGTGGGAGACACCAGACTGGGCCGGGCGGGGCGGGAGGGGAGCGGCAGGCGGGGCAGGGACAAGGAAGAGAGGAGGACGAGGCACAAGAACGCTGCGGTGCGGGAAGCGACGGTAGCAGGGGAGCGTCTCGTCAAAGGTAACGTCACAAGAATGGTAAATGCGGTGGTGTGACGGGTGGTAGAACAGCCAGTGAGGGGCGTCAAGCGGAAAACCCAGGAAGACACAAGGAAGGGTGCGAGCTGATAGCTTGTTTGCGGCAGTGTCACGGACATGAAGAAGGCTGCCCCAGACGTGGAATGCAGATGCGTCACTAGGACACCCGGTCCAAAGGAGGGTCAGCGAAACCTGTGGCCACTGGGAGCGCGGCCAGAGGTTAAGCTGGTGAGCAACGTAGCGCATAGCAAACGGCCACAGAAAATGGGGTGCACCGGCGTGGACCATTGAGGTGCAAGCCACCTCCATGATCAGGCTGATGTGTCGCTGAGCGACCCCAGTCAGGGAGGTGGAGAAGAGGTCAAGGGTGAGCTCAGAGGGGTGACGAGCGAGGAGCGCGTCGCGAGCAGGGGCTAGGCTGTCAAAGAGGCGGGTGACAAGGAAGTAGATAGTGGCAAAGAGGGGGGGCGGGGCGAGCACTAGCTGAGCCTCAGTACAGGCGGCATGTTAGCGGGCCTCGAGGGAGCGCAGGTGCTCAACTAAGTCTGCTACAGTGGTGAAGGACATCAGCTTAGGGTGGAAGAAGGGGAGGAGGAGACGACCAAGAGTGGCAGACGACAGGGTGGAGTACCTAGCAAGGATATCCAGCTAGAGTGCGCGGGCTGACGCAGCACCCACAAAGTGGGAGTGCTCGTCAACCGGCAGGCACCTGAGGATGGCTACGCGAGTAGTAGCGTCGTGGGACGCCCAGACAGAGTAGGCAGTAGGAGCAGCAGCATGCACAGCCAGCTGCACAGAAGTCGCGTCAGTAGCAAGAGCGCCCGGGCCGGGGACAGTAGGGAGCTCACCAAGGACTCATCATCGACGCGCTGACTTGTGAGCTGACAGAGAACTACCTCTGCCAGGCGGCGAAACCGACTGCCCGCCCCTCCCCATCCATGTGCAGGACGAAGACGCCGTGCGACGCCATGCTGGCAGCTGCGGCCGGGAAGACAGTGGCGGCATAAGCAGAGACAGCGAGGGCGGCTGCTACAGGGGCAGCTGGGACAGGGGCTGCAGCGGGAGGCGGTGGTAGCGGCGGCTGCTAGCTAGCAGCGGGGTGGTAACAGGGGTGGGCCAGCAGTGAGCTGGCTAGCAGAGGCGGCTGCATAGCTACGGGCGAGCCGCGGCAGTGGTGGCAGCAGAGGCTGCAGTGGCAGTGGCTGCTGGCAGCAAGAGCAGTGGCAGTGGTGGCTACAGTGGCAGTGGCAACTGCAGGAGGCAGCGCAGCAGCTGCAAGGGCAGCGGCGGCAGAGACGGCTATAAGGGCAACGGCGGCAGCAGCAGCTGCAAGGGCAGCGGCGGCAGTGGCGGCTGTAAGGGCAGCGGCAGCAGTGGCGGCTGCAAGGGCAGTGGCGGCAATGGCGGCTGGAAGGGCAGCGGTGGCAGTGGCGCTGCAAGGGCAGCAGCTGTAGCGGCAGCTGCAAGGGCAGCGGCGGCAGCGGTGGATGCAAGGGCAGCAGCTGCAGTGGCAGTGATAGTGGCAGCAGCGGCAGTGGCGGTAGCGGCAGCGGCAGTGGCAGCAGTGATAGTGGTGGCTGCGGCAGCGGTAGGGACTGCACCAATTGCGGCAGGGGCGGTGGCGGCAGCGGCAGTGGCGGCTGCGGCAGTGGTTGCAGCAGCTGCGGCAGTGGCAGCGGCGGCAGCGCAAGCGGCAGCAGCGGCACTGGCAGCAGTAGCGGCGACAGTGGCAGCGGCGGCAGCGGTAGTGGCTGCAGCGGCAGTAACTGCAGTAGCTGCGACAGTGGCAGTAGCTGCAAAGCAAGAGGCAGCAGTGGCAGCTGTAGCAGGGGCAGTGGCAGTAGCTGTAGTGGCAGCAGTGGTGGCTGCCACGGAAAGGCACTACTCGCAGTAGTGGTGGCGACAGCAGTAGCATTGGCAGCGGCTGCATGGCAGTGGCGGTAGCAGTGACAGTGGCGGCTGAAGTGGCAGCGGTAGAGGCGAAGTCAGCGACAGCAGCGACAACAGCGTCAAGACTCGAGAGAGGAACAGACGGGTCGGTAACGAGGGAGGCAAGGACCCGAGGAACAAGAGGACGAGCGGCACGAAGGTAGTCAGACAGAGGGGGAGACACGACAGCAAGCTACGACGGAGGAGGCGAAGGCAGGAGGGGAGGACGAGACGCGTGGGAACGCAGCAACATAGAGTGAGAACGCTGAACAGGAAACACAGGACGAGCACGACAGGGACGGCGAGACCAGACGTGAGACGGAGGTGTCGGGTCAGGAAACAAAGGAGGAGTAACAGGAGGGAAACGCGGCGGGAAATGGGCCAGGGACGAGTCCGGCGGAGGAAACACATGACCGTGGACAGGAAGGGGAGGAGACGGCGGGGGAGGCGCAGGCAAGCGATCAGGGGAGGGAAGGTCGAGTAGGCAAAGGGCGGACACAGCGACTAATGCTGCGGCAGCTGCTTGACGCCGACACCTGGACCGCAAGCTGCACTGTGGCCACTTCCGGATCACTCAACTATAGCACCCCCAGAGCGTGAACCCTCTCCAGCACAGGTGCCACCCTCGAGCCCGCCAGGACAAGCCACGAAAGGAGCCCCAGGACTAGCACCCTCCTCAATGCTAGAACCCCCAGAGTCCACGAACGGCTGCGGCTGCTGCGACGGCGACGGCTCCGGCGGCGAAGGAGGAGACACCGAGGGAGAGACAGGCAGCGAGAACTGTACCGCGGGGCCACCAAATCAGCCGACTCCTCGACCGTGACACACCAGATGGAGCAGGACGGGGAGGGAGGAGAGTGGGGGCTACCAAGGGAGAGGGAACCAGAAACAGGGGCGGGGAAACCGGGAGACCTCGGTGGAGAAAGCAGTGGTAAAAGGAGACAGACTCGTCGAAAGTGGCGTCACAGGAGTGAAAGAAGCAGTGAGATGGCGGGTGGTAGAAGTGCCAGTCGGCCGAGTCAAGAGGGAAACCGAGGAAGACACAGGGGACAGTGCGGGCAGTGAGCTTGTCCGTGCCAGAGGCACAAACGTGAGCAAGGCAGCCCCAGACGTGGAATGCAGACGCTTCACCAGGGAACCCGGTCTAAAGAAGGGTCAGCAAAACGTGCGGCCGGTGGGAGCGCGGCTAGAGGTTAAGCTGGTGAGCGGTGTAGCCAACGGCGAACGGCCACAGAAAATGGGGTGCACCGGCATGAATCATGGAGGTACGAGCCACCTCCATGACCAAACCGATGCGACGCTCAGTGACCCCATTCTGCTGCGGGGAGTCCGGTAGGGTGAACGATAGGGTGATGCCCTCCGCACGACTGAACTGTCCAAGCCGACCAGAGGCGAACTCGCCGCCACAGTTGGAGTGGAGACACAACACAGGGAGACCGCGGTGCAGGCACGCAGCTACGACCCACGGGATAAGAACGTCGGGCGCGTCCGCCTTCCGCTCCAAGGGAAACATCGTGGTGTAGCACGTGTAGTCATCCACGAGCACTAGAAAGTAGCGCTCGCGACGCGGTCCAGGGACGGGGGCTGGGCCCCAGATGTCCAGGTGCAGGGTCTGGAGGGGTGCGGTGGTAGGACGAAGCGAGGAGGAGTGAGGAGCACGGTGCAGCTGGCCCTCGACGCAGGGCGTGCACAACGGCGCAGGCGAGGGAGGGAGGGCAGGCAGCGACGCAGGGAGACCTAGGACGAGACCGTGCTGAGACATGTGACGCAGACGCGGGAGTGCGGGGTAACCTAGGCGGTGGTGCCACAGAAGCGACGTGTGAGTGAGCGACCGACACGAGCACGCAGCGGCGACCTGGGTAGACGCAGGACCTGTGGGGGACGGTCCAACCGGGGGGGAAGCTGTGTCCAGCGTAAAGAGGCCAGTCATCAGGTCCCGGGGGAACGTCCCAAGAGGGGAACCTGAGGCGGCCTTGGTACATATGGCGTACCGCTCGTGACCCGGGAACGTAGTGGTAACGCCGAGGTCCTGAAGACAGCCGACACCAACTAAGTTCCGGGAGAACAAGGGGATGTGCAAGCCTGTAAGGGAACCTGAGGGAACCGCCGGACAGGGAAGTGTAGTGTAGCTGCGAACAACGACAGGACCACAAGAGGGGTCGGCAAGTGCGACAGCGGCAGGCACGGCAAGCGGTGTAAGCGCAGCGTGGTCGCGGAAGTAGCAGGCAGATGCACCGAAGTTCAGTGTGAAGGACAGCGAAGCAGAAGCGGCAGCCGAACGAGGAGCGAGTGTGGAGCCTAGGCTAGACAAAGCAAGCGGTCCTACGCCTGACGCAGCAGGGGAATCTGTACTACACATATGTGCTATGCCTAAGCTAGTGAACACAGGGTAATAAGATCCACATACACTAGAAAAGTCAGTATACAGAGAATGCAGGGCAGAACTAATCCGATCTATGTCTAGGTCAAAAACAGGCCCACCGTGGCGCAACAGACTTGACCAATTAGGGAGGTCCGGGGCCGGGCCGAAGCAGCGACGGAAGAGGTCGTCGAGGCGGCGGAAGCAGCGGGCGGTCGGGTGCGGGCGGCGGCACACAATGCCCCGGGGCCCAGTCTGGAGCTGGTACTGGCAGCCCACAGCACTGAAGCCGCCGGTAGACGCCAAGCTGCGAGGACCACCACCTTGGCCACCACCTCCAAGGGCTTTTGGCCACCTTGGCGGGAGGCGGGCTCACGGCGGCTGCTGCTGCGGCTGTCGCAGCTGCTGCTGCGGCTGTCGCAGCTGCTGCTGCGGCACGGACTGCTGCTATTGCGTCTGCTGCGGCGCCTGCTGCTTCTGGACACCTGCCCCAGCCCCCTCGTCAGAGCCACTGTCACCGCCGCCACCACCACTACCACCACGCCCTTCCTTGGGGCCGCAATGGCCCCGACGCTGTCGCTGCTGCTGCGGGAAGGCCGCCACTGCGGTCTCAGTGGCAGGAGTAGCCGTAGCGACCGCGGCGGATACGCCTGCGTACGTGCACTGGGAGGGAGCACAGCCCTGAAAGATAGGGTCTGCCGCAACACCGCTAGGCTGAGCAATAGTGCGTTGGCGAGTCTCTATCTCAAAAAGGGCAGTGACAAAGGCAGTCAGTTTGAGATCACCAGGGTGCCGGCTAAGGAGGTGATCGCGCGCGTTGGTTAAGCGGTCAGGCAGGCACATGGCAATAAGGTACAGGGTAGCGCAGGACGGCAGGGGGAAGGCAGCGAGCTGGGCAGTAGTGTTAGCAGCGCGGTAGCTAGTCTCTAGTGCACGAAGGTGAGTGGCAAGATCAGCGACTGTAGGGAAAGCAGAGAGATTGGGGAAGAGCATGGGGAGGATCAAGCATCCAGCTGAGGCGGAGGCAGCAGTGGAGTAGTGTGCAGCTACTGCATCTAGGAAGTCTTTGGCGTTTGCTACAGCAGTGAAGCGAGGACGCTCAGAGAGGGGAAGTGCATGACTAATGGCAAGTTGTGCTACAGCATCGCGAGAATCCCAGACAGCGCGAGCGAGCGCAGCAGGAGCAAAGGCCTCACTCTCAGTAGTAGTGGGGTCAGCAGGGAGGGGATCGGGCGCGGGGGGGCGGGGAAGCAAGCCATTAACATGCATAGCCATGGAGTGCCCATCCTTGGCGCTGACCTGTCAGGTGCTGGCGAAGATCCACAAGCCAGACAACGAAGTCGATCGCGTGCCCCTCCGCGTCCAGGCGGAGCATGGCGTCCGCCATCGCGCAACCTCAGCGGCACCGGGACACAGCGGCACAGGGATACAGCAGCACAGTGACACGAGTACCCAGCTGCACGGCAGTGCAGCGGCGTGGCGGCAGGAATCTCCGGAACTGAGACCGGCTGGAAGGCCGAGGAGGGCGCAAGAGGGCCGAGGCGCACGAGGGGCCGGCCAGGCGCGCGAGAGGCTTACCAGGCACGTGAAGGGCCGGCGCGTAGAGAGGGGCCGGCAAGGCGCGTGAGGTCGGCGGTGCGCAGGAGAGGCCGGCTAGGTGGTAGGGGCCGGCTAGGCGGTAGGGGCCGGCTAGGCGCGAAGGGCCGGCTGGGTGAGAGGGGCCAGCTAGGCGCAAGGGCCGGTTAGGCACGAAGGGCCGGCTAGGCGGGAAGGGCCGGCTAGGCGCGAGGGGCCAGCTGCGACGCGAGAGGGGGGGGCGACTAAGCGCGAGGGGCCGGCTAGGGCTCAAGAGGGGCCGACTGGGCACGAGGGGCCGGCTGGGTGCGAGGGGCCGGCTACGGCGCGAGGGGCCGGCTAGGCGCGAGAGGGGCCGGCTGGGCGCGAGGGGCCGACTAGGCGCGAGAGGGGCCGGCTAGGCGCGAGAGGGGCCGGCTGGATGCGAAGGGGCCGGCTAGGCGCGAGGGGACGGCGGGAATGTTAGGGGCCGGGGGACGTGCTAGGGGCCGGCGAGGTGTTAGAATACTAGAATGATTAGCAAGAAGAGAGAACAAGGGAGATATAGGGTTTGGGTGGTACTCTCTAAGAACACACACCTATTCTAGCCTATAACTTCTACATGCAAATGTTCATCTGAACGTCACACGAAGGCAAAAAACTTGGTCTGGTTATTAGACAGGCCTAAAAGTTAGCAAGGATCCTAGCCTCAAGCTGGGACAACCTTCAGCCTTCTTTGCATTTCCTACACTGCATTAGAGGACTATCAATTATGTCAACATATTTATATATTGTTATAGGCTAGAAAGGTGCATGCTCATAGAGAGTACATCACCAAGCACAAAACCTGCCTGCATGCCTCATTCTGACTCAATTGCGTTATTCTGAGGCATTACACTCTCTGCTGCCTGTGATTTTATTCTCCAATGCTGCGCTTACACACGCCAACCCTCAACACAGACCAGCTGAGGGCTTATCAGTCAGACCAACGGTTGAAACGACAAGCTATCAGTTAGCGCGGCTGCTGGTGGCATTGAGTCAACGTTTAGTCAAGGTTAAGTCAACGGATGGGCTATTGCGACTGGGGCTCGATCTCTTGACGCCAGCACCATCGGTATCAGCAGCACTGTCGATAACATGCTATGTGGCCGCACCAGTGACGTGGTTTTAGAGGAGCCAAAGAAACAGCACCATCGGGATTATCACTGTCAGTTACATGCTTTGTTGTGGCGCCGGATTCTTGGTCAGAGATGTTAGATGGTTGGAGGTGTTACATGGCTGGAAGCTGTTAGATGGTCGGCAGTGTTACATGGCTGTAGCCGTCACATGCCTGGAGCAGTTGTTGCATTGCAATTGTTACGGCGCTGGGGATGTAACAAGGAAGCTCCTGTATTGCCTGTTTGTTGTTGGGAATGATGGCAGACGGGAGGAGAGTTCGCAGGGAAAGTGTGAGGGGGGATTCAGGGCAAGTACACAAAGATGGCATGCCTTATTATTCAGAAGTATATATATATATATTATATTTATGTACACTGCTTCAGACCTTTGCTGTTAAAAGGTGCCAGCCCTTGTGCCAGCGAGCACACCAGCTCCACATTGACAAGTACACAGAAAATAATATGCTTACATCATACATATGTGCATAAACATATACACACAACTTACGCGTTATAAGGCACATCTTTGCCGTTAAAGGTGCCAGCCCAGTCACCACCGAGCACAGGCGAGGCGTCCCCAAACAGACGAGTACATGAACACTGGCTTGGTGGGGTAGGGGCCTCCGCCCAGCTTGCTCCTCTGCACCACTCTTTTCACCTGTCCGTCTATCTGCCACCTGTTGGGGCGAGGGGAGGAAGGAGGATGAGAGGGGTGAGAGGAGGATGAGTGGGGGTGTGAGGAGGATGAGAGGGGGTGTGAGGAGGATGAGAGGGGGTGAGAGGAGGATGAGATGGGGTGAGAGGAGGATGAGAGGGGGTGTGAGGAGGATGAGAGGGGGTGAGAGGAGGATGAGATGGGGGTGAGAGGAGGATGAGAGGGGGTGAGAGGAGGATGAGAGGGGGTGAGAGGAGGATGAGATGGGGTGAGAGGAGGATGAGAGGGGGTGTGAGGAGGATGAGAGGGGGTGAGAGGAGGATGAGAGGGGGTGAGAGGAGGATGAGAGGGGGTGAGAGGAGGATGAGAGGGGGTGAGAGGAGGATGAGAGGGGGTGAGAGGAGGATGAGAGGGGGTGTGAGGAGGATGAAAGGGGGTGAGAGGAGGATGAGAGGGGGTGAGAGGAGGATGAGAGGGGTGAGAGGAGGATGAGAGGGGGTGAGAGGAGGATGAGAGGGGGTGAGAGGAGGATGAGAGGGGGTGAGAGGAGGATGAGAGGGGGTGAGAGGAGGATGAGAGGGGGTGAGAGGAGGATGAGAGGGGGTGAGAGGAGGATGAGAGGGGTGAGAGGAGGATGAGAGGGGGTGTGAGGAGGATGAAAGGGGGTGAGAGGAGGATGAGGAAGGAGGAGAGAGAAGAGGGAACACGGGCTTGGTGGGATAGGGGCCTCCATTCAACAAGAATCATTTGTGCTTACACTATTTGCTGATCATTCCAGTAAATGACATATTCGTGGAACCCCGAGGAGCAATCGAATCCGAGCGGGACGAGTGCCTCGTGCCCCCCCACGCCGTTCACCGTAGTAGTTGGTCTGTACACTCGTTTTATTTCTCCCCAGAAACTCGAAATCTATCTCGTCTTGATCCTTATTGCCTCTAACGAGGATAACTGGTGGTGCCGGAAGGGGGGAAGGGGGTGGGTGGGGAAAGGGGAAAGACGGGGAGTGGGGAGAGGGGGGATATATGTAAGGGGCCTTTTGAATAACATGACTAAAATTGTGCTAGTGACGGAAAATACCACATAACAAGCACAAGCAGCTGTGTACACTGCAGGGGTGAGCGATAAGGGAGCAAAAAAATGCACGGTGGAGAGCTTGCATGGAGAGGAAAAACTCAAGGGCTTTACGGGGAGAGCTGGATGAGGCGAGGGCCAGAAGGTATTTCAAGAAAGGAATAAGAGGGGAGAGGGTTGTGCGGAGTGGAAGCAGGAGGGGAGCACCAGGGGAAGCGCGAGGAGAAGCGGTATAAGAAGCAACGAGGGCTTACATAAAAGGACTGCACGAGGCCGCTCATGTCACCAGCAGGGCATCTGATCTGCGCGCTGAAGATGCCAGACGGGTATTGAACCGTCGACCTCACGCGGCTCCCACCTGCACAGCGACGACAGCGGGGAGCGGAATGGAGAGCAGGAGGGGAGGTACAATTGGCAAGCAGGATCGGGAGCGAGGAGAACGGCGTGCGCGCGCACAGCGAGTGAGTGAGAGGGGAAGAAAGCACGAGAGTGAGAAGGGGAGAAAAGAACCAGAGTGAGTAGGGGAGAAAAGCACGAGAGTGAGAAGAGAGAGGGGAGTATGCGCACATTGAAAG
The DNA here is from genome assembly GCA_027943415.1 of Closterium sp. NIES-67. Classification (NCBI taxonomy): domain Eukaryota; kingdom Viridiplantae; phylum Streptophyta; class Zygnematophyceae; order Desmidiales; family Closteriaceae; genus Closterium; species Closterium sp. NIES-67. The sequence goes on along the minus strand of BQMB01000501.1, from coordinate 100,831 downwards.
GAAGGGGTGCAATCAGCAGCTCCTGGTCTTTAGGTGACTTTCCAAATTAAGAATAGTGCAATCAGCACTATCCAGGCATGTGACTTTCGAAGTCACCGAAGGAGTGCAATCAGCAGCTCCTGGCATTTTAGTCGATTCAAAAGTAAGAATAGTGGAGGTCGGAGAAGCGCCAACGGCGTGCCATATGGTTGCGGTTTACAGGGACTCTCCCCCACTAGCAATCATTCGCAACAGGGAGCAGAGGCACTTACGGCAGCCCGTGCTGGTATCCACCGTAATCGTCGCAGTGTTACCCGCCACTTTCGCAAACGTTTCGCAGTAGTCGATCGCGAGCGGCTGAATCGGCGATCCCAATATCCCCGTCGACCTCCCCGGCGGCGCGTTTTCGCCACTCCCAGGCGATAGGCCCGTTGGCGTGCGCCCCTGCCCGCCGCCGCCACCGCCACCGCCGCCATTGCCGCCGTCGGCTTTGTTCCGCATTTGCAGGATAATCTCCGTCGCTTTTTGCATGGCATCGCGGGTGAGCTGCCTAACGCTGCTGCTACTAGCGCGGATGCTGGGTGACGTCAGACACGCGCCAAGGCCCTCGGTCGCGTAATCGAGCTTCCTGGCCGCACGATTGAGCTCGCCTTCCGCGATCAACGGCCGAGCTTGTGCACCTGGAAGACGGATTTCGCTAGTAGCTGGCTGCAGTTTGTCTTCTTCTTCGTCCGCTTTAAAGCCGTGTAGAGAGACGATTCGATCGTCCGGAGCTTGCGTCAGCCACCTCTCGTTGTACGACACGTGGCGGTTCGCGATCACGCCGCCGCCCGAGTCGCGAAGGCTCCCGATCCGCGCACTGTTGATGGCGGCCCGAGTGGTCACTTCGATCTGTAGACGCTCTTCAGGGCTTATATCGCGATCTAGCTGCTCCGGCGTCATATAGGGATGTCATCGTAGGGGGTGTCTTGCACGTGGGCATGGGACATTGGACTAGTACCGAGGCGGCTATTATCGAGAGCGCCAATGCCGTTGAGCCGAGATTCACCCATGAGAAGCTCTGAGCCGTCAGCTTCCTGGCCATGATATCGATGCTACTCGATTGAACTATGTGACTGTAACGCAGTTGAAGTACGATAATGGAGGCAGTACCTCTGGGACTAGTTGAACGCCCTGGCAAGCACGGCGACTACACGTGCCACAATAGCTTAGGATTGAGCGGACCTCGTGGCTACTTCTCCTTGAGTCGTTTTAGGAATCGCTAGCACAGCTGTCGAGAATCGTCGGGCGCACCATCCGGATACATCGAGAAATGTCGCAAAATATTCTCGGCCGTGCAAGTCACGCCCCCTAGATACGAAGGCAGCTCACGAGAAACGGCTAAATTAACGCCCAAGGGTACCAAGGGTACTAAGGACAAACACACAATCAACGGGCTAAGGTAGTTGAGCGTACAAAGGGTGCTGCTTGCTGCCGAAACGTGCGCTTGTCTCTCACTCAGGCAAAATGAGCATAGGCAATTCTTCAAGGCGAGAGAATGTGCCTCAGCCCCGTTCGAGGGATGAAGGGTAAGAGGGAAGCGCACTGGCCAGCGCGCCGGGCATCGAACATAGAAACGCGGAGAGGAGCGGTTAGTGACTCACTCAAGAGGGTGAGTCTCTTTAAGGATGCTGAAATGAATGGGGAGCTCGGGTCACAGGCTACAGTTGAGGGAGGTGGTATTAACCCCCTTCGCTCTGTCCCTCGGCTCTCTCCCCCAGCGGCGGGAAAAATCGCCGGGCGGCGTCGAGTTGAGAGGTCTTAAACCTGTCGCGTCGGTTGGTGCCTAGTTGGCCCTGTTCGTCGCGCGACGACTAAGGTCGGGTCACGTAACCTTCTCATAATCTTGCCCGCAAGTTGGAGACATAATGGGCAGTCGTCTTGTCCGCTTCTGGTCCCCTCGACTCGCCTAGTAATCGCGAATTCGGGGCGGTCGGCTCTGCTCTACTCCTTTCACGTAACTCGGCTGCTGTCGTCCCTACAAATAGACCATATCGTATCGCCTCGCCGCGCACTGCTGCTCAGGTGACGCTACAGTAGACCGACCGAGAATGCTGTAGACCGACCGAGAATGCTGTAAATCTGCGCCGCGCCAGCTGGGTCGGCGCCCCACTAATTCTAATTGGCCAGTGGCCACGCCTGATCAAGCCTCGGTAGGAATGCGTCAAATCTGATGGGAGACGAAATCTGAAGCAAGGTTTCTATCAGGGAGACGAGTGGGCGCTGGAGGCGGGAAAGTTCTACGGGAAAGTTCTACTGGGCGGTAGAGGTGTTTCCATAAGCGCTAATGATTGCTGCGGCCAGGTAAGAGCACGTCAGAAGGCGCTGGGCTCCTCCATCTAAGCGCAAAAAGGGAGAAGGTTGGATCGACGGATCGCTTCCTCGTATGGCTGGGGGAGAGGAATAGCGACGGCGAGAAAGAGGGCCCGCACGTGGAGGCAATCGCGTGCGCTGAGCGTCATAAAATATTATTGAACGGCACTGTTGCCCGAACTGAACGCGGCGGGAGCCAGAACATGATCAGTGTTTGCTCTTGGTTGATGGGGGGGAGGGTTGTTGTCATCTCACTCACTGCTTGCTGGAGCTTGATTGATGGTATGGGCGAGATCATCATCTGCTCTCAAACCCATATGGACTACCCACCTACCTATCCCACACATAGGCTTCATAATGGCTGTAGAGCAGAGCCGAAGTTCTCCTCTCTTTGAGGCCTTACGTGCTGAACTGCTGAATAGGGGTTGCTCGCCCCTCAATTGCCATCAACATCGAGGCGCGCGCGACTCGCTGGAGCGCCGTTGACAGCTGTTTGAAGCGAGCCGCATGTGCATTACGTGCAGCAGCCCCCTTCTCGCCAGCTGACTGGACTGGACTGGTTACCAAACTGGACAAGAGGGTCAGAATGCAGTTGAGCGAAATGCTGCGACATGCTAGTGTTCTTCGCTCAGAAAGTTCAAAACGACGGGGAGGTTTGAATTTAGGACGAGCTTGGAATGAGCGGGAAAACCGAAGCGCCGCATAAAGTCTCTCGAGCTTGACTCGTTACAAATATTGCCGTATGAAGTGAAGTCAACAAAGTGAAGCATGTAGCAACGTAACGCAACTATCCATCACCAAGTAAAGCCATCAAAACGGCGAAACAAAAGAGATCTATATTCCCACCCATCTAAACATGGAGTGAGCCCAAAATGCAGCCACAATATACTTGACAGTATTGTTTGACTCCTAAGTTTTATGCAGGAAAGGCACACATGCCGCTCCCTGTTACATGTGCCACAACATGCCAGAAAATCTTCAATTCATCCACTATGTCATTCCTGTTAGAATGTGAGAATAATGTACTAGGAAGAGAAACCTAGTACATGTACCTGTTGGGTTGTACTCACTAGAAGCACACACCTAGTCTAGCCTATAACTTCTACATAGAACATATGTATAAGTTGACACACCCCCTAGGCTAGATAAGGGGTGGAGCTAAGCAAGAAGCACACAGCTCAGGGTGGCACTACTAGTCCAACCACTGAGGCAGGGGTCCAGAGACCAGTCAGCAAGAGTACAAACAAGACTAAAGTAAGCCCGGGCGGCACTACTAGTCCAGCCACTGAGGTAAGGCCACAAGGCCAGTCAGACAGATATAAATAGTAGAGAGTACACAATCAGGGTCCTAACAAGTGAGAAGCACAGGAACAAGACCAAGCTGACACAGTGCCGCTGATGATCTTTAGGCGCAAGCGCCTTAGTAAAGATATCAGCTGTGTTGGCACGGAGGCCAAGTGAACACGCGGGCCTGGCGACGCTGCTGTGCTCGCGAGGAGGAAGTACCGCAGCTGGATATGCTTCGCTCTGCCTCAAGCCGAGGCTCCTGACACAGGAGAATCATGGCCCTGTTGTCAGCGTACAGGACCGGGGCAGAGCTAGGCCGCTCACCTAAGTCAGTGAGCAAGAAGGTCAGCCAGCGGAGCTCCTGTGCCGCCATGGCACCAGCGTAGATCTCAGCCTCCAGCTGGACTGAGCAACAGACGACGAGCGAGTGGATCTCCAAGAGATAGCACCCGAGCCAAGGCAAACAGTAGCCCTGAGACGACCTGAGAGTCTCAGAGTCGTCTGCCCAAGAAGCGTCTGTGTGCCCAGTGAGGACCACTGGCCTGCGTCCTCCTAGCACTAACCCCATGCCGATGTACTTGCAGATATACGCAAAACCCTCTTAGCGGCCGACCAGTGCTGAGGTCGTGTCTGCCTGTAGCCACAAAGCGAGCCAGGATGCTGAGAGGGTATGCGAGATCAGGGCGAGTAAGTCATCAGGTACATGAGGCAACCACCAGCTCTGCGTAGGGACCACTGGGCTCTACTGGCTCCTCAGGAACGGGAGCGGAGAGCCATGGTCTACAGGTAGAGGTGTGGGCTGTGCGGAGGAGAACTGAAGACCGAACCTCTGAAGGACCTGACGCACCAAGTGTGACTGTGTCAGAGTGATGGTGCGTGCTGCTCTGTCCCTAGAGATCTGCAGGCCAAGATAGCGACGCAGCTCTCCAAGGTCAGTGCAGGTGTGTCTCTTCAGCAGCTCGGCCTTCACAGAGGCCAGTGCGTCCCTGTCAGCAGTAGCGAAGACCAGGTCGTCTACGTAGACAAGGATGTAGAACGGAGTCTGGCCGGAACGCACAAACAGCGAGGGGTCAGCAGAGGACGGAAAGAACTGCAGGTCTGCTAACGTGGCCCGCAGCGTGTCATGCCACTCGCGGGGAGCCTGACGCAGGCCGTAGACCGGGCGCCTGAGAAGCCACTGGGTCCCAGGGGGGAAGGTACCAGTGAAGCCCTGTGGTCGGCGCAGGTAGACCTGCTCGTGTAGGCTGCCCTGAAGAAAGGCAGTAGAGAAGTCGAGGGAGTGAAGCTCGTAGTCGCGCTGTGCTGCTACGTGTAGCAGCGCCCGAAGAGTGGTCATCTTCGGGGTCGGGGCGAAGGTCTGGAAGAAGTCAACCCCCTCGCGCTGACTGAAGCCTCTGGCCACGTAGCGCGCCTTGAAGACAGGCGGCTCTCCAGGGGGGCGCTTCACCTTGAAGAGCCACCGACCATCGACTACGTTCACCCCAGGCGGGGGAACTGCGTCGACGTAAGTGCCGGTGGACCTCCAAGATGCCATCTCCTGCTCCATGGCAGCTATCCACTGAGAGGCCAAGGTCCCGAGGTGGCCTCAGCGTAGGTGCGAGGGGTCGGGATGTCGAAGGCGTCTGGGTCACCCTCAGGGACTAACAGCATGGAGCAGAGATGGGAGCGGCCTCGGAAAGGAAAGCAAGCTCGTACTGCCTGTCCTCTAGAACGTCACTGCCAAGGGCAGGAGCACCCCGACGGACGGAGGACGGCAGGGTCAGAGACCAGAGCGGTAGCGTAGTCAAGGCGCGGTAGAGGCGAAGTCAGCGACAGCAGCGACAAGCGCGTCAAGGCGCGAGACAGGAACAGACGGGTCGGTAACAAGAGAGGCAAGAACCCGAGGGACAAGGGGACGAGCGGCACGGAGGTAGTCAGACAACGGAGGAGGTGCAACAGCAAGCGACGAGGGAGGAGGGGACGGGAGGAGGGGAGGACGAGACGAGTGGGAACGGAGCAACATAGGGTGGGAGCGCAGGACAGGAGAGACGGGACGAGCACGGGAGGGACGGCGAGACCAAACGTGGGACGGAGGTGTAGGGTCAGGAGACAGCGGAGGGGACACAGGAGGGGAACGAGGAGGAAGACGGGCCGAGACGAGTCCGGCGGCGGGAACACAGGACCGTAGACAGGAAAGTCAGAGGGTGGGGAGACACCGGCAAGCGGTCAGGGGAGGGAAGCCGAGCAGGCGGAGAGCGGAGACCGGGCGACGGCTGCTGCGCTGCGCTGGGCCGCAACCCTCGGACGGCAGGGGCAGGACGACCGCCGGCAGAACACTCAACAGCAGCACCCCCAGAACCAACACCCCAGAGCGAGAACCCCTCCAACACCAGCGGCACCCCTGGAGCCGCAGGACGAACACCCTCCTCAACGCCAGCCCCCAGAGGCCAAGGCGGCGCGGCAGCGGCGGCGACGGCGGCGGCGGCGCGGCGGCGCGGCGGCGGCGTGGCGGAGTCGGCGACTGCGACAGTGGAGGCGGAGACACCGGGAGGGGACGCGGCAAGGACGGGCCGGGGGTACCACCAGAGTCAGCAGACTCCTCAACGGGGACAACCGACGGGAGGGGAGTGACGTGAGAGACACCAGACGGGGCAGGACGAGGCGGGAGAGGAGCAGGGGCTACCGGGGGAGAGGGAGCAAGGAACAGGGGCGGGGCAACCGGGAGACCTCGGTGAGGGAAGCGACGGTAGAAGGAGACAGACTCGTCAAAGGTGACGTCACGAGAGTGGAGGAAGCGGTGAGACGGCGGGTGGTAGAAAAGCCAGTCAGACGAGTCAGGGGGAAACCGAGGAAGACACAGGGGACAGTGCGGGCAGTGAGCTTGTCCGTGCCAGAGGCACGAACGTGAGCCAGGCAGCCCAGACGTGGAACGCAGACGCGTCACCGGGGGACCCGGTCCAAAGGAGGGTCGGCGAAACCTGCGGCCGCTGGGAGCGGGCCACAAGTTAAGCTGGTGAGCAGCGTAGCGAACAGCGAACGGCCACAGAAAATGGGGAGCATCAGCATGAATCATGGAGGTACGAGCAACCTCCATGACCAAGCCGATGCGGCGCTCAGCAACCCCATTCTGCTGTGGCGAGTCCGGCAAGGTGTACGACTGGGTGATGCCCTCCGCACGACAGAACTGTCCAAGCCGACCAGAGGCGAACTCGCCGCCACGGTCAGAGTGGAGACACAACACGGGGAGACCGCGGTGAAGACGCGCAGCCACAACCCACGGTAGAAGAACGTCGGGCACGTCGGCCTTCCGCTCCAGGGGAAACACCGTGGTGTAGCGCGTGTAGTCGTCGACGAGCACAAGGAAGTAGCGCTCACCACGCGGTCCGGGGACGGGGGCAGGCCCCAGACGTCCAGGTGCAGGGTCTGAAGGGGGGCAGTAGCAGGGCGCAGCGAGGAGGAGTGAGGAGCACGGCGGAGCCGGCCCTCGACGCAGGCGTGCACGGTGGCGCAGTCGAGGGGGGAAGGGCAGGGAGCGACGCGGGGAGGCCTAAGACAAGACCGTGCTGAGACATGTGACGCAGACGAGGGAGAGCAGGGTGACCTAAGCGGTGGTGCCACAGAAGGGACGGGTGAGTGAGGGACCGACACGAGCAAGCTGCAGCGACCTGGGAGGACGCACCAACCGGGGGGGAAGCGGTGTCTAGGGTGAACAGACCGGACACCGGGTCCCGGGGGAACGTCGCAAGGGGGGAACCTGAGACAGCCTCAGAACAGACAGCGAACCGCTCGTGCCCGGGGAACGTAGTGGTGACGCCGAGGTCCTGGAGACAGCCGACACCAACCAGGTTCCTCGAGAACGAGGGAACGTGGAGGCCTGTAAGGGAGCCCGAGGGAACTGCTGGACAGGGTAGGGAAGTGGAGCTGCGGGCGACGACAGGACCCGCAGAGGGGTCAGCGAGAGAGACAACAGCAGGCGCAGCAAGCGGCGTGAGCGTGGAACGGTCGCGGAAGAAGCAGGCAGAAGCACCGGAGTCGAGAGTGAAGGACAGCGAAGCAGTGGCGGAGGCCGGGAACGGAGCCGGTGCAGAGACAAGGCTAGGCAAACTAGGCAGTCCTACGCCTGACGCAGCAGGGGAGGCTAAGCTACACAAGGGTGCAACACCTAAACTAGAGTACACAGGGTAATAAGATCCAGCAACACTAGAAGCGTCAGAATACAAGGCATGCAAAGCAGCACCTATCTGATCCATGTCTAACTCAAAGATCGGCACGCCCTGGCGGAGCAGGCTGTGCAGTCGGGAGGTCCGGGGCCGGGCCAAAGCAACGACGAAAGAGATCGTCGAGGCGGCAGGAAACAGCGGGCGGTCGGGTGCGGGCGGCGGCACAGAGTGCCGCGGAGAGGCCCGGTCTGAAGCTGGTACTGGCAGGTCACAGCACCGGAGCCTCCGGTAGACGCCGAGCTGCGCGGGCCGCCACCACGGCCACTACCTCCAGAGGTGCCGGGCCAACCAGGCGGGAGACGGGCCCACTGCTGCGGCGGCTGCTACTAGGACGGCGCTGCTGCTGGACGCGCTGCTGGGGGCTGCTCCTGCGGCGGAGGGGACGGCGTCTGCTCCTGCCCACCGTGGTAGTCCTCTCAGCGGACTACCGTCACCACCACCACTCCCACCACCACCAGCGCCACCACCCGACCTCCCTGGCGGCCACGGCCATCGCGACGCGAGCGCTGCTGCGGGTGGACCGCAGCAGCAGTCTCGGTAAGAGGGGTCGCAGTGGCGACCGCAGCCGAAACGTCAGTAAACGTGCACTGGGAGGGGGCACAGCCGTGAAAGATAGAGACTGCGGCGCACCGCTCGACTGAGCGATAGTGCGCTGGCGAGTCTCGATCTCGGTGAGGGTGTCGACAAAGGCGGGCAGGGTGAGGTCACCCGGGTGCTGGCTAAGGAAGTGGTCGCGAGCACTAGCTAGGCGGTCCGGCAGGCGCATGGCGATAAAATAGAGCGTCATGCAGAAAGGGGGGGGGGAGCGCAGTGAGCTGGGCAGCAGTGCTGGCAGTGCGATAGCGAGTCTCTAGGTCACGCAAGTGAGTGGCAAAGTCTGCGACAGTAGGGAAGGCAGCAAGGTCTGGGAACATCATCGGGAAGAGCAAGCGGCCGGCAGAAGCGGATGCAGGTGTGGAATAGCGAGCAATAACGGCGTCTAAATAAGCTTTAGCCGTATCAACCGTAGCAAAACGCGAGCGCTCAGACACAGGGAGGGTGTGACTAATGGCAACCTGAGCTACTGCATCGCGGGAGTCCCATACCGCACAGGCAAGCGCACAGTAGAGAAGGCCTCACGGTCATCAGAGGAGGGATCAGCAGGGAGGGGAGCAGGGGTAGGGGGGCGGGGGAGCAAGCCATCAACATGAACAACCAAAGAGTGGCCATCCTGACGCTGACCTGTAAGGTGGCGGCGGAGATCGGAGAGCCAGGCGGCGAAGTCAACCGCGTGGCCCTCAGCGTCCAGTCGGAGCACGAAGTCAGCCATTGTGCAGGGTTAGCGATACAGATCCACAGGGACACAGCAGCACAGCTCCACAGCTCCGCAGGAACACAGCGGCGCGGGGACACGGCAGGCTGAGTAGGAAGGAGGAGGGGCCGGGCGGGCAGTAGAAGTCGGAGAGGCGACGCGGGGCGGGGCGGGCGCTAGGAGCCTGACGGGAGCGGAAGGGCCGGGCGGCACTAGAAAGGGGCCGGGCCAGCGCTAGGAGGGTCGGGCGGTACTAGGAAGGGGGCCGGGCCAGCGCTAGGAGGGTCCGGGCGGGCGCTAGGAGGGTCCGGGCGGGCGCTAGGAGGGGCCGGGCGGGCGCAGTGGGTCCAGGTAAGCGCGCCTGGACCAGGAGGGCGCGACGGGGCCAGGCGAGCGCGGTGGGGCCAGGCGGGCGCGGAGGGGCCAGGCGAGCGCGACAGGGCCAGGCGGGCGCGGAGGGGCCAGGCGAGCGCGACGGGGCCAGGCAGGCGCGACGGTGTCAGGCGGGCGTGACAGGGCCAGGCAGGCACGACGGGGCCAGGCAGGCGCGACGGAGCCAGGCGGGCGCGACGGGGCCAGGCGTGCGCGACGGGGCCAGGCGTGCGCGACGGGGCCAGGCAAGCGCGACGGGGGCAGGTAGGCACGATGGGGCCAGGCAGGCGCGACGGGGCCAGGCGGGCGGGACGGGGCCAGGCAGGCGTGACGGGGCCAGGCGTGCGCGACGAGGGCCTAGCTGGCGCAACGGGGGCCGAGAGGGCGCTACGGGGGCCTGGAGGGCGCTACGGGGCCAGGAGGGCGCGACGGGGGCCAGGAGGGCGCGACGGGGCCTGGAGGGCGCGACGGGGGCCAGGAGGGCACGACGGGGCCTGGAGGGCGCTACGGGGGCCTGGAGGGCACGACATGGGCCAGGAGGGCGCTACGAGGCCAGGCGGGCGCGACGGGGCAGGAGGGCGCGACGGGGGCCAGGAGGGCGCGACGGGGCTAGGAGGGCGCGACGGGGGCCAGGAGGGCGCGACGGGGGCCAGGAGGGCGCGACGGGGCCTGGAGGGCGCTACGGGGGCCTGGAGGGCGGGTCGGGGGCCAGGAGGGCTTTGGCTTGGAGGGCGCGACGGGGCCAGGAGGGCACTAAGGGGCGGGCGCTAAGGGGCGGGCGGGCGCTGCAGGGCAAGGGGGCACTAAGGGCCGGGCCGGGCTAGGTAGGTAGGGGGAGGCGAGAGGCTAGGGCGCGGGCGGAAGCGGGTGGGTGGACCTAACCTACTTGATACCATGTTAGAATGCGAGAATGATGTACTAGGAAGAGAAACCTAGTACATGTACCTGTTGGGTTGTACCCACTAGAAGCACACACCTAGTCTAGCCTATAACTTCTACATAGAACATATGTATAAGTTGACAATTCTCCCAAATCGTGCTCAGACTTGAAAGATGGCCACAGAAATCCAAGCTCATAGCAGTGACATTAGTGAAAAATTAAACCAAGCATTGCCACTGGAACTGGAAGGAGGTTTTGATATTCCAAGCTGGGTTCACTACACAAATGTACTGGAAACAGACAATCAGTAGGGCCCTTCTACACACACAACGGTCAAGGCTCTTACTCTAGCCCCCTCCATTTAGGACGAGTTGAAGAGAGCAGGATCTTGAAGCACCTATGCCGCACAAACACTCCATAGAACCGGCTTCCCCCCGTGCTTGAATTTTGAGAGAAAGCACTACAGCCATTGCCCAGGAATCGCACCAGGCATCTGCAACCCTGCCACGTGGACATCGATGACAACTCTCTAAACTCCATGCTACACTTCAGTGTCGCACCCTGAAGCCTACGATCCAAGACTACCAACTGCAAAAAGCACATCACTTGTTGTGACCGAATGAAACGCCCAAGCCCGAGGCCAAGCCCGTCCTACTAATCTTAGCCGCCCAATATCCTCATCGAGCGTTACCCTGTCAGCTTATCGCCACTTACGAACCTGCTAGAACCGAAGCACACCATCTAAACAAAACCCTACTTTTCCTAGCTCGCCCCCCCCATACCCCGCCACTTGGCCAAAACTCCCCTGACTGCCCCTGAGATCAAACGAACACCCACCAAGTGGAGCCATTATTGGTTAGTGCTGTCCGAAGGCGCCCATAGTAACATTAACGTCCATTACCTTTCCCAGAAGCGCGTCGCGTTCCCAATCCGACAGCTGGATCTCCTCGAGCGGGCCCCACGTCTCAAGAGTCTTGCGGCTGCTCTTGTTGTTGTTGCTGTTGTTGTTGTTGTTGTTGCTCTTGTTGCTGTTGTTGCTGTTGTTGTTGCTGCTGTTGCTCTTCTTTTTCTTCCCCTTCTTCTTCTTCTTCTTGGCTGGCGACTTCGAGTTCGAATCGCCGCTGCTGGGAGGAGGGGATTTCTTCTTCTTAGGCTTTCCAGGATGCTTCTTTTTAGGACTGGAGCTACCACTGGAGCCGCCGCCGCCACCGCTGCCGCTGCTGCTGCTGCTGCTGCTGCCGCCGCCGAAGTTCACCCTCGACATGTACGCCGCGCCGATATACCAGTTGGACGGAACGGCGCGGTTGACGGTCAGCACGTCGCCGCTGACGGCCGTCAGCCGGAACGACAACTCCTTGCCGCCGTACTTCTTGCTCTTAGAGTACGACGCACCCCAATTATGATCCATAACGTCCCAGGTGGTGCCGTCGCTGACCTCCAGCTTATTAATATTGCCCGGGCCGGCGACATTAAAGATGAGCACTTGCAGATAGTACGGGTTGCCGGTGAGCATAAACGCGACGCCGCCGCTCTTCTTACACGGGACGCGCCGCATCTGCGTCTGGAGGATCCCCGCGCCGCGCACGCTCGACAGCACGCCCCACGCGGCTTCCGACATGTCCAGGTGATGCTTCGGCGGGTTACAGACCCCGTTACCGCCAGGCGGGCAGCTGTTCGTGATGGTAACTGTAACCGTTTTCCCCGAGCAGACTTGCTTGTCCGGAACCGCCGGCGATCCGAGGCACTTAACTTCGTAGCACGCGCCACACTGGTAGCCGTCGCTGAAAAGCGCGTACGACGCGGCGGCAGTCATTAACCCGTACCCCGTTTGGTACATATTGCCGTACCCGCACGCGCCGCCCATGGTTCCCGAGCCGTCCTTCTCGCCGTAAAACGTGGCGAACGAGCTGTAGAAGCTGCCCGTGGAGAACCCCTGTGCGTAGGCGAAACCATCCTCCCCGCCTGCACCACTCCGCTGACGAGATCACTCGCGTTCTTTCGGGTTACCACGTTCGCCATATTCTTCGCAGCGGACCGCAGGATCTTCGTGAGAGCGGGGTTGTTGGGCGAGGAGGACCCGGCGGGAGGTTTGCGAGGCAAAGCCATACCAGCGAGGTTTCCCACTTGCGTAGTTAGAGCCGCTGGGACGACGGTTTGTGCGCCGCGAAACGCGTTCTGCGCCTTGACCGCCGGAAGCGGCCCCAGATTGGTGGGCTGATTGGAGAGCTGTAGGATGTACCTATCTGGCGTGGCGCCATTGGACGACGGTGTGACTGTCGCGGGGCCTGCGCGACGAGTTTCGGGAGGCTGCTGCGACACGGCGACGTTCGCTAAAGCTAACGCTAAGATTACTCCTAAAAGGGGCGCCAATCTTGCTCGGCGATTCATTCTGACCTGCGTCTCATCCGCACATGGCCTTGCGTCCGATCGTCCGAGCGTTCGACTATCAGAGCACTCTGCCAGAGCTCAGTTACTCGTCCACTATCAGAAAGCGCCTTCTGGAAAAATGTGAAGCCTGACCTCGTTGGTGCTGCTGCTCCTGAGAAAACTAGCAGCTAGCGCGTTGTCTACCGACAGAATAGAGGGGCAACGGAGGTAGGAAATGGTGGGAGGTGAGGCGGCGGTAGTGACGGCGGCGAGGAGGTTAGTTGATTGCAGGGAGAGATTTCGAGCGTGTCGAGCGTTCGACTCGAGGGTTAGGGAGAGCGACAGTCGGGGAGAAAATTAGGGTGAAGGCACGGAGAAAGGGCTGGGCTGTGCTTGGTCGGCAGTGGGGAGGCTGGTGGGTTGCTGTTGGAGACAAAGCAGGCAGCGCTGAGCAAGAGCGAGGGAGGGATAGCTCGGTTGAGGCCTTGTCAGAGGTCGACGCGCTCGTGTGATCGTTTCATGCTTGATCGCCCTAACTGACAGCACGAAAACGGAAATCAGGAAAAGCAAGGGCGAGAGACGAGGTTTGTGGCGACCAAGGCATGCGCCTCTGTAGCGCTGGCTTTGCTCGTTCGTGGCGTGGGAGCGCGTGGGGGAGACCACACAGTGTTTGGTGCTCGCGTTATTGTGTATAGTGAGATGCAGTAAAGAGGTGGCTGCGCAATCAGCTGGCCAAGCTCGGCACGCCCAAGGGCGTCTCCGAGAAAAATCGAGCCGCGAGAAGGGGTTCACCTGTGTGTGCGGTGGGCGGGCCTTGGTCCCATCGTTCAATCACGCTAGCATTCGCGAAAACATTTGTGTTTTTTTTTTTTCTTCACCCGTCGATTTGTTGACTTGGGCAAAGAACATGCTGCGCACGCAGAGCCGGAGGGGGGGGTGGGGGAGGTGAGTGGGCGGGTGGGGGGGCGGGTTGAAGTGGTGGGAGGAAGAGGATGTCGATTTGGGGGGTTCGAAGGAAGTATTGAATTGGGCCATTTTCGATTTGCGCGACTCGAGCTGGATTTCACGTTTCGCGCCCAGGCCTTGGTTTCGCGAGCGGGCGAAAACAGGTTTGAACCTAGCCTGGCTTGGAGACACAATCTGGTGAGGGCAGGAAATACTTGAAGCGAGCGCGCTGCGATGATTGCGACACGATGGCCAGCGCTGCGACGACCATGCGACGATGACGGCTAATAAACGGATACATTTTGTGTCACGTGACGGCTCAAGTAGAGGGTTCTCCTCACCAGTGGCGACTCGCATAACGAAGGGAATTTTCGCGAGGGAGAGAATGTGGGCAATTTGATGGAATGAGCGCCTCGTTCAGGTAGGCCAGGCTTCAGACGCGGCGCGGGTTTGTGAAAAATCGCACGCTGACCTATTTCAGAGAAGCTTCTACACAACAGTGCTTTCGCGACTAGCGAGCTACCAGGTTTCGCATGGAACATGGGTTACAATTCAGCCCACAAAACATTCAGACATGAATAAGGATAATGAATGTATAAAACCTTTATCGACTATACAGGTTCTGATATGTCCAATTATACGAAATATAGCAACGAAAACCATTACTGTGTATTATCAATCTGGAAACAATAATCTCACCAATCTCCAGCACTGTGTCAGGATTGCCTCTGACACGAGATCTCATGCTTGTGACGACTGCACTGTATTCCCCCTCCCGTCACGCTTTGAACCATACGCTCGCACGAATGACCGCATTCCCCCTTAGAGCGTGTTCCTGCAGCCTCTTCCCAGCCAGCCTCTTCCAAGAATCGCGCGCTACAGTATCGCGTAATTTTGATGCGAAACAGTTAAGTGAGGTTCCGGGTGGTGTGACACGAGATTGGGGTTATCGAGTTTCAAGGATGTTTTCAAATCTCGTTTCAGGCCCAAAATTGTCAGACGTACACGAAAATGTACAGTTCGATTTTTTACGGGGGCTGATTCATTGCGGTGAAGAACACGAATCCAAAACGAGTTAGCTGGGAAAATGGACATTGGAACACGTTCACCATCGAGGGCCGATTGTCGGAAGAGGAAACCTGGGAAGAGGTCCGTCGGAACACGCTCTAACGCCCTAAAACCGGAGACAAAGATCCGCTTGGGACACGCCCTAAAACCAGAGTGACCCCTACCTCATCTTCAGTCATGTTCGTTTTCGCCGTCCTCGTAACAATACAAGATAATTCAGAAAGGTATATCTGTGAAGTCTAACATGTTCGCGTTGAAAGACAGCTCTCCTATGATACGACCAACTAAAGCAGCCCAGCCCACAAATGGAAAAAACATTTGGACAAGTCAGCCCACAAGAAATAGCTGCTACTAGGCACAGCACTAGGAAGGCACGACGATCCAACAGAGGCCATTCTAAGGCCAAGGTCAATGCATCAACTACGGCAATGTACAAGCCGCCATAGCTGTTCAGCAACTACCGTATCACATGATCTTATTCGAGATTTAGGCAGAGATGCCTTGGAAGCCAACGGGAGGGGTTGGCTCCTCACCTTAATGTAAAGGTCAGCCCACGTTTAAAGTTGCAATGGACGGTCGTTTCCCCACCGATATTATCACCTCATCATGTTCACAAACTCCGAGAAGCACACTCGGCCATCCCCGTCAGAGTCAACCCCGCGAATCATCCGCTCGCATTCGGCCAACGTCACATCTCCGTCGTCATCCCCTTCGCCAGCTCCAATTCGCAAAAGCATTTCGCGAAGCTCGTCAGCAGTGATGTAACCGTCGCCGTTCTTGTCGAACGAGCGGAACGCCGCGAGGAGTTCGTCCATCGACGTGGAGTCGGATTCGGGCGAATTCGCGACAGCCATGTCGGCGTCGCCAGCCGAAGCCAGGCAAATTTCGCCAGCCCCAGCATCGTTACCGTTACGAGGAAATTCCAATTCCTCCATGCTGCTACCGCGGCTGCCGGTGCTTCCGCTCCTCCTGCTGCTAGCCCGTGAGCCTGCAGGAACGGCGCCTGCGCAAGCGCCAGCGGCCGCACAAGTCTTGTTAACGGCGAGAAATTCATTAAAGTCGACGAATCCGTCACCGTCAGTGTCTGCTTGGGCCATCATTCTCCGCGCCATATCCTGTGGTCGTGCTTCTCCGAGGCTTGCGAGAACGGAGGCCAACTCAACAATTGAGATTCGCCCGTCGCCGTCGCGATCCATGAGATCGAACACGTGGCGGATATCGACGGCTGAAACGACGTGTAGCATATCGAGGAACGGCCCGGATGGCTGCCCGGATGGCCATGCAGTCGAGGTGGTAGAGGCGATCTTGTACTCAGCCATGGGGCGCAAGGAACTGGCTTCTTTGTCGATGTTGAGAAAAATGAAGACGAAAAAAATCACGGACAAGATCAGTAGCCAAGGTCTAACAGCACAAACTAACTCGGGCGTGAGAGTAGAACTTCAAGGGGGATTGGTGGAATGAGTGAGCGCGTTGTTTATTTGTGGGATGGAGTTGCGCGTTGAGCGGCAAGGTGACGCGTTTCTGGAAGGAGCTGGATTGGTGGAGAAAGGATGGTGGAAGGAGGCAGGTTGGGGGATAAACCCTTCCACCATGTACAGTAACGGGCAGGGGAGTGTTCAAAAAGCGACCCAACCTCACCCCAGCGGCAATGATGACCGAAATTCTGTTTGAGGGCAGTTCTTATCGGCCGTTCAGACTGGAAGATCGACGGCTCGACAGCTCGTATGCTTGAGCAGGCCCAAACCAGCCTTACGGCCTCGGAAAATAGGTTGGTTGATTTCCTTGCCTCCCTTCCAAACAATCCTCCCCTTCGCCTGGCTGGCCGCACCTCCCTTTCACCCCGTGATAATACAGACAAATATAGCAGATAGGAATTTTTATGCACCAGTGAAGACGACAAGACAGCAGGTAAGTGTCAGCCAATCACTTCAGCAAAGTCACGAGCAAGCAGGTCCCAACAGTCCGTTACGCCTGCTCCCGTCACATGAGCCAAGACCTGAAAATTCCCTTGGCGGTTTTTGCCAGACCAGGTTAGCCTGTCCCAAAAGCTGCTCCGCCATATGAAGACCTCCCATACACGTATAACCAGGATGGGTACTACATACCTAACCTGTATACACCGCATACATGTGGATTCAAGTTTCCTTCTCCATATCGCCAAGAGACCCAATAGATGCCTCTACAAAATAGCAGCATATTATTATTTGACAGATTCTTGGGGCCCATGACAATAGCCTACTCAACCAACTCATATTCTTCCCAAATGCGGGACAATCCACAACCTATCAACGAGCGTAATAGGCGCAGAGTCCTAACACTAGGATGGAGTAAAGCTCTCCACTTGGCCCAACCTGAGGAGGTATGTACCCGGGTTGGTGATAGTATAGTTACCCCCGAGCGGCGGACTGTTGGGGGTAACAGGTGAGGGAGAGGGATGCAAATAATGCACAAACGAGTCCCTGCTTTGTGGGGTGCACAGGAATACAAGGAGCACCCATATACCCCAACACCCATTCACCCCAACACCCATTCACCCCACCACCCGTTCACCCCAATACCTGTTCACCCCACCACCCACCCTGCACCCACCTGTCCCAGTCTGTGCCTCCATTGTTGGTGACAAACTCCATGGCAGTGACTGACAGGGAAATGACCTGGCATAAGGGAGTGGGTAGAGAAAAGCAGACGGAAAAAAGACATGCATACTTGCAGCTAGGAACGAGACAGATAGAGGGTGTGGGGTGGGTGGGTGCACGTTGCTGGTGACCATCTCCATGGCAGTCACTGGCGGGGCGATCACCTGGTGAGAGGCACTCACCATGACAGGCGCTCACCTTGACAGGCGCTCACCTTGACAGGCACTCCCCTTTGAGAGGAGCTCACCTCAAGAGCAAGTCAGCTGGAGAGGCGCTCACCTTGAGAGGCGCTCACCTTGAGAGGCGCTCATCTTGAGCGGTGCTCACCTCAAGAGCTAGTCAGTTGGAGAGGCGCTCACCTTGAGAGGCGCTCACCTTGAGCGGTGCTCACCTTGAGCGGTGCTCACCTTGAGCGGCAGACCATTGGAGCCAACGAGAGGCGACTCGGCCATTTTCGACCCCGGCACATCAGTCCAACCGGCGCCGTCCGCACTGAAATGCACAAACACATCAGCCCACCCCGTCTCATAGTACAGCGTCACTCCGGCACTCTCTCCTCCCAGCCCAACTCCTCCCTCTACCACTCCCTCCGACCGCTCTCCCTCCAATGGCCCACCTTCTGGCTCCTGCCCTTCCTTGCTATCTTCAGAATGTGGGGGGGCGGCCCCTTCAGCTGGGCTCTCATGCAACTCACCCCCCTCACCACTCTCCTTCTCTCCGCTCCCTTCCTCACCGTTCTCCCCTTCTCTGCTCCCCTCTGCCCTCCTCTCCGCATTCCCCCTGTGCTTTCCAGTATCCTCCGAGTCCTCTGTGCTTCCTCCCAGCCCAATCCCCTCCTCTGTTGTCTCACTCACTTCTACTGCCACAACACTCTCTTCACACCCTTCTTCCTTCCCTGCCGTTTCCTCTCCTTCCACCTTCTCTCCTTCCTCCTCTCCTTCCTCCTGTTCTCGGTCCTCCCAGCCTGGTTTCTCCCCCTCATCTGCAACTTCAGCTTGCCTACCCCTATCCCCCTCGCTGCTACCCCTCTCATCCCCATGCTCCTGGCTAGCAGCTTCCCCTTCAGCCGCTTCTTCTCTCATTCCCTCCTCCTCCTCCCCATCGTGTTGCTCTTGGCTTGGTTCACTCACTCCCCCCCTCTCTTTCTCCTCCCCACCTTCTCCCCTTTCACTCCTTTCAGTCGCCCCCCCACTCCTCTCCTTCTCCCCGTCTCCTCCCTTACCAGTCTCACCGCCCCCTATCTGCACACCAGCCTCCTCTCCTGATTGGTCCACGTCATCACCCCTGGGAATAGCGACCTCTAACGCCCCCCCTTCCCTCTCACTCTCACCCCCACTTCCAGTCTCTCCCTCCCTTTTCTCAACCTCTCCCTCCTCTCTCTCCTCCACTCTCTCCTCCTCTCCCTCCTCTTCTGCGTCTCTCTTCTCTCTCTCCTCCTCCAGCAATCTCTGCCTCTCCCTCTCCTCCGCCTCCCTAGCAGCCTCCTGCTCTTCTCTCTTCCTCCTCTCCTCCTGCTCTCTCCTCTCCTCCCCAAGTTCCACTAACCGCCCATCCTCCCTCTCCTCATACACACTCCACTCCCCCGGTGGCGCCTCCTTCCACCACCCAGCCCTCACCTTCCCTCTACCCCCCTCCTCTCCCTCCTCTCCTTCCCCTTTCTCACCGGCCTTCCCTCCCCCCTCCTCCTTCTCCACTCTTCTCGCCGCCCCTTTCCCTGACTCCAGCCCTAGAAGCTTATCATCTAGCATCTTCTTCCCTTGCCTAGTCCACGTTTCCACGTCAAACACCAGCTCCTCCAATAGCTGCACTCCCAGCTCCACCTTTCCGCCAATCAGCGCGTCCTTAATCTCCAGCAGGCCGCCCAGCAGCCCCTCCAGCTTCTGCTGCATCATCTCCAGCCGCCACGTCAGCATCTGCGCCCGGACCTCGATCGACTTCTTGTCTTTTCTGAGCTTCGCTATTTCCCGCCCCAGCACGTCGGCCACGCGCTCTAGCCGCACGGATGTAGCCTGCTCGGCCTCCTCGGCCCGCGCTACAGCCGCTTCTAGGGAAAGGACCCTCATCATTGCGTCCGTGAGGCTCATGCCACGTGTCATCGCCTCTACAGGTGTCAACACGGCTCCAGAAGCCACTCCCTCCATACCTGCCTGTCCTATGACCTCTCCGCCTCCTACATTTCCTATGTTAGCCTCTCCTCCTGCTCCCCCTTCGCTCTTCCCCTGCGTCCCTTTCCTAACCAGCGCGTCCAGCGTGGCGACCATGGCGGCGCGCTCCTTCTCCCACTCCTCGCGCCGCAGCCGCAGCTCCGAGTCTTTAATCTCCAGCTGCGCCACCAGCTGCTTCGTCCGCGTGCGCGCGCGCACCAGCTCGCTCTGCACGTTGCCCACCGCAGCGCCTACTACCGCCTGAACGTCGTCTACTGACAAGCGGCCGCGGACTGCTGCTGACAGCTCGTCCGCCTGGAGGGTGGGAGGGGGAGAGAGGGAGAGAGGGAGAGAGAGAGAGAGAGAGAGAGAGAGAGAGAGAGAGAGAGAGAGAGAGAGAGGGAGAGAGAGAGTGCTGATAGCTCGTCCGCTCGGAGGGTGGGAGGGGGAAAGAGGGAGAGAGAGAGAGAGAGAGAGAGAGAGAGAGAGAGAGAGAGAGAGAGAGAGAGAGAGAGAGAGAGAGAGAGAGAGAGAGAGAGAGAGAGAGAGAGAGAGAGAGAGAGAGAGAGAGAGAGAGAGAGTGCTGATGGCTCGTCCGCTCGGAGGGTGGGAGGGGGAAAGAGAGACAAGAGGGGAACGAGGGAGAGAGGGAGTGCGGGGGCTTGGACACGGCCATTGGCGTGTCACAGCCTCCTGCCCCACCTGCCGTATTTTTGAGTCCACTAAGAAGCCACCTTCCCCACCAGCCGTATCAGTAGCGCCGTCAAGAGCGACCCCTTGGCGAGCTCATCGCCCACCGGCCGCACCAGACCCCCCTCACCTCCTTTTCCCATCCCCCCCATTTCCCCACCCCCTTTTTCCCCTGTCCCCTCATTTCCCCCTCCCTCTTTTCCCCCCTCCCCTCATTTCCCCCCCCCCTTCTTTCCCCTCCCCTCATTTCCCCCCCGCTTCTTTCCCCTCCCCTCATTTCCCCACCCCCTTCTTTCCCCTCCCCTCATTTCCCCACCCCTTCTTTCCCCTCCCCTCATTTCCCCACCCCCTGCTTTCCCCTCCCCTCATTTCCCCACCCCCTTCTTTCCCCTCCCCTCATTTCCCCACCCCCTTCTTTCCCCTCCCCTCATTTCCCCCCCGCTTCTTTCCCTCCCTCATTTCCCCACCCCCTTCTTTCCCCTCCCCTCATTTCCCCCCCCTTCTTTCCCCTCCCTCATTTCCCCCCCCGCTTCTTTCCCCTCCCCTCATTTCCCCACCCCCTTCTTTCCCCTCCCCTCATTTCCCCACCCCCTTCTTTCCCCTCCCCTCATTTCCCCACCCCCTTCTTTCCCCTCCCCTCATTTCCCCACCCCCTTCTTTCCCCTCCCCTCATTTCCCCACCCCCCTTTTTCCCCCTTCTACTCTCACATTCCCCTGCAACCTTCGGCTCACCCCGGGCCTCATCCGCCGCGTCTATCAGCGACCCCTTGGCGCGCACCGCCCCCAACCCCTCTTCCTCTATACCTTACCCCACCCCAATCCCCCCTCTCCGCTTCCCCTCCCCTCTCACCTTCCCCTGCAGCCTTCGGCTTTCTTCCTCCAGAGCCTCATCCGCAGCATCTATCAGCGACCCCTTGGCGCGCACCTCCCCCACCAGCCGCGCCAGACTCGTTGCCTTTCCCCCAACGCTTGCCCCTCCTGAAGCTTCCTCCGCTCCCCCCACTGCCGCTTTCCCCCTTTGGATGGGGGAAGAGGCGGAGGAGGAAGAGGAGGCGGCGGAGGATGGGGGGGCGGAGCGGGAAGAGGCAGAGGGGGATGTTCGAGACAAGGGGAGAGCGGGGGAGGAGCGGGAGGCGCGGGAGGGGGGCGGGGAGAGGAGGGTGCGGAAGGCTTGCGAGAGGCGGTCGGAGAGGCGCGCCCAGAGGGAGGGGAGAGAGGCGGCGGCGGGGGAATCGCCCCCAGATGGCGCTGATGGTGCTGCTGCTGCCGCTGATGATGGTGATTGTGATGTTGCAGGTGGTGACATGGATGCAGGGGCTATTATCCCCAGCTGAGTGGCGCTCGCCTCCATGTCAGTCGCCATAGAGGATAGCTGCCCGGGGAAAATAGAGGGGACGGGGGGAGGGGGGAAAGCGGGCGGAAGGGGGGCAAGAGGAGGGGAAAGGGAAGCAAGCGGGGGAATGAGTGGTAGCGGGGGACACGGGCTATTATTCCCAGCTGCGTGGCGCTCGGCCCCATGTCAGTCGCCATGGGGGATAGCAGCCCCGGGGAGTGTGGAGGGGACGGGGAGATGCGGAGGCAAGAGGGGAAGCGGGCGGAGGAGAGAAAATTGGCGCTGGCATTCCCATCTCGCTTCCATGTCAGTCGCCATGGAGGATAAGTGCCCGGGGAGTATGGAGGGCATGGGGGGATGCGGAGGGCATGGGGGGATGCGGAGGCAGAGGGGGAATGGGCGGAGGAGAGGGAATTGGCGCTGGCATTCCCATCTGAGTTGCGCTCGGCTACATGTCAGTCGCCATGGATGGACGATAGCTGCCCCAGGAAAATGGGAGAGGGAGAGGGAGAGGGTGAGGGTGAGGGTGAGGGTGCGGGTGCGGGTGAGGGTGAGGGGGGAAGGAGGGGAAGGAGGAGAGGGAGAGGGAGGGAGAGTGTGTAGGGAGGAGCTGTCGGGACTGTGAGTGAGCGAGACAGTGCGATGATGAATAAGAGGGTTGCGGATGAGGGCAGGAGCAAGGCAACCCGACAGTGCAACCCGACAAGGCAACCGACATGGTTGTAGCTGCCACGATGGTGCACCAGACCAGACAGTTCGTCCCTAAGCACTTCGCAACAACAGAACTGCTCCTAAAGAACTCCGGAAAAGTCGCTCTTCTCGTGGAGAAGAAAAATCCATAGTCAAAAATGATGAGAAGCGGATGAGGAGCGAACTAGAAACGGAGATAACCCCCTCCAGCGTGCCCCCCTCCGGGAGGCCAACCTGCTACTGGCATGCCCCCCCCAGCGTGCCTCTTACTGATACTCACCTGCTCCTGTACCCCCCCCAGCGTGCACCTCACGGCTACTCAGCTGCTACTGGATATCCTCCCAGCGTGCCCATCACGACTACTGACCTGCTCCTGCACTCGGCGCCGGATTTCTGAGTAGACACAAAAATCACATACGGCTGACCTGCTGCTGGATACCCCCACCGTGCCCACGTATACCCCCAGGGTGCCCATCACGAGTACTGACCTGCTCCTGCACTCGGCGCCGGATTTCCGTCATCGACCGAGAGTCGGAGGACGAGCGAGGCTGGCGGGGGGAGGAGGGGGAGATTGGGAGAGGACCAAACGGGAGAAGCAAACGCGCGCATCAACGGGGGTGAGCACAGTGGAACACACATGGAGATTGCCCGTGTTAAGTGGGGAAAAAATCTGTAGAGGTAGGAGCCTGGTGAGGGGAAGGAATATCTTCCAGGCAGGAATACGGCAACACAACAACCTAATAAGGCTGTGATAGACTTTTGAGAATTCTCAAAATCTATCACAGCCTGGTGAGGGGAAACGGGCAAGGGATATTCTCTAGGGAGGAATACTGCACCACAACAGCCTAAAAAGGCTGTGCTGCTGGTGAGGGGAAACGGGCAAGGGAAATTCTCTAGGGAGGAATACTGCACCACAACAGCCTAAAAAGGCTGTGCTGCTGGTGAGGGGAAACGGGCAAGGGATATTCTCTAGGGAGGAATACTGCACAAAGGCCCGGTCGCAGAGCAGCAGTCGATGCAAAAGCGGTCAAGAATCGTAAGCGCTTACGGGCAGAAAGAGGGGGGAAGAGAAGCGTAATAAAATCTGGTCACTCGCCTTAAAGCGGAATTTCATCGTTGACTCGTCCTCGTCCTCGCCGCCTTTCGACGAGGGAGGAGAGACCGACGGGGACGACGTCGAGAACGAATACGTTGAGAACGGGCCAGCAGCAGATGAGCCACTCGGGCGGTCGCTGGCACGACCCGAAGCCACGACTTCGGGCTCCTGCGAAGACGACGACGGCGAAGATTCGAGAGGCGACGAGATTGCGTCGTGGACGAAATACGGCGACGGCAGGATGGAGGAGGAGGAGGCAGCGGGTAACGATGTTTGCGACCGCGACTGAGGGCGAGACGACGGCGACGACGGCGGCGATGGCGGTGTGTCGGAGAGGTAGGAAGGGGCGGAGAGGCGGATAATGTTGTGCACGGAGTTGAAATCCCGTCGTAGGGCTTTAAGATTCGCTGCTATCTGAACCGGCACGCGACCGGACGACGACATTGATCCCTGCGACGCCATGACTTGGAGGGCTTGCGCTCGCTCCACTAAGTGATCGACACGTGCTCGAATCTCATTGGCTGGCCGGAGAGGCATCGGCTGCTGATTGGACGGCGAGTCTACTGAGCCCTCGTTGCTGTCGCTGAGCTCCGGCTGCTGCGGATTTGGTAACCGCCGGCCACCATTAGGTGGATGGGCAGGCGACAACTGCGACGATTGCGACGATTGCGACGCCTGCGACAGCTCGTTCCTACGGATCTGTTTCTGTAGCTGCTTGATCGACTTGGCCAAATCATCGATCTCCCTCCGCGTCTGATCCACCACCGACGCAGGAGGCCCTGCCACGTCAGCTCGTACGGATCGGAGAGCGGGAGCTCTTGATTGGACAGAAAGTGACGACGGTAAACGACCGCTCCCCAACCGTCTCCCGTTCCGTAGCCAGCGGCGGTTGGACGGCGAGGATGCATCCACGATACTGAAAGCATCGGTGATCCTTAATAGCCCGTCCCTTCGCCCGTGAAGCGCTCGTTGATTTGTCGTGTAATTAATCACTCTGAGATCGGCCGCCGCTAATCGAAACGAGGGTTGATCCATGGCGACATGGTTGTTGCGCGTATGGCTTCGCCGTGACGTGACGGCAGCAGCACAATAGCCTGATCGCAGATCTGGCGAAGAGATTAGCCAATGCTGGGCCGCCATTGTCGGCAAGTGAGCACAAGGTTAGTAAGGGGCAACTCGACGAAGTTATTAACCCAGCCTAAAGCGATAGGAGGCAGACTAATTGATTCTCAAAGCAACCAGCTTTCTGCCAATGTTGAAAAGCACCACGAACACGGGTCTACACCAGAAGCCCCTAAACACTAAGAAACTGAAAGCACGCAGATATGGAACTGTAGCTGGGAGGAGAAGGACGGGAAAAAAACATGTGGCCCGAGAAACGTGTGGAAGGAAAGGTCGGGCTCGAAGGACTGACTCGGAGGACTGGACGATGGAGGCCTTGATTTGTGCAAAGCGTGCCTTCAGCGTCTATAATAGGCGAAGGGATTCCCAAGGGCGCTGAGGAACACCTGTTAGGGATTGCCGAAGGGGAAGAAAAAGAAGGCGGAAAAGGATTTGCGGAAGAAGCAGCAGGAGACGGGGAAGGACGAGGGGAGAGGAACGGATGGGGCGGGCGAGTGGGGGGAAATTTGAAGATTTGGGGGACAAGTCGGGCAGCACGGGTGGTCAGAAATGCTTTCCACGCCAGCCACGTCGGCAATCCCTGTGCGAATTCTCTCCGGAGGAACGGTCAGGAGTGAACGGTAGGCGAAGCGCACCCCCACAGAAGAATCTGATTCAACGGACCGCCAGGTTGCCTTTGGAAAGTGCCACTTGTGCGCTGGCGTGATTGGATCTTAGCAGACGAATCATTTAGTTCGTTCCCATTATTAGCTGACTAGTTATCAAACAGAAATGAGTGTTCACCTGCACGCCAGCATAAGTGGAACACAAACCCCTGATATTTAATTTGCTTGACCAATTACAAACAAAACATACATCTCCTACAAACCAAATCCAAGTATAGCACACAAGCCAGGTAGTAAAGGGCCAGGTTTAGCCACTAGAACTCACACCAAGCTCAATCATCCTGCTTGGATTTACCAAATATGGCTCGCACAGCCATCCGATCAGATACAGCGCATGCAGGGGCAATCCCAAAAACATACCTGTTACACTTGTACAGCAGCTAAGCTGACGCTGCGACAAAATTGGAAGTGGAGGAGAGGCCATTAGAGCAACCCCCTCCCCCACGGTTAGACTGCACCGAAGGAGCGGCGGCAGCAGCGGCAGCAGCACCGGTAGCAGAGGGAGACAGCATCGAAGGGGAGCGACTGAGGGCAGGAGCGTCTCCCTTAGAAGCACCTCCAATCAGCTTCCCTCCATCCACCACCTCAACCACATGTGCAGCTGGCACATGCGATGCAGCAGCCACGGGTGCCAGCAAGGCTTCTCCCATAGCAGCAGGAACAGCAGCAGCAGCAGCAGCAGCAGCAGGATCAGCAGGTGCAAGGTCAACGGGAGAAAATGCAGGAGCAGGGCCGCAGGCACCAGCATACCCTCCACCAGGTGATGGCAGCGGCTCTGCCCTGGCTTCACTGCTCTCCCTGCTGCATGCCAGCTGCTGCCGCGCCTGCTGAATCAGCTCCTGCATGGACGGTGCAGGTGCGAGCAGTGGCCTGGGTACAGACACACCTACACCAGATGCACCCACACTAGTTACTCCTACTCCTGCACCAAATGCACGTTCACCAGATGCACCTGCACCAGATGCGCTTTCACCAGGCATCAGGTCAGAAAGGACGCAAAGGGAGCCGTTTCCCCCTTCTTCCTTGGGAAAGACCGCTGCGGCAGGAGCATCGACACAGGACGTTTCTGTAGCCACCCCTCCAGGCCCCCATTCCCCCTGCTCTACCAGCGGTTTCAAGTCCAGAAGCAGGCTGGACTGGAGCCCGCACTCTCCAGACGCCTCCAGGCCTGCGGGCTTCTGAGTTGGCTCAAAGGCAATCCCAAAGCATGTGGGCTTCGGTTCGGGCAGGAGCAGAATGGATTCCGGTTCGTGGTGAGGCGAACCAGTCACCAGCAGCAGGCAGTCCGCCTCGCCATGGCTGGGGTTGAGGAGCGGGGGAGCAGGCTCAGGCAGAAGGAGGCCTGCCTCGGATGCAGCTGCTCCTGGGTACAGGAAGACCTCTGCACTCCTGCCTGCAGCTGCTGCAGCTGCGGTGGCGGCAGCAGGAACGGCAACAGCAGCACCAGTGGCAGCAGCGGGCTTGACAGGGGCAGTGGGAATAGGGGCAGTGCGAACAGTGATCTCACCAGCCGCTGCTACGTCGTCGTCAACAGGGGCCATGGGGACTGGAGAAGAAAGCCTGCCTTCAGGCGCCAGCTCCACAGGCACTGGCACCGCGTCAGGAGCCGGCTCAGGTGAAAACAACGCACCAGGGGAAAGAACAGGGACGCTCACAACCCCTCCAGCGCTCGAATCTACCGGCCCAGGTACCAGCTGTTCCTGCTCAACTTTCACCGCTCCCGTACCTCCTGTGCTACCAGTTGCCCGTGCTCCTGCTCCTAGACTTGGCTCCACCTTGCCATTGCCATGCGGCTTCACTGCCGCATGCTGCTCCGCCTGCCTTCGAGCATGCTTGTTCATGCCCCCCCCACCGTGACCAGGCTTTCTTAGTGAAAATCTCACTTTCACCCCGCCTATGGTGGGGGCAGCAGCAGCAGCATCAGCAAGAGAACTAGCAGCAGCAGCAGATACAGCAGCAGCATCGGCAGACGGAGCAGCTGAAGCGGCTCCAAGACTAACAGCTACGTCACCCTGACCCTTACACTTCCCACCTCCCCTCCCTCCCGCATTAAACCCGGAACCTGAGGCGCCATGTTTCGCTCCGTGCACCCCAGTCCCAGCGCCCTTGCCCCCTGCTCCCTTAACCCCTGAACCCTTGTTCCTCTTAGCTCCCTTCTTGCCTCTGGAGGAAGGCAGGGAGGCCACCACTTGCACCACCACAGGCCCCTCCACCTCTCCCCTCCTCACATCCCTCCTCACTCTCAGCCTCCCCCCCTTGCCCATGGCAAACAGCGCAACCTCCTTTACAGTCACCTCTTTCATGGTCACATCCACCAGCCTCTTATTTATCCCAGGGAGGCAGTGACCGTCAGTAGAATGGCTGGTACAAGCACCGCTCCCATCACTCACACGTCTCCTCTTAGCTCCCCTCGTATCCCTCTCTCCCTCCTTACCTCTCCCCATCCCTCCATCCCTTGGCACCTTCTCCTCTCTCCGTTCCCTCCATTCCTCCCCATCCTGAGACCCCTCTCCCCGCCCCAACCGTTTGCCCAACCTCCTTGCACTCCCCTCCCTCTCCCCTCCTCTCTCTGTGGCAATTGCCATCCTCTCCTCGCCTGGACCTGCCAGCCTCCGTCCCTTCCCAGACGCAGATACCACCTTCCCCAGACGCTCCCTTCCCCAAGCATTCCTCCCCCCAGCCACCCCTTTCCCACGCCTCATCTCATCGCATTCTCCCTGCTCCTGCCTTTCGGCCTCCCTTCCGCTTTCTCCCTCTCCCTGCACCGCAACCTGCTCCTCGCCGTTCCCCAGCCTGTGCCTTCCGCCCCTACCTCCCCCGAACCTCTGCTCCCTCCCCTGGGCCTTTCCGAGCCTGTGCAGCCGCTTCGGTCCCTTCCGCTCCCGCTCCCCCCCCTCCCTCCACTCCTCCTCCCTTTCCTCCCACTCCTCCTCCATCTCTTCCTTCTCCTCCTCTTCCTCCTCCCCTTCCTCCTCCTCCCACTCCCTCTCCTCTTCCTCCTCTTCCTCTTCAACCACCCGTTTTCTCCTCCTCCCTCCTCCCTTCTTATACGGGCACCTATACTCGAAAAATGGAGACAGCAAACCCCCGTCAGTACCCCGAACCGGCCCCTCCACACTCCCTCCCCCCATCACAACCCCCTCTCCAACCCCCACTCCCGCCTCCCCATTCTCGGCCTCCCCCTCCCCCATACTCTCCCCTTCCCGCGCCCCCTCCCCCGCCCCCTCACCCTGCCACGTCGCAAGCACAGACCGCCTCATCTCCACGATCCGACGGTGCGAATTCGAGTGTTTCTCCGCCACGTATTCGGGGGAGTTTGCCGGCCGGTATTCAGCACACAGCCGCCCGGACTTGTAGCGAACGCCGCACGCGTTGCAGAGGGTTTTGGGGCCGTAGGGCCCGGCTCTCCACTGGGGGGTTTTGGTGACTGAGCAGTGCAGGCAGCGACGGAGAATGCCGTCACCAGCACTAGCAGCAGCAGCAGAATCAACACCAGCGGCAGCACCAGCGGACGCAGAAGAGGAGGGAGGGCCCTTCGCCCCTGCTGGCGATTTCCCAGCTGCCAGAGTGTTACCACAACCACCACTTTCGCCAGCCAATGACGAAGCGCCGGACAGGCTTGGAAGGGACGGAGACGTCGAGCCTTGCGGTGCCGTCCCTGCAACCAACCCTCTGCCTGCTTCGGCTTTCAGAACGCCACTGGCCGCAACGGCACTTTCGGGCAGCTGGAAAACGGACTCCACCTGCCCGAACATGAAATCTGCCCCGAAGGAGGCAGTGCTTGCGCTAGGGTCTGAGCTCCCAGACTCACAAAAAGAAGAAAGCCCCACTCCAGAAGCCGCTTTTCCTGGGAGATTTTCTGCAGCTGATTTACGGACACGTGGCATGACAGGGTTGGCGGTGAGGTTCTGTGGTAGGCTGTTACCAGACAACCTGGAGAAACCAGACGCCTTGTGGCGCTTCACAGCATGCAGCCTGGCGGGCGCTTCTCCAGCAGCAGCAGCGGCAGCAGCAGCAGCCGCAGCAGCAGCAGCAACAGAAGCAGCCGAGTCTCCATATGGGAGGGAAGAGCGTACAGGTACAATGTAACCAGCACCAGCAGCACCGGCGGCCGCAGGTTTTGCCTTACTGGCCCCACCAACGACAGCTGCTGCTTCCGCCTCTGCTGCTGCCGCGGCTGCTGCAAGTCTAGCGGCGATAGCAGCCTTCGACGGCCTCCCCCTCGGTCTCCCTGTGTACGGCGGCCGCCCCTTGCCCTTCTGCTTGCCCTTCTTGTTCTTCTTCGATTGCACGGACGCAGTGTACTGCTTGTTCGTGCGAAAATACCCGTTATAAGCTCGAACCCGCGACTGCTGATGCTCCTGCTCATCCTGCTCCTGCTCCTGCTCCTGCTCCCGCTGCCACTGCTGCTCCTGCTGCCGCTGCTGCTCCTGGTGTGGCAGTAGTTGCTCGTCGTATTCGTGCTCTAGCGAATCTGTTTCCTCCGTCGGATGGAGCAGGTCGTTCAGCAGATCAACGGTCCAGGTTCGCCCACGCACGAGGGGCCGGTGAGACCTCGGCCGTTTGCCAGGGATGGGGCGAAGCAAGAGGCGGTCGAGAGGGGAAGGGGAGGGGGAGCGGGAGGGCGGAGAGCGAGGGGAGGAGGGGGAGGGAGTGGAGTAATAGGAGGAGGAGTGCAGAGGCGCGAGGGTAGATATAGGGCTTGCGGAAAAACCATCCGACTCGCATTTGAGATCTCTGCGGGTCACTGCAATAGCCATGCCTTTCCCGTCCCTGCCGCTGCTGCTGCCCTTTCCGCTGCCCCTGCAACCGCCCGCGTCGCCCCTGTGAGGCGCAGGGCGCGTCTTGCCCGGCATGGAGGGCGGACGGGGGAGAGTGGTGCGCGGGGCAGGGAGCGCGGGCTTGGCGCACGAGGGGTAGGCGGAGGGATAGGGCAGGAGAGAGCCGAGATCGTCGGGGAAGAGACCCGAGTCTAGCGCCAGTAGACAGTCGTCGCCCTGCGATGAAGGGAAGAGAGGAGAGAGGGGGCGGATGATGAGAAGACGGAAGCGAGTGGGATTAGTAGAGGGAGCGAGCCGAGGTCGGAAGAGACCGGAATCGACCGCCAGTAGACAGTCGTCGCCCAGCGAGGGAGGAGGAGAGAGGGGGCGGATGATAGGAAGAAGGGGAGCGCGTATGTGATTAGCAGAGGGAGGCGAGCCGAGTTCGTGGGGGAGAAGACTGGAGTCGAGCGGTGGTAGGCAGTCGTCGACCTGCGTGGGGAAGGGGGGCCGTCGTCACTTATTCCGAGACGGCAAGCGCCACAGCCTGATGTCGAGATTTAGAGCGGAGCTCCCTAAACCCCTCCAAAACCCTCCGAATACTCAGGTTGCACCAAATTCGTGATTCTCAAGTCCCGCGGCGCCCCAAGAAACTTGAGAGCACAGCAAGGAGCACGGAGCGTGCAAGGGCGCACGGCAGGGTCTTGAGGCGGTACCCTGCTCCATGGCTCACGTCAGAGCATGGTACCCTGCTCCATGGCTCACGTCAGAGCATGGTACCCTGGGATATTCTCGTCAAAACCGTTCCATTTCTTACTTAAGAACGGCATTCGGAAAGAGGGGAGGGGCGAAGCGGGGGGCGGGTGTTGAACACGCGGGTTTCACTTTCTCTTTCTTTTTTTTTTTCACGCCACCTATATATCCAGCATCTCAGCACTTAAAACGTACTAGCACGTCAACCGCCTCCTCTCCCCGCCCCGCCCCCAAGTCAACGGAGTCAAAGAAATCAACAGAGTCAACGGACTCAACGAAGACAACGTACCAGCGTGTCGCCTGCCTCTCCCTCGGCAGCATGTCCTCGAAATCCGATTGGCGCTCAATCTCCATGGCGTCCATGGAGTCAACGGAGTCGACGTCAACGCACCAACATGCCTCAGGCCTCAACGTACCAGCATGTTGAGCGCCTCTCCTTCTGGCAGCATGTCCTCGAGGTGCTTATCCTCCTGGCGCCCAAGCAGTCAACGGAATCAACGGAGTCAACGAGTCAAAGGGGGTTCAATATATCAACATGCCTCACGCCTCAACGTACCAGCATGTCGAGCGCCTCTCCCTCGGGCAGCATGTCCTCGAAATCCGCCAGGCAACGCGTCTCCAAGCCGTCAAGGCACCCCGCTCCCATGGCGTCCATAGGGTCAGCGCAGTCAACGCGGTCAACAGGCCCGATCGAGTCAACGGGGTCAACGGGGCGAACGGAGTCCCCTGGGTGGGACGAACCCATCAACCCGATAGGCCCCGCGATGTCGTCCGTTGGGATTGCGAGCAAGTCTTCCTCTCCCTCCTCTCTCTCCTCTCCCTCCTCCCCATCTCTTGTCTCCCCACCTCCTCCCTCCTCATCTGCTTCCTCCTCGTCTCTCTCCTCTCCCTCCTCCTCTCTGTTCCCTTCTATTTCCTCCTCATCCATCCTTTCGTCAACTTCCAAATCCTCCTCCGCCTCCCCCTCCTCCGCTTCCCCCTCCTCCGCTTCCCCCTCCTCCGCCTCCCCCTCATCAGCTTCCCCCTCCTCCGCGCCCTCTCGTTGGTCCTCGTCAGCGCCTTCTGTGTCCATGTCAACACGCTCGTCGTCCGCGTCAGCATCAGCCCCACCGTCATCCCCCAATCCGTCACTCTCTCTCTCCGCACTCGTCCCATCCATCCACTCCCCCTCCTCGACCCCGTCTCCCGCGTCTCCCGCGTCTCCCACGTCTCCCGCGACTCCCGCATCTCCCGCGTCTCCCGCGTCTCCCGCGTCTCCCGCGTCTCCCGCGTCTCCCGCGTCTCCCGCGTCTCCCGCGTCTCCCGCGTCTCCCGCGTCTCCCGCGTCTCTCGCGTTTCTCGAGTCTTGCGCCTCCGCTTCTACTCCCCGCGCTCCCCACTCCCCCGCAGCGTTTTCCCCGTCGTCCTCTCCTTCTCCGTCGCCCACGTCGGCTGTTGCCTCCCCGCCCTCCCTTGCTGGAGCGGCGGAATCGGCGTCAAGCGCGCGTGCGAGCATGGAAGAATTGGTTTCGACGTCACGCGGTTGCCACTGCGCAGGGATACAGAGGAACAGGGATGGAGAAACGGCGCGGACCTTTACTATCGGCGTCTAGTTTTGAGGCGCCTCAAATCTAGACTCCTATCGACTGGAACAGGGTTGGAGAAACGGCGCGGACCATTACTATCGGCGGTGTGAGTAGGTCGGAGGCTGGAGGACGGGGCGGGAGCCGTGTGGCGGACAGAGTGGATGAGACGCGTCAAAGCAGACGGACGCGACGAACACACGACGACGCGACGAACACACGACGAGCACACGCGGAGCGACGAACACACGACGAGCACACGCGGAGCGCAGGCACGGGAGACTTCTGAGTCGACTCAAAAGGCACACGAGGCTGAACCGCGCGAGAAAAGAGAAGGGCGAGAAGGACGAGGGGCCGACGGCAACGCGATGACTGGAAAGACTTCGGACGGCAGCGCGACGACTGGAAAGACTTCGGACGGCGGTTTACAAAAGTCTGCGGATGAGGCTTCACCGACACGCGCAACGGCCGTGTGGAGTGATACTCTTGGACTAGCCGTGTCGAGAACCGTGTGCAGCCCTGTGCAGCCGTGTGCAACCGTGCGGAGCCGTGAGCAGGAGACTAACCGACGGATTGGAGCCTCGATAACGTCGACGGGACTGCAGCGTCGGGGGCACGACTCGGCGAGTGAACCGACGCCAACAAGAAGCTCCTCGGAAAACACTACTCGTACTATTGGAACGAAGAGAGCTATTGATACTATTGGTACTATTGGTACGAAGAGCGCTATTGATACTATTGGTACTATTGGTACTATTGGTACTTCTCTCCCAGGTGATTGCACTACTGAAGAATTCATCTAAGACGAAGCGGTCCGGCGGCGACAGCTCTACTGGTATTCCTATCCGATAAAAACGCAGGTCTGCCACGTGTCTGGTCAAAAGGTTTGCCACGCGGGTCTGACAGACCAGACCGCGGGTCTGCCACGCCGCGGCGACTCTAGCAATCTCGAACTTGCTGTTGCTGAGGAGATTGTCGGAACGGAAACGAACTGAAGGAACTAAACAAACGCGCGCCGAAGGATCGAGCTGGACTAGCGTCGACGCGATGCGGACCTTTAGCTGCGCTTGGCTCGTCAGCGCCCCACGCTCGGCCTACAGTGAATCACTTGGAGAGTGCAAACCGCTCCTAACGCTTCTTAGCGACGGAACCTAACTACGTTAACCAACCTGCTGCTCTGCTCTCGATGGGTTTCTTGACCGCGATTCGAGACAGAAGACGAAGCGCGTCTCCTCATCCTCATCCCCGCCCGTCGACTCAACGGCTCGTCCGTTGATAAAGACGGTGCAGTCAAGCGCGTCGCCATCAACGTTCGCGGCTCCGTTCCCCGCGACGACTGATTGTCGTGAACTCCCTGGTTTCCCCGCCGAATCATCGCCAAGAAGGGTTACTTCTGATGCTTCGCGAATGGTCGGAAGCTGCAGCGACCTGGCAGCAGAAGTTTCCAGCGAAGCTTGCGGGGGCGTCGAGAGGGGCTCAGACGACATTGCTGCAGCTGTGCGGGCGTTTTTCGCGGAGGAGATCAGCGACGCGCGCTGGGAATTGGTCAGCATGACAGGCGCTGCAGCCACCTCTCCCGCTTCTCCATCGCCCCGCTTAGCGAGAACAACGGAACTCGGGGAGTTTCGGCTGACGTGTCGCGGCGCCGTCGACGGCGCGGGTGCATCCGCTTCCTCCGCGGCTGCTGCGGGTTCGTCTTCCGCCGTCGCCGCGTAACCCGTCCCCACGCCCGCTCTTCCGAGAGTCGCGCGCCTCGGGTGGAACGACTCGAGGGAAGAGACGCCCCGTGCGACGGGATCGACTGGGCGGAGCGGGGATGACGGAGCAGCCATGGCTGGTTCCCGGCGATGCGCGGTGCGCTGGGATAGTTAGACGCTCGAGACCGCGACGGACTGACGGATGATGGAGCAACGAATCGCTGGAACGCGAGGCGGATGAGGTTGTGGGTCAGAGCTTGCGATTGAGAAAGAAGAGGTTGAGGAAGAGAGGGAGACAAGCTGGAGAGACGGGAAGGGAAAATTGCCTGGCTGGAGCCAGGGGAAGCAGAGGGGGAGTTGGAACAAAAATGGCACGAGGGCGCGGAAAGGAAGAGGGGGAGACAAGGGGTACGCGGATGGGTTGGCTTGAAGAACCTGTAGCCAGTTCGCAAATTTCGTGCACTTGTGAGTGAAGAGTGGTTGAGTTCGAGCTAGAGGAGCACACATCTTTGAAGCTAGTGTGGATGAACCGCACTGAAACGAAGAGGGGGAGGGTGGGGGTTGGGGGGATGGAGTTGCAGGGTACAGTTCAGTAGCGCGCGAGGCAAGTGAGCAGACCAGGCCATGGAGGGCGGAAAGAGTTGCTCGCTGGCGGAGGCGGCGGAAAAGGAGAGAGTGAGCAAGCGAGAGTGGCGTTCAGCTTGTTGTTGGGGGAGGGGAGGGAGGAAGGGAGGTGGGAGGGAGGAGTGGTTTGGTAGCCAAATCAGGGGGTGCGGGTGACGGCGGAAGCTTGGCGGGGCCCCTGCGAGAGGGACGGTGATTTCGAGGGGTGCGCGGATAGTTTGGCAGCGCTGGCTGGCTGGACATTGAGGCAGAAGGATTGCTGCGCGGTCTGAATACCTCCGTCGTCGTGTAGTGCCCTGCGCCCATACCGAATTTCTGCGCACGCCTGGCTTCTCGCACAAGGAATCGTCGCAGCGATTGTGGAGGCGGAAGCTGACGTTTTGCTCGTGCGCCTGTGAGATCGGATCAATCAATGCTGCGTGGGAGGGGCTGCGGCGAGGTTAGCGCCACGCTGTTGCTCTCGTGGCGCTCGCTGCTTGGCTCTCCGGCCTCGAGGGACTCGTGGTTTTGATCCCGAGGAGTGCACCGCGCGTGCTACTTGCGCGGATTCCGCGAGTCTTTTTCCGCCTTCTGCTCTGTGCCTCGTGTGAAGGAACAGAATCGGTTTTGACTTCCCCCTTCCGCCTGCAATGCGGGCGCAAGCTTTGGCGGAAGCTGGCCAGGTCTCTGCGCGGGGAGTGAGGTCGGTCAAGCGGTTGCAAACCGAATGTCCCCTCGCGTGCGGAGATTTCTATGCTGACCGATAATGAGGGCAGGGAGGGAACTCGAATCCACCAATAGTATGAGCTGGTCAGTGAGCTTGGGGCACCTCAACGCAGGGATAAAGTTTTGGTTCGGGGAAGCGGGATGGTCGCAGGGAATTGTGCTGGTGGTTGGGTTCAGCGAAGGCTGGTCTTGGCTTGGTGTGACTGTTTTCTGTCACCCTGCTGACTCATGTCAGTGCGAAACTGCTGACTCATTGGCCAACGCTCAAACTGCTTGAGCTTTTCCCCCTGATTTCGGGAGCTCAAGACATCGCACCAGTGGAATATGCCTTCGTGTCGATGTGGTTTCCTATGGCACGAAATGGTTGACCTGCCCACTACGACTCCCCTCGAGCATCCAATCTCACCCCCAACTTCCAGCTCCAAACCCGAATGTAGTCACCCAACAGTACCCCCGAGTCTGCTCTTCCCCCCAGCCGCCACCCCAAAAAACCTACCCCTTCCCCTTCCCCTCTCACTGAAGCCCCACCACCCCCTCCCCAAGCACCAGCTTGGTTGGCTCACCTCTTCAACTCACCCAGTTTGATTCGAACCCCACCACAAAGAACTTGAGGATCAGGTCGGCTCCGCGATTCGGGGGGCTATGCGTGAGAACAAGGGAAGGAAGGGGGAGATGGAGCCCTGCCTGGGTGGACAACCCAGGTAACGCCCCGATGAAATCCTGGAGATCTCCGAGTCGTGAGAGTGTTCCAATTGGGAAGTTCTAATTGGCGTTGACGAA
This sequence comes from Closterium sp. NIES-67, assembly GCA_027943415.1. Classification (NCBI taxonomy): domain Eukaryota; kingdom Viridiplantae; phylum Streptophyta; class Zygnematophyceae; order Desmidiales; family Closteriaceae; genus Closterium; species Closterium sp. NIES-67. Next base: position 64,834 of record BQMB01000501.1, on the reverse strand, counting down.
ACGGGACGGAAGTCGCCAACAGAGAGGGAGCTAGTGCTGACGAGGCCTCGAGATGGTCGCAAACCCCGTCAAGTTACCTCAAAACCAAATGGAATTTCGCCTGAGTGCTGGGCAGCTGGAAAAAGTCGGGGGGTGCCTTGATATTTCGCAGCTGTGACATGTTCGAGCCAATCAGCATCCTCATTTCAGTAGCACTAAATTTTGGTAGGCATTAGCGCGTACATGATAGGTTTGGAGTAGCGCATCACAGTTCACTTACTATACAAAGATATTAGCACCTATAAGGCCTGATTACACTATACACCAGTCGCGGCCATAAATATTCGGTAGGTGAATTGATTAGTAATTTGGATGGAAATACAGATAAACTAAATATACTAGTGTGTTACTCACCACTAAAGTCCCTAGAACCAGCTCACCTCTACATGAAGCAACTCACTCATATAAGCATCCCATTTTATAAGTTTTTTGGGTTGCGGAGCAACCTATTGCGATCGATTTTGCAAAAAAAAATCACTCATTTATTTCGGAAAAAACCTCTGTATATTCAAATATGACCTACATAGTTTGTTGGTTTCCTGTTACTGTAATAACATGTTAGTGTTCTTAATAAGCATATATCTTCGAACAATGTATGCACAGTTATCTATTTCATAGTTGGCTGATCTTTCATGCATCGTTGAAATTCAGTAGGCCCCATGCTTGATTGCATCGTGTCGCTGTGAACGGGACGGATCCAATCGAGTCCTGCAATAAATTTTCATGCCACGACTCATAATTCATGGCATGCATCAAAAACAAAATTGATGATTATGCGACACAGTGAAAAACTCAAACTCTAGGCTACCGCTTCCCCAGCTCTAGCATGGGGGGGAGTTCAGCAAGCCTAATGCCTCAATGATTAACTGTGACATGGAGCAATGCAATCTGTAATGGACTTTGGTAAGGCACAAGGGGACAACATTGACACACCCGTTTCTGCATGTCTATGGACTCTCCCATCCAACCATCTATGAGAAGCCTGGTGCTTGCACCCTGGTGTAGTGCCTCCGCCTAGCCTACGAAGGTCTCCGGGATACCCATCTGTTAGAAGGGTAGCTTAGCTAGGAAGCTAGGAAAGGCATGAGGTTTAGCTAGGAGGAGCCATGGAGTGGCGTGAGGTTTAGGAAGGAGAAAAGTTGAAGAGAGAAAAAGGGAGTTGGAATAGAAAGAGAGGCATACAAGGAGGGGATTGTACCCTCTACAGTAAAGTTCGGTAACCTACCATGCCTAATAATTACATAACTAAATATATAATTTTAGCACACCCCCTAGGCTTGGTAGTCACAAGCCCACACACACCCCCACACCCCCTAACCTAGCACCCCCATTCCCATCAGCCACAACGACTCCAACAGGGCCCACAAGGCCTTGGAGATGGCGACGGCGGCAGTCCCGGCCGCGGCGACAGTGACGGCGACGACGGGCGTGCGGCGGCAAAAGGCCTGCAGCGACGACAGCGGCGACGGCGACGGCTTCGGCTTACGACGGCGGTGAGTGCAGCGGCCCCCGCCTTCCGGCGGCGTGTCCAAACTCCGCGACAGGGGGACGACCGGCGAGAGTCAGGCGGCGGCTGTGGCGAAGAGGAGGGGACAGAGGAAAGGGGGAAGGGGCGGGGCTTTGGATCTTCAGCGCGGCGCCACAGGCGTCGCGCGGCCGGTTGCAGCCCGACGCCGCCGTCACAGAGCGGCGTCGACGCTGCTGCGGGACGTCGACGCTACGACGGCAGCACGGCGGCCTGACGCTATGGCAGCGCGTCGAGACGGCAGCGGCACGACGCGGCCAGCGGCATCACGACGCCGCCACTGCAGCACAACGCGGCCGCCATGGCCGCGCGAGCGAACGAGGGCAAGGAGTACGCGGCGGAAGCGTGAGGAGGCGGTCCAGCAGGGAGGAACTCCTGCACTAGTACCATGTTAAAAGACTAGCTTAGCTAGGAAGCTAGGAAAGGCATGAGGTTTAGCTAGGAGGAGCCATGGAGTGGCGTGAGGTTTAGGAAGGAGAAAAGTTGAGAGAAAAGAGGGTTGGAATAGAAAAAGAGAGGCATACAAGGAGGGGATTGTACCCTCTACAGTAAAGTTCGGTAACCTACCAAGCCAAACAATTATATAACTAAATATATAATTTTAACACCATCTTCCGCATCGTCGAAAACAAGTAGCCCATGTCCACTGAATCGTATGCCTTATGGAAATCTACCAGAAGTAGGAACCAATCTTCGTCACCCTTCTTCGCTACATCGACTATGTCTCTATGTCTGCTACCACTAATACAGCGTCTGCCAACCTTCTGCCAGGGAGGAAGCCGTGCTGATCTTTGGAGATAACTCTGTGCAGTACGGTTTTTAGTATGTTTGCTAGGACCTTTGCAAGCAGTTTGTATGTATTGTTGAGCAGTGTTATGGGTCTGTAATTTTCCAATAAATCTGTTTGTCCTTTTGTAAGGAATCAGTTTTTCCTTACCGAGGCTTGCTACAGGGTGTACGACTCGAACAGTTCCGAACCAGTGATAGGGTTCCAGACCGCCTCCTAGGCTTTTCTGGACCTCGCTTCGACACATCGAGGCCCTTCGATACTTTTCCCGAACCTTCCTATTCTACGTCTAGGATCGGCCTAGGTTTCCTATATATTGTTTTGTCTTTCATTTCATTGTCATTCACTCGTTCACATTTTCGCCATTGCCCTCCGTGCTACTCGGTAGTTCCATTCATAACACCTTTCTTGTGCAATAACACCGTGACCGTTTCTTTGATCGCCGATGGGAGCGACGCCGTCGAGTCGAACCGGTCTACCATTTTCGTGACTTCTCCACCGAGGACGTCCTAGTGCTGCTCCCAAAGCTCCTTCGGAATTCCATCCTGTCCAGGCAACTTGATACCTGCCATGCCCTCCAGCGCTTGCTTCACCTCTTCCTTCGTCCATTTCTTAACAAGCTGCTCTCCTTCCTCTACTGATATGATTTTCCCCATTGCAGGTACCCATTGCAGCAGCTCTTCCGTGTCTTTCTTCATGCCGAAGATCTCTCGGAAGAAATCCGACGCCACCACCAGTACATCCCGAGGGCCCTTATGGAGGGAGCCCTTGTACAGAACCCCCACAATTGACGTTTGCGCCTTCCTCGCCTTGATCTTCCCTGACAGGAAGGCTGAGGGGGTCTCCCCATCTACTTCCACTTTCACTCCCGCTAGAAGCTGTCGTCTGTCCCTTTCCGAGTGCTGGTACACCTTCAGCCGTATCTGCTGCTGCAGTAACATGTCTTGAAGCAGGCGATTTGCAGGATTCCTCATCGCCTTTTGCCTCAAAACTTCCACCTCCCCCTCCAGGTGTTGGAATGTCACCTTCACTCTTTTCCTCTCCTCCAATAAGTAGGAACGTAACTCGACTCCCAATTTCCGAGTCAATTCTGTTAAGTCTCCTCTCCCTTCCGTAAAGTGTTTACTCGTAATGCGCTCCACAACCGCCCTTACGCCAGGTCTTCCCGCCAGAGCCGCTTGAAAACGCCACAATTCCGGGCCCGATGCTTCCTTGTCCTTAGCCCAAATGCTGATGCAGATGGCACAGACGTGATCTGAGATGCCGACCGGGAGATCTCTGTGGTGAGTTGCGGAGAGCCGGGGCAGCATGCGGAGTGACACTAACGCCTTGTCTATACGCGAGCTAGCCTGCGATGATGAAGACTTAAACGTGAATTGCCTCAGCGACGGGTGAAGCTCCCGGAAAGCATCCTGCAGGTTCTAACCACCAATAAGCTGTAGATCAACCACAGACTCTCTCCTGCCGAGCCTAACTTGGAGGACTTGTCAAGTTGCGGATCCTCTACCAGGTTAAGGTCTCCTATTAACATTGGATCTGTATTCTGTGAAATCTAACTGATAAAAGGTATAAGGTGAGACACGTAAAAAGGGGCCCTTGCAACGGCCTGAGCGGGAAAGTAAACTGCCAACAGGGTGAGATCTATACCTCTCCACTCTATCTTGACACGGCCTGATCTTCCTGAACTATCCGCCTTATGTTATGATACCACTACTTGCTGTCTAAATACCAATATTGCCACCCCGCCAGCCTTCTAAGAGGGGGAAACTACCAGGGACTGCAGAGGCTTCAGCTCCGACCAAAAATTGTGATCCTCCGGAATTCTTGTATCTGCAAGAACTACTACATCCGCCGCTTGTTGAATCCAACGCTTGGCCTTCTTTCTCTTCCCTATGCTACCTAAACCGTTGACATTAAGGCTGCAGATCGTCAGGGAGTTCCTATCTATTGACACCTACCAGAAAAGCCCACACGCATCCACTGGGCAAGAGAGGTACCTGACAAGACGACTCTACACAATCGCGACATCCTAACACCCTGCTCTGTTCTACAAAATCAGCTGTGGGCCTGAACGACGGTGAAGTGCCATGTAACACTGATCCGAAGGACTTGGGTCCTATGCCTTCTTTGTGACCAGCAGGCCGAAATCTTGCTTGATAGCCTTGAGCATGATCCTCCCCTTGCTCATGTATGTTGCTGCATCGAGCTGCATCCGGCCGATGCGGTGGCTTATCAGGTCGATGTGCAACTTTGCCTGGGCGAAGGTGCTCCCCTTGGCCTTGCTGCAACAATCTCGCAGGCACACCCCGGCTTCTCGGTCGGCACCAGTGAAGATCAGAGTAAGCGCTGGGTTCTTCAGGATGCGCTTCACCAGAGAATAGGCTTTCATCAAAGAGGTTGTACAGCACAGTGAAGCGAGTTAGGTGGGGAGTCAGCACGACAACACAGTGAAAACACGTATGAGGTTAGTGCCACATGTTACTATTCAGGGCATGAACTCTGTTCAGCGTCAGCTTCCAGTTGCTTATGTTCTCCTGTCGATTTGTTACGAAGTCGTCATGCACCGCCATCAGGTGCTAATCGCCACATAACTTGCAGGTGAAGGTCGGGTAGTAAATGAGCAGGCAACAGTCCCAGCGTGGATCCTCTATGAAGTGCAGCGGGCAAAACTTGTCGTTCGGGTGAGCCAGAAGCAGACCCCAGACTTTGTCCGTGTCCATCCCTGTTACCGAATCCAACACACGGTGAAACTGGATCCCGCTCAGGTACACAGAACGCTTTCGGAAAAATAGCAAAACCTTAACCAGCATGTCCATGACCATGTCCGGCGAGACCGCCGCCGGAACCCCTTTGCACACGATCTCCACCAGCTCCTTGTGGTCCTCCTGCACCTTTAGGAACTTTGCATTCTCCGGGTGCTGCCAGCGAAGTGTTAGTAGCTTTCCATTGACGCAGACATGATCAACCATCCTCTTCCATATCACATTAGCATCATTCTCGCAGGAGAACGTGACCTGAAGCCTACCAAACCTCTGCTTGGAAAGGTACGTCGGGGGCAGTTCCTGGAACTTGGTTAACTCCTATACATTCGAAGACAGATTCTTAGACCACAGCTACAACAGAGAGCAGACGGGGTCCTTGACCAGTGGAATTTCCCGCGAGTAGCTGAAAGGAACAAGTAATGCCAGAGAGAAACCGGCCTTAGCTGCAATTTCTCCTTATATAGTAGGATCAGGCCGTTCATTCGGGTTGTCGCTGAGATAACCATCCGCATCTTCATCATCATAATCTTCATCGTCGTGATCTTACCCTATCTTGTTGTTGACATGCACTTCCAAAGCAACCGGGGTCGGAGACGTGGGGGAGGGACCAGACGGATCTGCAGCCTTGAAGTCCGTCGGAGCTTCACCCAAGGGCTCCACGAAAGACCCAGCAGCGGAACCAACACCAGCAAGGTTCAGCGGTGAAACCGTCGGTGGGTTAACTGACGGGTCCTCCCCTTGCGTGAAGAAGCGTCGATGATGAGCCCGAGATGACACGTTGGACAAGAGACCCTCCATGGGGACTCTTCTTGTGCAATGATGAAGCCCTGACAACTGTCGTTGAATGACAGAGAAACTGGGCTGTCTCAGCACCTCTTGAGAAATGGATATAAGTCATGGCTCTAGGGGATCCTTGGACTTCCAGCAACACCAGCCCTTGAAGAGCTTATCTTCAAGATGGTCCATAGCGTATCCCGGTCTCTCATTTGATTGCAGGTTGCAGATTCCATGGAGTTGTCCACCAACCACGAGGCCTTGAGCAGATGCAGATCCAAGCAAGATAGAAAGCCTCATGAGTTAAAAACCCGATAGCAAAATAGCAGAGGGGTTATCAAGTTGGGACCCCTCTTGATCAGCACCCCTTGTGTGTCGAGGCGCGTTTTTTTATTCGGAGCTGGGCAGCAGCCCGCACTGTTCGTTACTCATAACAAACCCAGGTGGCATATTTGACGCGACAATGTATTGTGTGAATTTCGTTTCGCGTCGCGCGTTGTGGGCTGCACGACGTAGCACGCGATTTCGCCACGTCAAAACGGGCCCCACTTGGTCATCAAGTGGGACCCCACTTGATTTTCGCTTAGGGAACATACGAAAAACAGGAATAGCAGAGGGGGGTCCCTCTTGAACCCCCATGCAGAAAAAGCCGAGGCCCACGTGGCCTGCGACAAATGTCGCAGGGGGGCTGCATGACGCGCCATGCTGTCAATATTTTTTTTCGCCTCAAGCCTGCGTTGGCTAGAACTCTCAGGCAGCCAATAGGATTTGTGAAATCCTCTTCCGTTTCCCGACAGTTACAACTTGCGGGGCAATGGGACGTTTCGTTTTTTCGCCAGGTTTCGGGACTGAGTTTTTTTGCACCCACTCAACTATCAAGAGGGACCCCACTCTACTATTTTGCCGTCGGGTTTTAAGGTTGCAGCAGTGTCCTCTGATGGAACACTTGATATGATTAAACCTGTAGAACTCGTTAAGCTGAGTCCAAAACTTAGTCTAGAAGTTAGATCTGACAAGGAAACACTCTTGAAATTGGTTGGAGAATCTTTCTGCAAAATCCATGGAGGAGTCATTCTGTTCGGCGCAGATTGTTTTTATCTTTATATAAGATTTTGTATTTACTCGCAGCGATGCCGAATCTCACTCAATCGCGAAATTCTGGAGGAGACGCGCACATCATATCCAGCCCCCGCACAAACAGCAAGTCCCTCGCGCAGAATCCGCTGCGCTAGGCCCATTTGGCTGTATTGGGTCCCTGCGCCTGACTGCGGGGATGCGCGAACCAAGCTCGCCCACTTCCTCCCCAAGCCCCCCACCCCCAGCCCCTTCTCTCCCAACCGCCCACCAATCCCCCTCCTCCTCACCCCCACCCCCATCTCCCTTCCCTTGCTCCCCCTCCCCTCTCTTCCGCCCCTGCTCGGGGTTGACTTGTCCTGTTCGCATTCCCCAACCCCCCCCCCACCCTCCGCCTCTCCCCTCCTCCTCTTCATCCTCGTTATTGCCACTCTCTTATTCGTTGTGCCAGCCTCGCCTTGCCATGTCAATCCCGAGGCGAGGGCGTGGTACATACACCATCACGAACTCCCAATTACGTAATTCGACCACACTGTACCACGCGAGTATCTGTCTGAAACACGCCAAAACCGCTTTCCAGATGACTGTACCGTTTTTCCCCGTTCGAACGGTGCCCCGTTCGTGATTGTATTTACCACGCCATCATTCTATCGGGACATGTGGAATGGACGGGTCAATCCGCAACCTCTCTTGCTGCTCCAGGGTCTGGCCAGCACCTCGTAGCATGTATATTCAAGAAACGTGCCCAGTACTACCAGTACTAGTATTTCGCAAGGTGCTTGGCCTCCAGCGAATTCTCTCTTCACAGGTTCGTGTGAGTAGTAGTTATTACGAGTACATTTCCATTTCGTCGCTTAGATTCCATGAGTGAGTGAAACGACGGCGTGACGATCTTCCTTGGCGTCGTCGACAGCAATGCTTGCAGTTTGACGGTGAGCTTAGAACATCCAATCTGGAAACATATAGTATCCGAGAATGGAAGCAGCTGCAGAAACGGCACGTGTGGCGCTACGGAGTCAATCCTATGGAAATACCAAGGCACATAGGCAACCCTCCTCTAAATACGACGGACCATTTCTGCACAGTCACCACCAGCACCAAAACCATCGCCCTCTCTTCGTCTCAACGACACCCCCCTCCGTTGTTTCCCACGACCTTCCTCGCCTTCTCCGTCCGCCCGCCACCATTCCCCCCCACCTCCCCATGACGCGTCTCCCCGTCCGTCTCCGCGTCTTTCTCCCCACCCTCCTCATCCTCATCCCCTTCCTCCTCCTCCTCTCCGCCAATCCCGTCGTCGCCGACACGCGCCTAATGTCGGGCGGCTTTATCCTCGACGCCGTCCTCTCGCACTGCCGGCCGCACGTGCCAGAGTTGTCGTCTTCTGCTGGCGCTGCCGGGCCGCTCCCGGCCGTCCCCTTCCTCCTCTCGTCTAACTCCGTCATTCGCGGCAAGTGGCGCTACCAAGACCCCTCCACCGCCGCCGCCGCCGCCGCCGCAGCTGCAGCCAATGCAGTTGACGGCGAAAACGGCACTTTGCCGGCCGCGGCGGACGCTCAGCCGGCAGTTCTGCCGGCCGTCCGGCACAAGGTCCTGACGACCGACTCGGGCGCGTTCGATTTCTGGACGGAGCACATCGTGCCGACGGAAAACGGCACGCTCGACGTAGGCGCGCTCGTTTATATCACGTCGCAGACGGAGTGGGCGGAGAGCCACGTGGGCACCGTGGTGGTGCGCGCGGAAGGGTATTTCTCCATGCGCGCGGGGGTGCTGTGCATGGTGGGGTGCCAGAGCCGCCTGGGGGGAGGGGGGGGCGGAGGGGAGGGGGAGGAATCGGCGGAAGCGGAAGATCCGTATGCGGATCCGCGGAGGTGTAACATGCTGCTGGTGCTGAAGTTCAAGCCGAAGAACGAGGTATGGTGGGGGCGTGTACTTGGGATGGCTAAAAATGCGCCCCACCTGGAACCGTGGTTGTGCAAGTTGACCCAAGGCGGTGTAACGTGCTGCTGGTGCTGAAGTTTAAACCCAAGAACGAGGTATGGTGGGACATGTAGATAGTGTTGTTACAGGTGGTGGCGTTACCAGTGGTGGCGTTACAGGTGGTGGCGTTACAGGTGGTGGCGTTACAAGTGGTGGCGTTACAGGTGGTGGCGAAACAAGTGGTGGTGTTAAAGGTGGCGGCGTTACAAGTGGTGGCGTTACAGGTGGTGGCGTGACATGGGGCATGTGTTATTCAGTACAGGCCATCGTACGGTGTGTGCTACAGTTTGCAACATGTACTTGGAAATCTCTTAAGGTGCTATAATGCTGGGGATGAACACTCCTGTCTGTCACAATGTGAGTCAAGTGTGAGGGGAAGGGGGGAGGGACAGAAAAACGAACAGAGAAAAAAATCTGGGGTGGAATGTGCAGCTGGGCAGAAATGTAACACCATGTAAAGCTGGGCAGAAATGTAACACCATGTAAAGCTGGGCAGAAATGTAACACCATGTAAAGCTGGGCAGAAATGTAACACCATGTAAAGCTGGGCAGAAATGTAACACCATGTAAAGCTCGGCAGAAATGTAACACCATGTAAAGCTCGGCAGAAATGTAACACCATGTGGGGGGCCCCAGGGGGGGTGGTGGGGGGGGGGGGGGGGGGAGGGAAGGGGAGACCGAGAGTGGTCCTGAGGCGTATCAAGACAACAATTCTGTGTAGTAATTCGTAGCCCTGTGTTTAGCGATATCAATCGTAACACCTCTGGCAAGGTTGGATCAAGTCAAGGCATCGAGGCTCAATCCACCCGCACGCCCCCTCCCCGCTCCCCTCCCCCCCCCCCCTTCCGCTTGCCCTCTTCCCCCCAACCGCCAGGCTGAGTGGCCGAAGAACGGCCAGGCGCAGGGGGAGGAGCAGCTGGAGCGGATAGCAGTGGCCAAGTATGGCGTCAACGGGGAGGGGCAGGGCACCACGCGTGCACCACACCACACCACACCACACCACACCACACCACACCACTCATTCCTTCCCTGCTGTTCCTCCAAACCCCCCAAACCCCGCCCCCACCCCCCTGTGGCGCACCACCAGGCGGAGTGGAGAAAGAATGCTCAGGCGCAGGCAGAGGAGCGCCTGGAGCGGATTTCAGTGGCCAAGTATGGCGTCAATGGGGAGGGGCAGGCCAACGCTGCTGGTGGTGTGGGAGAGGGAGGGGAAGGGCAAGGGGAAACCCCAGCAGCAGCAGCAGCAGCAGCAGCAGCAGCAGCAGCAGCAGTAGCAGCTGGAGTGGGGGTGATAGACCCTCACACGCTCAAGGAGCGCACGGACATCACCAAAGCGGACATCTTAGACGAGCTGGGGTCCGAGGTGGATGACACGAGCGTGGTGGCGGACGCGCTTGTAATGGAGGGCTCTGTAACGAGTACAGTACTGGCAGAGAAGGCGGGGGAAGGGAGCGAGTACTTTGGCCCGCTGGCCGTGGAGGGGGAGACGGAGTCCCTGAGCCAGCAGGCGGAGCTGTTCGACTGGGACATGGTGGTTTCTGCTGTGCTCTCTGCCTTCCAGGCGCTCGCTGTTTTTTCTCAGGTGAGCTAGTAATCAATCAACCAAGCATGCGTCTCACGACCAGCCAAGCAGGCCGGCACACAGAGGCAGTTGGCCGTGGAGGGGGAGACGGAGTCGCTCAGTCAGCAGGCGGAGCTGTTCGACTGGGACATGGTGGTGTTGGCTGTGCTCTCTGCCTTCCAGGCGCTCGCTGTCTTCGCACAGGTGACCATGCTTCACTCACAACTAAGTAAGCGTGCTTCACTCACAACTAAGTAAGCGTGCTTCACTCACAACTAAGTAAGCGTGCTTCACTCACAACTAAGTAAGCGTGCTTCACTCACAACTAAGTAAGCGTGCTTCACTCACAACTAGGTGAGCGTGCTTCACTCACAACTAGGTGAGCGTGCTTCACTCACAACTAGGTGAGCGTGCTTCACTCACAACTAGGTGAGCGTGCTTCACTCACAACTAGGTGAGCGTGCTTCACTCACAACTAGGTGAGCGTGCTTCACTCACAACTAGGTGAGCGTGCTTCACTCACAACTAGGTGAGCGTGCTTCACTCACAACTAGGTGAGCGTGCTTCACTCACAACTAGGTGAGCGTGCTTCACTCACAACTAGGTGAGCGTGCTTCACTCACTACCCACCCACTGGGCAAGCAGGCAGAGCCGTTGGCAGTGGAGGGGGAGACGGAGTCGCTCACTCAGCAGGCGGAGGTGCTGCGCCCGCTGAGCCCAGGTGCTCCATGCCCGAGCCCAGGTGCTCCAAGCCCGAGCCCAGGTGCTCCAAGCCCGAGCCCAGGTGCTCCATGCACGAGCCCAGGTGCTCCATGCCCGAGCCCAGGTGCTCCAAGCCCGAGCCCAGGTGCTCCATGCCCGAGCCCAGGTGCTCCATGCCCGAGCCTAGGTGCTCCATGCCCGAGCCTAGGTGCTCCATGCCCGAGCCCAGGTGCTCCATGCCCGAGCCCAGGTGCTCCATGCCCGGCCCAGCCATGCCGCCCACGCCCTCATTTTCCACTCGCCTTCGTTTTCTCTCTTTCCCCCCAACCAGGTGCTGCATTCCCGCTCCCACCCCCACGCGCACTTCTCCCCACGTATCTCTACACAAGTTATGGTCTTCGCGGCCTTCTGGCTGCGCGACCTCTACTACCCGCTCTCCTTCCTCTCCTCCGACGTCCTCTCCTACCTGCTCTCTCAGCTCGTCACACGCCTTCGGAGGCGCCTTACATACAATCTCCTTGGTCTCTTTTCGAGCTTTAACTCTGCACTCCCTCATTTTCCACTCGCATTCCCCCCCACCAGGTGCTCCACGCCCGCGCCCACCCCCACGCGCACTTCACCTCGCTCACAATGGTCGCCACGCAGATCCTCGTCTTCGCGGCCTTCTGGCTGCGCGACCTCTACTACCCGCTCTCCTTCCTCTCCTCCGACGTCCTCTCCTATCTCCTCTCTCAGCTCGTCACCCTCCCCCACGCTGTCGAGTTCGCCACCCTCCTCCTCTACATCCTCCTCTTTATCACTGTGGAACGGAAGCGGAAACGGGCCGCTGCGGCGTATGCAGCAGCAGCTAGTGGGCAGGCTGTCAGCCCCTCCTCATCCGCTGCTGTCTACGCCCCCAGGTCCCCCTACTCCCCCTCTTCCCCTTCCTCCTCCTCCTCGTTCCGAGTGGGGCGGAGCGCGGGTATAAGCACGCTGCCTAAAATCACAGCTCCTCCTGCAGAAAGTTCTGGAACTCCCAACCAGCAGCAGCAGCAGCAGCAGGCGCAGTTGCTACCTCCCCCGAGTGACGCCTACGTGGCGCTGGCGGTGATGGGGATCGTGGGCGTGGGCGGCGGCATTCTGTACGTGTGGGACGCCACGGACGTGCTGCTGCAGCTCGCCCACTTCCTCTTCCTCCTCCCTCAATCAATCGCTCTGGTTATCTGGCAGCCGCCGCCCGCTGCCTGCCGCTCCATCACCCTCAAGTTTGCCATTGGCAACTGGGCCTCGCAGGTGCGTTCTGCTGGGACGGGTGGTCTGGCGGTGGGCGTTCTGGGGTAGTTGTGGGAGGGGAAAAGGATTCTGTACGTGTGGGACGCCGCAGACGTGTTGCTGCAGCTCGCCCACTTCCTCTTCCTCCTCCCGCAGTCCATCGCCCTTGTAATCTGGTAGCCGCCGCTCGCTGCCTGCCGCCTTGTCACCCTCAAATTTTGCCATCGGCAAGTGGGCCTCCCTCCCAGGTACGTTCACTTCGGCCGACTCAGGTGCGTCATTGTACTGTGTGTAATGAGTCGATTTTTTAGTTGACTCAAAAATCGACTCATGTCCAGCTAGCCGCTTTCAGTGCTAGCCAAACCATCTTGCCAAGCATGTCATTGTACTGTGTGTAATGAGTCGATTTTTGAGTCGACTCAAAAATCGAGTCATGACCAGCTAGCCGCTTTCAGTGCTAGCCAAACCATCTTGCCAAGCATGTCATTGTACTGTGTGTAATGAGTCGATTTTTGAGTCAACTCAAAAATCGAGTCATGACCAGCTAGCCGCTTTCAGTGCTAGCCAAACCATCTTGCCAAGCATGTCATTGTACTGTGTGTAATGAGTCGATTTTTGAGTCGACTCAAAAATCGAGTCATGACCAGCTAGCCGCTTTCAGTGCTAGCCAAACCATCTTGCCAAGCATGTCATTGTACTGTGTGTAATGAGTCGATTTTTGAGTCGACTCAAAAAATCGAGTCATGACCAGCTAGCCGCTTTCAGTGCTAGCCAAACCATCTTGCCAAGCATGTCATTGTACTGTGTGTAATGAGTCGATTTTTGAGTCGACTCAAAAATCGAGTCATGACCAGCTAGCCGCTTTCAGTGCTAGCCAAACCATCTTGCCAAGCATGTCATTGTACTGTGTGTAATGAGTCGATTTTTTGAGTCGACTCAAAAATCGAGTCATGACCAGCTAGCCGCTTTCAGTGCTAGCCAAACCATCTTGCCAAGCATGTCATTGAACTGTGTGTAATGAGTCGATTTTTGAGTCGACTCAAAAATCGAGTCATGACCAGCTAGCCGCTTTCAGTGCTAGCCAAAACCATCTTGCCAAGCACGTCATTGTACTGTACCCTGACGTCCCCACTTCCGCCCTCACCCTTCCCTCCCTTTCCCTTGCCTTGTTCCCCTCTCTCTCCCCCCTCTCTCCTCTCCCTCCCGACCCTCTCGCCTTCCCTTGCAGTCTGCCTGGCTTATCTTCGACTGCTAGCGACCTCGACTCTGGGCTATGATACCTTCTCCCCCCTCCCTCAGCTGCCCGGATTCTCCTCTCCTGCCTTTCCCCTACCCTGTTCACTGCCGTCTTGCCTTCCTTGCAGTCTGCCTGGCTTATCTTCGACTGCTGGAGACCTCGACTACTGGGCTACGATGCGCTTTTCCCCTTCCCCCACGCCTACTTCTGGCCCTTCTTCATAATCATGACCTGGCAATCTAGCCGTCTTCCTCGCACAATGGCGCTTCGGTCCCCTCTGTGTTACGAACGCGCCGCTACATTTGTATTCAGCCGTGCTGTCGATTCAGGATGAAGAGGATGGTGGCGTGTAGTTTTCGTTGGACGAAGATCTAGGCGACATATAGCAGCGCTGACTAGCTGCGCGAATTGGAAGAAATTGGTTTGATTGAACCTTTTGTCATAAACGAATGATGCGAGTGTGCTTAGACAAAGCCTACAAGAGGTTACGAGTCTGGCTAGCAGTATTAGCGACGTTGTTTTAGCGCGAATATTGCTCTCTCTTCTGTTCCAAGGTCCAATCCACGATACCCATCGTAATCATTATGCGAGTCGCGTTTGACGAATCGGAGCGCTGACGCATTGGACAGCGCGGCACGCAAAGCCCAGAATGTGGGAAAGCCACGCTCTTCATTGGTCAACTTATTCTCCAAAATCACCGCGAGCTGCCACGGCGTCCAGGTCCTAGATTCTTCGGGGATGCCAATGGATGCTGTGGAATGACGTGGTGCGCTTGGCTCCTTTGCAAATTATTGTTTCAGAGTCCCCCTAATCGTCCTCCCCTGTTCGGCACCAGATTTTTCGATTTCGGTTCCAGCAGCCAGACTCAAACCTGAGATAGTAGCGTCGGCGGAACGGAGCCAGTACAGTTTTAACATATATTAGCTGAGGAAGAATACTCCCCTCCAACAAACCCTTAAAACCCGGCCATTGCCGGGACTACTGGTGTGCGAAAATAGAGCAATTGAAAGGCGAGGTGTCCTCCCTCTGCCTCTGCCTTTCTTCGAGATACAGTGCCTCGAAGTTGTCAGCTCAGCAGCAGCAGCACAACCAACAGCACAGCACAGGAGCACTGCCAAGTACCAGGAGCGACGAGAACAAGTGTATTTTGCTCCTCGATTTATCAACCACATCCCAGCGCAGCGCAACGCAGCACGGCACAGCAAAACCTCGAGCTCGCCTCTCTCTTGTGCCGGCCAACCAGCACAGGCAAAGTTTCTCCACCGCGCCGTAGCGAATCAAGAACGCTCCTGCTCTCGCATCCTCCGTGGTTTGTGGCAAGTTTCCGTCTCTGAGCCGCTGACTATCTTTCCGCGGACCTCATTAGCCTTTCTGGCTGTCGCTCTTTCCCCCACCTACCTATATTTTCGTCCACACGCGACTCCCTCTCTCTCGCCGTTCCAGAAGCCACTCTTTGATTCGTAGCGAAAAGCAGCCATGGCGGCCCACGTCGCGCCTCTCTCTCAGAGTCTCCTCGCTCGCAACCGCATCAACGCCGCCATTCCACTCAGCTCGTCCCACAACGTCGTCACCCTGAACAGACGGCTCGGCTGTAGCAACACACGCTCAACCCCCCGCCGGCTCCCCTCGTCTCGCGCTACAGCCGTTCGAGCTGCAGCCGTCAGCGACGCGCCTTCGCGGGTCGCGGATTCGGGCTCGAGCGGGCTGGACCCAACCCTCGCCAAGTCGCCGTTCAAAGTGATTGTAGCGGGCGCGGGAATCGGCGGTCTGGTGTTCGCTCTGGCGTGCAAGAACCGCGGGATCGACGTGGAGGTGATTATAAGGAGGGATTGATTGTTTAGGTGCCTCAGTAGGCCGTGCGCTTCTAGAGGTGACTTTATGCCGTTTCATGGTTCGTCCTCGTTATTATCATGGCTTCATTCCCACATAGTCCTCTCGCTTCGTAATGAAGTAGCGTCGTACCACGCGTGTCCTTCATTCCACTCCATAACATCAGGTCTACGAGCGGGATCTGACCGCGATTCGCGGCGAGGGGCAGTACCGCGGGCCGATTCAGATTCAGAGCAACGCGCTCGCGGCGCTGGAGGCGGTCGACCTGGGCGTGGCCGAGGAGGTGATGTCGGCCGGGTGCATCACGGGGGATCGTATCAACGGGCTTTGCGACGGGCTGACCGGCGAATGGTGCGTCTGAGGTGATGTGCGCGTTACAAGATGACTAGCTGTACTGTATAAGGTGTGTGCGGTCAACCTCTTAGTGTCGACCTGGGCGTGGCGGAGGAGGTGATGGCGGCGGGGTGCATCACGGGCGATCGCATCAACGGGCTCTGCGACGGGCTTACCGGGGAATGGTGGGTAGGTACGCGTTAAATGGTGGTTCGACAGCCGTATAAGGTGATATCGACTCTGAGTGTAGACCTGCGCGTGGCGGAGGAGGCGATGACGGCGGGATGCATCACGGGGGATCGAATTAACGGACTCTGCGACGGGTTGACTGGCGAATGGTGCGTGCAATTGTACCCGCTATAAGATGTCGTTCCACATCAGGTACATCAAGTTCAACACGTTCACGCCAGTAGCTCAGGGGGGGTTATCAGTTACCATTTTTTTTCACCGTTACAAACGCCATGGTATTCTCTTTATCGTCCCCACCAGGCACTTCAAGTTCGACACGTTCACGCCAGCGGCGGAGGGCGGGTTACCAGTGACCCTGTTTGACAGTTACGCAATACCATCGTCATCGTTACTCCCATCTCCCTATAACCGCCCCCAGGTACATCAAGTTCGACACGTTCACGCCGGCGGCGGAGGGCGGGTTGCCAGTGACGCGCGTGATCAGCCGCATGACGCTGCAGCAGATCCTCGTCGATGCTGTTGGCGAGGGCATTATCAGAAACGGATCGACCGTCGTTGACTTCCACGACCAGGGCAAGCAGGTGAGAATACTGGAGAGGGCGGGTTACAAGTAAACGCGGGTTACAAGTAAATGCGCGTTACAAGTAACGCGGGTTTTCACTCACATGGCTCTGCAGCAGATCCTAGTAGACGCTGTGGTGAGGCATGGGTTGACCGTTGTTGACTTCGACGACCAGGGCTAACAGGTGCGTTGACTTGGAAGACCAGGGCAGCAGCAGGGTCTGGCTTCAGGTGCGACAATGATTGTTTGGCTGCAGCTGCACCGCCAAGTCGTTTATGCTTCTCCCCTTTCCCCTCCCCTCCCCTCCTCTCCCCTCCCCTCCCCTCCCCTCCCTTTCCCTCCCCTCCCCTCCCCTCCTCTCCATTATCCTGTCCATTGAACCAGGTGGCTGTAAAGCTGAGTGACGGCAGCACAGTGTACGGCGACATGCTTGTAGGGGCCGACGGAATCCGATCCAAGGTACATACATGCTTGACTGGGGCCTGTATTCCTAAACCGTGCCTTGTCGTAGCTGGTGAATCAGGTGCGGGTGGGACTAAGGTGGTTTTGTGAATCGGGATTCGGGAATTAGCTTAGGCATTCCGCAATGCCTGAACTTCAAATTTTCCTTGTCTCTCATGCTGGCAGGTGCGGGACCTGTTGCTGGGAGTGACGGAGCCAACCTACTCTGACTACACGTGCTACACGGGGATCTGCGACTTTGTGCCGCACGACATTGAGACCGTGGGGTGAGTGTGTGTGTGTGTGGGGGTACACATGGTGCACTAGCTGCCCTAGGGCAGTCCCAAGCCAACCTACTCTGACTGCACGTGCTACTCGGGGATCTGTGACTTCGTGCTGCACGTCATTGAGACCGTGGGGTGAGTGTGCACGCATGCTCCACTGGCTACTCGGATGCATAGACACATGCTTAAGGGTAGAGCCAACCTACTCTGACTACACGTGCTACACTGTCATTGAGCGCGTGCTTGCATGCCCTTGCACCCTAGTTTTGAGGCGCCTCAAAACTAGACGCCTCAAATGTTGAGGCGCCTCAAGACTGAGCGCGTGCTTGCATGCCCTTGCGCCCTTGCCCCTGCTGTGTGCTTCCAACACCTCACCACTCGCATGTGCCGCCTCTCCTCCTCCCCCCACCAGCGACTTTTGAGTCGACTCAAAAGTCACCCTGCTGTGTGCTTTTATCACCTCACCACTCGCATGTGCCCCCTCTCCTCCTCCCCCCACCAGCTACCGCGTGTTTCTGGGCCACCGGCAGTACTTTGTGAGCAGCGACGTGGGGTATGGCAAGATGCAGTGGTACGCCTTCTACAACGAGCCTGCTGGTGGCTCCGACCCCCCCGGCTGTGAGTGCTCGCACGCACCCTCCCACGCACATGGGCATGTGTGGGCACACATAGTCCCATAATCACATGGGCACACATGGGCACACATAGCGGCGTGTGGGGTATGGCAAGATGCAGTGGTACGCCTTCTACAATGAGCCCGCTGGCGGCTCCGACCCTCCCGGCTGCCTCTCTTTGCCTCTGCCTCTCTTTGCCTCCGCCCTGCCCCAACCCCCACCCCCCACCCCCACATTCAGGCTGCAAGCAGCGCCTCTTGGAGCTGTTCGGGCACTGGGCTCCAGGTGTTGTTGATTTGATCCAAGCGACGCCGGAGGAGGACGCGCTGCAGGGGGACATCTGCGAGCGCATCGTCATGCCCTCTTCTTACTCGAGCTGCTAGCTTGCTGTCTCCCCCCCCCCCCTCTCCCCTGCAGGTCGCAAGGAGAGGTTGATGCAGCTCTTCGGGCACTGGGCGGATGGCGTGGTGGACCTCATCCAAGCGACGCCCGAGGAGGACGTGCTGCGGCGGGACATCTACGACCGCATCCCCATCTTCCAGTGGAGCAAAGGGCGCGTCACGCTCATGGGGGACGCTGCGCACGCCATGCAGCCCAACATGGGGCAGGGCGGATGCATGGCCATCGAGGTGAGCCCATCCCCTTCCGTGCCATTCTGTGATGCTTCAACTTGCCATACCACAACATGCCATGCCATGCCATGTTGTGCCGTGCTTTGCCAGACATGCCATGCCATGTCTTACGCCATCCTCTATCTCCTCCATGCGCTCACTTCTCCCCAACTCGCTTTCCCCCTCCCCTCCCACCTCTCGCCCACCTCTCTCCCCCCTCTCGCCCACCTCTCTCCCCCCTCTCTCCCACCTCTCTCCCACCTCTCTCCCACCTCTCTCCCACCTCTCTCCCACCTCTCTCCCACCTCTCTCCCACCTCTTTCCCACCTCTTTCCCACCTCTCTCCCACCTCTCTCCCATCTCTCTCCCACCTCTCTCCCACCTCTCATCCACCTCTCTCCCACCTCTCTCCCACCTCTCTCCCACCTCATGGTCACAGCATGGCGGCTCACCCTCACTCTCACTCGCTCATCCCTCACTCAATCCCTCGCTCCCCACCGGACAAGGCGCTGGAAGGGGCGAGGAAGCGATCGGAGAGCAAGGGGGGAGAGTTGAGGGAGCACGTGGACGTGGCGGGTGTGGTGCTGCAGTACGAGGGGGAGAGGGGAGAGGCGCCTGAGGGCGGGGGCTGTGCACGGCAAGGCATGGCGGCTCACTCTCACTCTCACTCTCAATCTCGCTCTCACTCACTCATCCTTCCCTCGATCCCCACCCCTCCTGCCCCCATCCCCTCCCCTTTCACTGCTCTCAGGGCGGCTTCCAACTGGCCCTAGGCTAGACCTTGACAAGGCGCTGGAGGGAGCTAGAAAGAAATCGGAGAGCAAGGAAGCGATCAGACAGCAAGGGGGGGGGAGCTGAGGGAGCACGTGCACGTGGCAGGCGTGGTGCTGCAATGCGAGGGGGAGAGGCGGCTCAGAGCGGGGGCCGTGCACGGCATAGCATGGCAGCTCGATCTCTCACCCTCACTCACTCCTCACTCCCTCGATCTCCATCGCTCCTGCTCCCATTCCCCACCCATTCCTCACCCCTCAGGACGGCTTCCAACTGGCCCTAGACCTGGACAAGGCGCTGGAGGGAGCTAGAAAGAAATCGGAAAGCAAGGGGGGCGAGTTGAGGGAGCACGTGGACGTGGCGGGCGTGGTGCTGCAGTACGAGGGGGAGCGGCGCCTGAGGGCGGGGGCTGTGCACGGCATGGCGCGGACAGCTGCGATTATGGCGTCCACGTACAGGGCTTACCTGGGGGAGGGCTTTGCCCCACTCTCGGTGAGTTGTGCTCTTTGGCCTTTCGCATTGTCCCGCTGCTAGCTGCACCCTTAAGCTCACGGCATGGCATGGCATGGGCATGGCATGGCATGGCATGGGCATGGCATGGCATGGCATGGGCATGGCATGGCATGGCATGGCATGGACGGGCATTGCATGGCATGGTATGGCATGGCATGGTATGGGCACGGCATGGCATGGCATGGCATGGCATGGCATGGCATGGGCAGGGCATGGCATGGCATGGCATGGCATGGGCATGGAATGGCATGGCATGGCATGGCATGGGCATGGAATGGCATGGCATGGCCATGGCATGGGCATGGGCATGGCATGGGCAGGGCATGGCATGGCATGGGCATGGAATGGCACGGCATAGCCATGGCATGGGCATGGCATGGCATGGGCATGGCATGGCATGGCATGGCGAGGACCACTGCCATCATTGCGTCCACTGGGGGACGCCATGATGGCGTCGCCTTGAGGACCACTTACCACACGTACCTGGGGGAGGGCTGTGCTCCGCTCTCGGTGAGTTGATGCCCTCTGGTTGCGCCCCACTCTCTTGGCAAGATATCCTCGTCTCCTAGTCTTGTTGTCCTCCCAGTTGCACCCTTAGTCTCCTGGCAAGTCATGGCATGGCGCTGACCGGACCCCTGTCAGAATGACTTCTTCCACGTACAGGGCGTACCTGGGAGAGGGCTTTGCTCCTCTCTCGGTGAGTTGAGCTTGCCCTATGCCCCATGCTGCGTCGCCCATAGCCCCTCCTTACCCCCTCGCTCCCCCTCCTCTCTTCTCCCCCGCTTCCTCCCTTTCACCACCCCTTCATGGCTGGTGAACTGGCGGTGCACCCCCACTGGGGCAAGTTGAACTTGAACAGACCCTTATCTTCTCCTCCCGTTTTCTCTCTCCCCCCTAACCTTTCAGTGGCTAAAGAACTGGCGCATCCCCCACTGGGGCAAGAATGCCATACATGCGGCTTCATTAATCCCCTCTCCCCTTCCCCCCCCGCACCCGTTTCCTCCCCCCCGTTTCCCCCCCAGTGGCTGGTGAACTGGCGCATTCCCCACTGGGGCAAGATGGGCGGGCAGGTGGTGATGAAGCTCTTTATGCCAGGCATGCTCAAATGGGTGCTCACCGGCAACACGTGAGTGATGGGTGCTCACGGGCAACACGTGAGTGATGGGCGCTCACTGGCAACACGTGAGCCATGATGTGTTGTGTTCTGTGGCTGGTCACTGGCCCACTGTACGAGACTGTAAACGGGATCTAGTGCGAGCTACCAGGCGGTGATGACGCTCTCCATGCCGCCCATGCTCAAATGGGCTCTCACAGGGAGCACGTGAGTGATGGTGTGGAGAAGGTGCTTTTGAGTGCTAGCAGGTGTGTCGAGTGCCTTGTCAGTTGCTGCTTTGTTCTGCGGTCATGCTTCTCCGCTTTTCCGTTCTCACCTGTCCTCTTCCCTTCCTTCCGATTTCCCCCATCCTCCCCTCCTCCCTTCCTCCCCTCCTCCCCCCTCCCGCCCCTCCGCCCCCATTTCCTCCCCTCATTCTCGGCAGCTTTGCTCTGGAGGGGCGCGCACCCTACTGCCGCATCACTGACAAGGTGAGCAGCCTGAGGGCTCTTCGGGGTTTTTAGGGGTTTGTGAGTTTAGGGGCTCTTCGGATACTGCCGAGGCACCACGTCAAGGTTAGTAATGGCTTACGTTAGGAGGGGGTGACAGTGGGGGGAAGGGAGCGGAGTGGGGTATGGAGTGGGGTATGGAGTGAGATATGGAGTGGGGTATGGAGTGGGGTATGGAGTGGGGTATGGAGTGGGGTATGGAGTGGGGTATTGAGTGGGGTATTGAGTGAGGAAGCGACATTTCTTTCATCCTTATTCTATGCGATGGTTGTTTCGCTCGTCACTCACCTCCTCATCCACCTCCACCTCTAGTTCTGAGCCGCCTCAATACTAGTCTGGTTACTCATCCCCTCCTCCACCTCCACCTCTCATGCTCCTCTCCTCCCTCCCCATATCAGGCGAGTGAAAACCTGCCAAGTGGATGGCGGACAACGACGCTGATGCATTAGAGCGCGCAACGGAGGCCGAGTGGTTCCTGAGGCATGAAAGGCGACTGTTTGCTCTCTCCTCCCCCCCCCCCCTCCATTAGGCGAGCGAGAACCTCGCCAAGTGGATGGAGGACGACGATGCGTTGGAGCGAGCAACAGAGGCCGAGTGGTTCCTGCTGCCCGCCGCTGACCGCATGCCCCTCTCCGGCACCACCACTGACTCCGGCCGACCCATTCTGCCCCTCGCTGTGGCTGTGACGCCTGAGGGCGCGCCTGCTTCCACCATCACGTCGGCCATCACCATCGTCGGGTGAGAGGTCCTTCCTGCATCATCCCGGGCTCGTCTCTCGTCAGAGGCCGAGTGGTTTCTTCCTGCTGCCTGCATCGATACACATGCTGGGACTGGGACTGTCTCTCACTCCGGCTGGCCCATTCTGCCCCTCGCTGTGGCTGTGACGCCTTAGGGCGCCCCCGCTTCCACGATCACGGCTGCTATCACCACCTTCTGGTGAGAACTCCTTCCTCTGCTGTAGCTGCCCCTCACTGGGACTGTCACCCACTCCAGCCGGCCCATTCCTCCCATTGCTGCCGCGCTTCCACCGTGACATCTGCCAGCACCACCGTTGGGTGAGCATCCCTTTCTGGTCTGCCAGCACCAGTATTTTGAGTCGAGTCTGGTCTGCCAGCACCAGTATTTTGAGTCGAGTCTGGTCTGCCAGCACCAGTATTTTGAGTCGAGTCTGGTCTGCCAGCACCAGTATTTTGAGTCGAGTCTGGTCTGCCAGCACCAGTATTTTGAGTCGAGTCTGGTCTGCCAGAATCCCTTCTGCCAAAACCCGCCATGCCTTCTCCAGCACCATCTTCGGGTGAGCGCCCCTTGCTGAACCTTGGTATTTCCTCTGACCACGTGGCTCTTGCGCATCACCCCGGCCAGCTACGCACATCCTCCTCCCTCCTCTCCCTTTCTTCCCTCCACTCCCACCGCTCCTCTCCCCTTCCTCACTCACTCCCCTCCGCTCTGCAGAGTTTGCACCCGGCAGTAACACAGCAGGCCCGCAGCCGTTTTCTCGTCGTCGGCCTCGGCCAGCTGTGCAGAGTGTGCGCGTGCCAGCGCCGCAGCAGTCATCTCATCGTCTTTCCCACCCCAAATCCACTTCTCCTTCTCTCCTACCCCCTTACCCTCTCTCTCCCGTATCTCCCAAACAGCTCTGCAGAGTGTGCACCAGCTAGCGGCGCAGCAGCTGTCATCTCCCTCCCTGGGGTACGTTCAGCACTCTCCTCCCCGTCGTCCTCTTCCCGCCTTCTCCACCCCCCGCTCCCCTCACCCCCCCACCCCCCCCGCTCCCCCTCCTCCCTTCTCCCCACCACCACGATCCCTCATACACCAACCACCCTCTCCCTCCCCTCCGGTTTTGGGTAGGCTGCATCCCAAGTTCCTTAGTCCCTTAGGCCTTGTTTCTTGATTTTGATTCACATAAGAGAGGACTGGCTTGCCCTTGCTGTAGGAGTGCAATCGAGTCAAGAGCCAGATGCGTCAAGAGCCAGTTCCATCATGAATTCGACTTCACGACTGCTCGTTTCACAGTGACATGCACTCTGCCCTTTCACTCTGACACGCACTCTGCCCTCTCACTCTGACATGCACTCTGCCCTTTCATTCTGACATGCACTCTGCCCTTTCACTCTGACATGCACTCTGCCCTTTCACTCTGACATGCACTCTGCCCTTTCACTCTGACATGCACTCTGCCCTTTCATTCTGATATGCACTCTGCCCTTTCACTCTGACATGCACTCTGCCCTTTCACTCTGACATGCACTCTGCCCTTTCACTCTGACATGCTCTCTGCCCTTCACACTGCCTGCTTCCTTGCCTGATCCTTTGCTTCTCGTTGTCTTGTCTTGTCTTGTCATGGCATGGCATGGCATGGCATGGCAACAACGTTTAATGTCAACAACGTTCGTCGTTCAACCAGGTGGAGGAGAAGCATTGCCGCATTGAGAGTCGCAGCGACCACACCTTCTATGTGACCGACCTGAGCCAGTCCCAGGGCACCTGGATCCTCAGGTAGGGCTGTCGGCACTTGTTCAGACACACACAGTTGGTTGCAACCAGCACTGTCATCAGGTACAGGTAGCGAGCACACCTTTTATGTGACCGGCCTGAGCCAGTCCCAGGGCATCTGGATCCTCAGGTCGGGATGTCGGCAGTTATCTGCGCCTCTGTTACAATCAATCTCTGGTCTCTTTCACAATCTCCTCCCTGGAATCAACAGGGCGCCCTCCAAGCTCACTCCCATCGCACACACCCATCAGTACATCCATATCTCTCTCCCAACCTCCTCACCTCCCCTCCAGAGTGGACGGAGCTCGCTCCAAGCTCACTCCCGGCTCGCCCACTCGACTGCACCCGGGTGACTCCCTCCAGTTCGGACCAAATCCCGAGGTCAGTGAACCAAACCCCGAGGTCAGTGAATCAAACCCCGAGGTCAGTGAATCAAACCCCGAGGTCAGTGAATCAAACCCCGAGGGCAGTGAATCAAACCCCGAGGGCAGTGAATCAAACCCCGAGGTCAGTGAATCAAACCCCGAGGGCAGTGAATCAAACCCCAAGGTCAGTGAATCAAACCCCGAGGGCAGTGAATCAAACCCCGAGGGCAGTGAATCAAACCCCAAGGTCAGTGAATCAAACCCCGAGGTCAGTGAATCAAACCCCGAGGTCAGTGAATCAAACCCCGAGGTCAGTGAATCAAACCCCGAGGTCAGTGAATTGGACGCTGAGGTCAATCAATCAAACCCCGAGGTCAGTGAATCGAACCGTGAGGTCAGCTGACAAGAGTGCAGTCCACCTTCAGAACCCGTAGTCTAATTTATGGCGCGTTTCTCTGCCCTTTCCCTGTGTGCTACTGTGTGTGCGATGTGCTGGAGCAATGTTGGCTGTGATCACTCATCAGGCTCTCTTCCGCATCAAGCTGAGGAAGGCGGAGGACAGCGGTCGGGGAAAGGAAGCCATTGCAGCTGCGACTGCCTAGAATGGCATGGAGTGTTAATGCTCCATGCTCCCATAACTGCTCTGTGATGCTTTGAAACAATGCCAGGAATGATGGCGAAGTGAGCAAATCGCAAGGTCTGGTTTCCAGATTCTGTTCTTTCCTAATGTACAGTAATGTAGTATAGACCTTGAAACTGGAAGTGATGGGGAAAGTCACTCTATGATATGGTACAGAAGATATTCCTTTCCCAGTGTCATACCTAACAGAATAATTGAAATGATGGTAAAGTGAGAGTACACACAAATATATCTAAGTTTTGTATCCTCTAAGAGGTGACTCTATACAGTCTATACAAACATGACAAATACACATGTTTGACACACCCCCTAGACTGCATAGGGGAATACCCTAAACAAGCAGCTCAGGGCGGCACTACTAGTCCAACCTCTGAGACAAGAGTCTGAGCGACCGGTCAGAAGGAGTACAGACAAGGCAAGCACAAGAGCAGGGCGGCATTACTAGTCCAGCCACTGGGAGAGGACACAAGTCCAGTCTGAGTATACATATAAAGGACAGTACAAAGTCAAGGTCCTAGCAAGTGAGAGGCTACATGAACTAGACCAAGCTGTACACAGTGCCGCTGATGATCTTTAGGCGCAAGCGCCTTCGTAAAGATATCAGCCGTGTTGGCACCTGAGGCCAAGTGTACTACGCGAGCCTGACGTCGCTGCTGTAGCTCACGCAGGAGGAAGTACCGCAGCTGAATGTGCTTCGCTCTGCCCTCGAGTCGAGGCTCCTGACACAGGAGGATCATGGCCCTGTTGTCAGCGAACAGGACCGGGGCAGAGCTAGGTCGCTCACCTAAGTCAGTGAGCAAGAAGGTCAGCCAGCGGAGCTCCTGTGCCGCCATGGCACCGGCGTAGATCTCAGCCTCACAGCTGGACTGTGCAACAGACGAGGAGCGAGTAGCTCTCCACGAGACGGCACCTGAGCCAAGGCTGAAGCAGTAGCCCTGGGTAGACCGGAGTGTCTCAGCGTCGTCTGCCCACGAAGCGTCTGTGTGCCCAGTAAGGACCGCTGGCCTGCGTCCTCCTAGCACTAACCCCATGCCCGATGTACTAGCAAGATAACGCAGAACCCTCTTAGCGGCAGACCAGTGCTGCGGTCGGTGTCTGCCTGTGGCCACAAAGCGAGCCAGGATGCTGAGAGGGTATGCGAGATCTGGGCGAGTGCAAGTCATCAGGTACATGAGGCAACCCACCAGCTCTGCGTAGGGGCCGCTGGGCTCTACCAACTCCTCAGGCACTGGAGCGGAGAGCCTGTGGTCTACAGGCAGAGGGGTGGGCTGTGCAGAGGAGAACTGAAGGCTGAACCTCTGAAGGACCTGGCGCACCAAGTGTGACTGAGTCAGGGTGATGGTGCGCGCAGCTCTGTCCCTGGAGATCTGCAAGCCAAGGTAACGGCGCAGTTCTCCAAGGTCAGTGCAGGTGTGTCTCTTCAGCAGCTCTGCCTTCACGGAGGCCAGCGCGTCCCTGTCTGCTGTGGCAAAGACCAGGTCGTCGACGTAAACGAGGATGTAGAACGGAGTCTGGCCAGCACGAACGAAGAGTGAAGGGTCTGCAGAAGACGGAAAGAACTGCAGGTCAGCAAGCGTAGCTCGCAGAGTGTCGTGCCACTCACGGGGAGCCTGGCGCAGGCCGTAGACGGGGCGCCGCAGGAGCCACTGGGTCCCAGGAGGGAAGGTGCCAGTAAAGCCCGGAGGGCGGCGCAGGTAGACCTGCTCGTGTAGGCTGCCCTGAAGGAAGGCAGTGGAGAAGTCGAGGGAGTGAAGCTCGTAGTCACGCTGAGCAGCTAGGTGTAACAGAACCCGAAGAGTAGTCATCTTCGGGGTCGGAGCGAAAGTCTGGAAGAAGTCCACCCCCTCGCGCTGACTGAAGCCTCTAGCCACATAGCGCGCCTTGAAGACAGGCGGCTCTCCAGGAGGGCGCTTCACCTTGAAGAGCCAGCGGCCATCGACTACGTTCACCCCAGGTGGGGGAACTGCGTCGACGAAGGTGCCGGTGGATCTCCAAGATGCCATCTCCTGCTCCATGGCAGCTATCCACTGCGAGGCCCAGGGTCCCGAAGTCGCCTCAGCGTAAGTGCGAGGGGTCGGGATGTCGAAAGCGTCTGGGTCACCCTCAGGGACTAGCAGCATGGAACAGAGATGGGGAGCAGCCTCGGAGAGGAAAGCAAGCTCGAACTGGCGGTCCTCCAGGACGTCACTGCCAAGGGCAGGAGCACCCCCGACAGACGGAGGACAGGCAGGGTCAGAGACCAGAGCGGTGGCGTAGTCAAGGCGGCGGGTAGAGGCGAAGTCAGCGACAGCAGCGACAAGAGTGTCAAGGCACGAGACTGGAACAGACGGGTCGGTAACGAGAGAGGCAAGGACGCGAGGAACAAGAGGACGAGCGGCACGAAGGTAGTCGGACAGCGGGGGGGGCGCAACAACAAGGGAGGACGGAGGAGGCGACGGCAGAAGGGGAGGACGAGACGCGTGTGAACGAAGCAACATAGGGTGGGAGCGCAGGACAGGCGAGGCACGACGAGCACGGGAGGGACGGTGAGACCAGACGTGCGATGGAGGAGTCGGGTCAGGAGACAGGGGAGGGGACACAGGAGGGGAACGAGGGGGGAGACGGGCCGGGGACGAGTCCGGCGGAGGGAAAACAGGGCCGTAGACAGGAAGAGGAGGAGACGGTCGGGGAGGAACTGACGCAGGGTCGGGGGACGGAAGGCCGAGCAGGCGAAGGGCGGACACCGGCGGGGACTGCTGCTGCGGCGGCACAACGGCGACACCTGGACCGCAAGCTGCTCCTCGGCTACCACCGGCACTCTCCACACCCGCACCCCCAGAGGGACCACCCTCAGGGCGACCGGGACGAGCACCCCCAGAGTCAGCGAACGGGGGCTGCGACTGCGGCGGCGGCGACGGCGACGGGTGCACTGGCGGCAGGGACGGCGGAGGAGGGACTGGGGAGGGGACACCTGGGGAGGGGCGGCCGGCGAGGACTGCACCGGAGGGCCACCAGAGTCAGAAGACTCCTCAACCGGGTCCACGGACGGAAGGGGGGTGACATGGGAGACACCAGAGGGGGCGGGACGGGGAGGAGGAGGAGGAGGGGCAGGGACTACCGGGGAAGGGGTGACCAGGAACAGGGGGGGGTAACCGGGGGACCACGGTGGGGGAAGCGGCGGTAGTAGGAGACGGACTCGTCAAAGGTGACGTCACGAGAGTGAAAGAAGCGGTGAGACGGCGGGTGGTAAAAGTGCCAGTCGGACGCGTCAAGGGGAAAACCGAGGAAGACGCAGGGAAGGGTGCGGGCAGTGAGCTTGTCCGTGCCGGAGGCACGGACGTGAGCAAGGCAGCCCCAGACGTGGAACGCAGACGCGTCACCAGGAGACCCAGTCCACAGACGGGTCGGCGAAACCTGCGGCTGCTGAGGGTGCGGCCACAGGTTAAGCTGGTGAGAAGCGTAGCGCACAGCGAACGGCCACAGAAAATGGGGTGCACTCGCATGGACCATGGAGATGCGAGCGACCTCCATGACCAAGCCGATGCGTCGCTCAGCGACCCCATTCTGCTGTGGGGAGTCCGGTAGGGTGAACGTCTGGGTGATGCCCTCCGCACGACAAAAGCGACCAAGGACACCTGAGGCAAACTCGCCACCACGGTCTGAGTGAAGACGCAAGACAGGGAGACCGCGGTGGACACGCGCAGAGACAAGCCAGGGGATGAGGGCGCCAGGCACGTCGGCCTTGCGCTCCAGGGGAAAGACTGTGGTGTAACGAGTGAAGTCGTCGACAAGCACAAGGAAGTAGCGCTCGCGACGCGGCCCAGGGACGGGGGCGGGGCCCCAGACGTCCAGGTGCAGGGTCTGCAGCGGCGCGGCGGTAGGGGGGAACGAGGAGGAGTGAGGGGCACGGCGAAGCCGACCCTCGACACAAGGCGTGCAAGGTGGAGCTGGGGAGGAGGGAAACGCGGGGAGTGAACCTGGGAGACCAAGGACAAGACCGTGCTGGGACATGTGACGCAGACGCGGGAGCGCAGGGTGACCTAGGCGGTGGTGCCACAGGAGGGTCGGGTGAGTGAGGGAGCGACAGGAGCAGGCAGCAGCAACCTGGGTAGACACAGCCACCTGAGGGGGCGCTCCAGCCGGGGGGGGCACGGTGTCCAGAGTGAACAGGCCGGACACCGGGTCCCGGGGGAACGTGGACAGGGGGGCACCAGTGGCGGCCTCGGTACAGACAGCATACCGCTCGTGACCAGGGAACGTAGTGGTGACGCCAAGGTCCTGGAGGCAGCCGACACCAACTAGGTTCCTGGAGAACGAGGGGATATGCAGACCTGTAAGAGAGCCCGAAGGAACCGCCGGACAGGGAAGGGTGGTGGAACCGCGGGCGACTACCGGGCCGCCGGAGGGGTCAGCAAGAGAAACGGCAGCAGGAACAGGAAGCGGCGTCAGGGTGGTGGAGTCGCGGAAGAAACACCGAGAGGCGCCAGAGTCCAAGGTGAAGGAAAGCGAAGCCGAGGGGTCTGGCGACGGAACGACGGCAGAAGCACCAAGACTACACAAAGCAGGGGATCCTACGCCTGACGCAGCAGGGGAGGCTAAGCTAGGCACACCTACACTAGGCAACAGTGAGTAATAAGTCGGAAGCACACTAGAGTCATCAGCATACATCACATGCAGAGCAGAAACAATGGCATCCATGTCCATATCAAAGATCTGAATCTGACGACTAAGCAAACTGTGCCAGTCCGGGAGGTCTGGCGACGGGCCGAAACGCTGACGAAAGAGGTCGTCCAG
Organism: Closterium sp. NIES-67; assembly: GCA_027943415.1. Lineage (NCBI taxonomy): Eukaryota > Viridiplantae > Streptophyta > Zygnematophyceae > Desmidiales > Closteriaceae > Closterium > Closterium sp. NIES-67. Next base: position 35,124 of record BQMB01000501.1, on the reverse strand, counting down.
GCGACGAAAGCAGCGGGGAGTGGAGTGACCGATCTTACCGCAAACGAAACCGCGGCGAGGACCGGTCTGGATCTGGTACTGACAACGCCCGCCGGCAGAGCCACCACGCGGCACACCACCACGCGCCCGTCCACCGCCAGCGCCGGGCCACCCTGGCGGGAGAACACTCGTCTGCCGCGGCTGCGACGGCTGCTGCGGCTGCTGCGAAAGCTGCGACTACGGCGGCTGCTGCGGCTGCTGCAACTGCAGGGGCGGCGACTCAGCTGGACTGGGCAGGGTCCCCTCGTTCGCTCCAGCACCAGGCGACCCGACCCCACCACTACCCCCGCCCGCACCCCCGCCGCCCCCTCCGCCGCGCCCAGCCTTGGGGCGGCGGCCCTTCCCAGAACGGGCCTGCGCTGCAGCAGCAGTCTCAGCCACTGCGGCAGAGCCGTCGGAGAAGGTACACTGAGCGGGGGCACAACCCTGAAAGATAGGGACCGGCACGACACCGCTCGCCTGGGCGATGGAGCGGTGACGGGTCTCTATCACAGTCAGGGTGTCGACAAAGTCAGTGAGGGTGAGGTCTGCGGGGTGAACACTAAGGAAGCGGTCGCGGGCGACAGCAAGGCGGTCAGGGAGGCGGGTGGCAAGCAGGTAGAGGGTAGAGGTAATGGGCGGCTGGTGGGCTCTAAGCTGTGCGTCAGTGCATGCGGCGCGCCAGGTCTCCTCTATCGAGCGCAGGTGGGCAGCGAGGTCAGAGACAGTGGGGAACGAAGCAAGGTCAGGAAAGAGCAGCGGGAGGATCAGGCGACCCACCGAGGCAGCCGGAGGGGTGGAATAGCGCTTGATGACAGCATCTAAGTATGCCTGAGCAGTAGTGAGGGACCTAAAGCGAGGACGCTCGGACGGGGGGAGGGCGGTGCTAATGGCAAGCTGGGCGACAGCATCGCGAGAAAGCCAGACAGAGCGCGCACGGGCAGTGGCAGCAGTAGACTCACGCTCAGTGGGTGTGGGGTCAGCGGGCAGAATAGCAGGAGGGTCTGGGCAGGGGAGCGTACCGTCAAGGTGTGCGGAAAGCGGTTCACCATCCTGCCGCTGGCCAGTGAGTTGGCGGCGGAGGTCGGCAAGCCACGCCTCGAACTCTAGGGGCTGACCTTCAGCGTCGAAGCGAAGCTCCGCCGCCATCAGGAACAGTCCAGTGCTGTGCAGGGCGGTGCAGCTAGGTGGGGTGCGGTGCAGTGCGATACAGTGCGGTGCAGTGCGGTGCAGTGCGGTACTGTGCGGTACAGTGCGGTGCAGTGCGGTGCAGTGCGGTACAGTGCGGTGCAGTGCGGTGCAGGGCAGCACGGAGCAGGGCGGGGTGGGGGGGGGGGGGGGGGGGGGGGGACCGTACGAGTGAGGAGGACGGGGCCGGGGCTGGCCCGACGGGGCCGGGCGGGCGCGACGGGGCCGGGCTGATGCGACAGGGCCGGGACGGGGCGACGGGGCCGAGCGGGCGCGACGGGGCCGGGCTGGGGCGACGGGGCCGGGCGAGTGCGGCAGGGCCGGGCCGGTGCGACGGGGCCGGGCGAGCGGGACGGCGGCCGGGCTGGTGCGACGGGGCCGGGCGGCTGTGACGGGGCCGGCAGGGTGCGACGGGGCCGGGCGGGTGCGACGGGGCCGGGCGGCTGCGACGGGGCCGGGCGAGCGCGACGGGCCGGGCAGGGTGCGACGGCGCCGGGCGGGCGCAACGGGCCGGGCGGCGGCGACGGCGCCGGGCGGGCGCGACGGGGCCGGGCGGCGGCGACGGCGCCGGGCGGGCGCGACGGGGCCTGGCGGCGGCGACGGCGCCGGGCGGGCGCGACGGGCCGGGCGGCGGCGACGGGGTCGGGCGGGCGCGACGGCGCCGGGCGGGCACGACGGGGCCGGGCGGTGGCGACGGGTACGACGCGGCCGAGGAGGGTCGCTACGGGGCCCAGGAGGGGCACGACGGGGGGCCCAGGAGAGGCGCTACGAAGCCCAGGAGGGGCGCGACGAGGCCCAGGAGGGGCGCTACGGGGCCTGGGAGGGGCGCGACGGGGCCTGGGAGGGGCGCGCGGGCAGGAGGGGCGCTACAGGCCCAGGAGGGCGCGACGGGGCCCAGGAGGGGCGCTACGGGGCCCAGGAGGGGCGCGACGGGGCCCAGGAGGGGCGCTACGGAGCCCAGGAGGGGCGCGAAAGAGCCCAGGAGGGGCGCTACGAGGCCTGGGAGGAGCGCGATGGGGCCCAGGAGGGGCGCTAGGGGGCCTGGGAGGAGCGCGACGGGGCCTGGGAGGAGCGCGACGGGGCCCAGGAGGGGCGCTAGGGGGCATGAGCGGAAGCGGTAGGTGGGGGGGGGGGGGGGATCCTATCTACGCTCTGATACCATAACAGAATAATTGAAATGATGGTAAAGTGAGAGTACACACAAATATATCTAAGTTTTGTATCCTCTAAGAGGTGACTCTATACAGTCTATACAAACATGACAAATACACATGTTTGACAATACCTCCAAACCACAAGCAAGGTCTGGTTTCCAGATTCTGTTCTTTCCTAATGTACAGGAATGTAGTATAGACCTTGAAACTGGAAGTGATGGGGAAAGGTACAGAAGATATTCCTTTCCCACAAGCCTCCTGCAGCCTGCTGACTGTGTGAAGTCTTCTCCATTGGCCGAAGTGTGCAGCCAGTAGCCCCCATGGCTCCCCCCTCCACCTCCCTCCCCACTGGTCAAGTGGGATCAACTGGGTGGCATCAACTGAGTGTTGAGACATCTGCCACTCATTCCAAAAGATGGCTCCCAATTCTTTCTTTTTGTCAGAAGAGATTGTTCCAGAGGAGATTGTGCCAGAGATGAGATAGGGACAGAGAGGGCCCACGACGAACCTTTCACCATTGGAAAACAACGGTGTCTGTTCATTCTGAACTTTCCTACATTTTGATTCACAGAAAACCTTTGATTGTTGTCATTCTAAACAAACCATTCGATTCCAAAACTGGTGCAACTTTAATTTACAGTTTCACAAGAGAAAAAGTAAGGTCTAAGCTAAGGACGGAATCATCGCCGGCTGCTGGCTTCCTCAGCAGCAAGGTCGAACATCCGCTCCAGAGCATACATGTTCTCCAGCGTCTCACTGACCGTCCTCGCATCGCTGCCGTCGCTCCGCAGGTGGGTCATGGGTCCGTGCAGAATCTTGTTCACGATGCCCTTGCTCAGCTCCTCGATCAGCTTCTTCTGCTTCTTCGTCGGCTCCTCGCCCATCTTCGCCAGGATTCTGTCCAGCTCAGCCTGCCTGATTCCCTCAATTTTCTGGCGCAGCTTCTTGATGGTCGGGACGGTTTCAAGCGAATCCCTCCACGCGTCGAAGGCCTGGAGCTCGTCCTCGATAATAGCCTGAGCCTCCAGGGCCTTCTTTCTCCTCTCCTCCTTGTTAGCAGCAACCACCTCCTTCAGATCATCAACATTGTACACCCTGGTCTGCTGGACATTGGCGACGCATGAGCCAACATTGCGAGGGACGGAGATATCAATGAAGTGCCTGACGCCGTCGGTGAGATCGCCAGCAGGAGGAAGGCCCTGGACGTTGGCCTCCTCAAACAGAAGCGTCTCTGAAGCCGTGCTGGTGAAAACCACCTCGGCCTCGGCAGCTGCTTGCATCATGTCAGGAAGCGGCCTGTAGATGAGCGTGGCGTCGGGGAATTCCGACTGCAGCTGCTCTACACTCCCTAGGGACCTGTTCACAACGGTCATGGTGCTGCAGCCCTTGGAGAGCAGATGCTTCACCAGGAGACGGGACATCTTGCCAGCTCCGACGATCATCACACGGGCTTCCTTGAGCCCAGCTTCAGGGAGCTTCATGGCCGCGAGCTCGACGGCAGCAGAGCTGACGGACACGGCACCGGAGGCGATGCTGGTCTCGGTACGCACACGCTTGCCGGCCTCGATCGCCTGCTTGAAGAGACCGTTGAGGTTGCGTCCGAAGCCCTCGGCAGCCTGGCCGACCTTGAACACCTGCTTCACCTGAGCGAGGATCTGACCCTCTCCGAGCACCAGCGAGTCCAGGCCGGACGAGACGCGGAGGAGGTGCTGAGTAGCGTCCCTCTGGCGGAGAAGGAAGAGGTGCTGGCGAAGCTCCTCGACGGGAACACCGCTCGACTGAAGAGGGGTGAATCGGGATAAAAGGTTGGAACATTAATACCACGAAAAGACTCCCGGATTCATCCAATAATCTTTCCGATTCGGGAAAAAGGGTACGGAATGCAAAGCGAACGTGGCTCACCTTCGACATCCACTCGGTGACCTCGCGAATGCCCCTGTGCCACGAGAGCGCCACGACGTAGATTTCCATGCGGTTGCATGTGCTCAGAACAGCGGCCTCCTCAATGTGGGGGTACTCGCAGAGCTCTCCGATGGCTCGGGGCCACTCGGCTTCGGGGACGGCGAGCTTCTCACGCATCGAGACGGGAGCGGTGTGGACGCTCAGACCGACGACAATGATGCTGCTCTTCTCGCTCGTGTACCCTGAGACGATCCAGGGTAGGATGAAGCAATTTGCACTGTTAGCTGAGGTTCGTGTTTCATTGCGTTATGGCTCGTTCAAAAGGAAATTGCAGACTGCGACAGGTTCAACGCTAATGCACAACGCTGGGAACGTACTGTTGGTGTTGGCGACCCGCAGTTGCTCGAGAGCAGCAGCGCTGTTAGCTCGGAGCTTGTGGGTCCCGGGAGGGCCAGAAGACAGAGAAGCCGACACAGGGGAGATAGTCCTGGCGACAGGAACGGCCTGACGACGAGCGACATTGAGCTTCTCTCCAAGCAACGAGCTTTCCTTCAGGTAAACCTGCTCCTTGGCCTTCAAGGCCTCCACACCTTCCGCGCGGGGAAGGGTGGAAATCCCACGAGCAGCAACATAGCTGACAGAAGCCATGTCGGGCTTGTTGGGACAAACCAGTCAGGAAGAAAGACTAACGACTGGGTAAGGGATCGAAAATCGATCAACCCGTGGAAGTTGAACTTTCAACGGTTAGCTTTCCTCGGGCAAGGATGGCACGAGGAGAGCTCGTCGACAAGCTATGGCTGCCGTGAGATAAAGAGATCAGGAGCGTGTCAAGCAGATGTCATACTGGTGACTGGGCAAGGGGAAGCGGTAAGGGGGAGCAGGCTGGGCAAAACCTGACTGCTCCGCCCCAGCAGAAATCAAGCCTTGCCGCCAGCGGAACCACCAGCTGCCAGCCTGACCAGCAGCCCAGGGCACAGAGAGGGGTGCAGAGAGCGTGGGATCCCTGGGGAGGGCCCTCTGGCTTGGGTTCAGCGCTGGGCGAGGCATCCTGTTCGCAGGATTCTGTCGCCAATAACTATGGGTTCGTGGTAGTGCGAATCTGAAATCCTATTCGCCATCGAGATCACGAAAGCGATCCACGTCGGATGTGTGACCCTAAGGATGACCACGTCATTGGGCCGTTGTGGGAGGGGATGATGAGCCTTGGGGTTGCTCCACGACAGCGGCAACTTCCAGCTTTGTACGAACCTTATTCGTAGGTTCGGGGTGTCGAGATCGCCAGACCTAACCTCGAAACGCAGTTTCCAAAGCTACAGAACACCTGGTTTTACCTCAGAAGTTGACGGTTTTTCGAGGAGGTTCTGGAATGTTTTTAGCTACGAGGAAGTTGCGATGTTGGCTGACGGTAAAACATCGGATGCATTTCTGATTTTTCGTTGACAGGTCATCCCACAAAATTCGGATGAATTCACAGCCACCGTCACAAAAATTCCAAGCCAACAGCGCAAACCGTGTCGGCGAGGAGTCGCACATGAATGGTTTTGCGAAACGCACTGTTACGAACCACTCATGGAACAGCAAGAAGGAACTCTCTACCAATGTATTACCTTCGAATACAACTAGGCATCCATCCAATCATTACAATGCGTCAATGTCAACATGCACACAGCTATGCTACTGAGGAGCCCATCAGAACAAAGCTGCAAAGACAGCTTCAAAGTGACCCATGCACTTCCAAAATTCATGCAGCCGCTGTTGTGCATACGCCATGTAGTCAAAACCAGCATCTGAGACTGCCGCCTGCCGTGAGAAGTCATCAGGTGCGAAAAGGGTAGAGCAAACAGAATAGACTGGCTTGACATGGCATTCTGACATCACTGCATTCTGAAAGAAACTGTCAAACGCAAGACGAGGGCAGCACAAATCATAAGCACCGTCTACAAAGCCTAAAATGACGTACCGAAATGATGCCCCAGAGGAACCAATGCAGATGGCATACTGGAAGAAACACATCCACAGCTTGCATAAGCCCTCCGCGTCACTGGCATCAAGGCTGCTTGTAAGGGGGAGACCACTGTAGCTGGAGCTGCTTTCAGCATCAAAGCAGAGGTTGGGACAGGTATGGGAAGGCCTGGTGGCGAGATAGCTGTCGATGAACCACCGCTGCTCGTCCTCAGCTGGCAAGAATGGGGATGAGGGGTTGGGGCCAGCCAAGGGTTTGGGGGCCAGCGAGGGGGTTGTGTGAGTGTGGGTCAATATATGGCGTGGTGGGTTGAACGCTGGTGAGTGTCTAGACAGTGCATGTGTGTTGTGACTGTGTTGCATGCTGTGTTGAACTGTCACATGCTGTGTTGAGCTGTCACACGATGAAAGAAGGCGCGAGAAGTCACTTTTGAAGGGGTACAAGAACACACAGCAGGGTATAATTCACAAGGGCTTTCCTGGTCGTCTAGGAGGTGTGGCTGTGAGCTGTCACATCTGGTTGCCACAGGCCAGGCCAGGAGCACAAGCTGAGAGTGGCACATGAAGTCCCACAGGGCAACAAAAACACTCACAAGGGTACTTGCTGTAGTCCAGGAGGTGAGGCTGAGGGCTGTCATCGTTGGCTGCTTCAGGCTACATCAAGTCCCACAGGGCTGAGGGTGGCTGAGAGTGGCACATGAAATCCCACAGGGCTACATACATACTCACAAGGGTACCTGCTGTAGTCCAGGAGGTGAGGCTGAGGGCTGTCATAGTCGGCTGCCATCTCACAGAAGTGGTTGGCCATGTCAAACGCCACGTGGGCATAGCCACTGTACTCGTAGTCCTGGGATAGCGGGGTAGTGGAAGGAGGGGGAAGGAAGGGAGGATGAAAATAAATAGAGGGGGGGGGAGGTTTGGCAGAAGGCACAAGGGGTTTGCAATGTCAAACGCCACGTGGGCATAGCCACCGTACTCGTAGTCCTGGGATAGTGGGATAGTGGCGATGGGGATGTGCGAGGGGGAGTAGAAAGGATGACGGAATAGAAAAGGATGGAGAATGCAACGGACACAAGTGAGCTGAGCATAGCCAATGTTGCCGTAGTCCTGGGATGCTGAGAAGGTAACAGGATCGGTTGGAAGGATGAGTGGGCCGCAGGAAAGTGAGTGGAGCGTGGGAAAGTGAGTGGAGCGCCGGAAAGTGAGTGGAGCGTGGGAAAATGAGTGAAGCGTGGGAAAGTGAGTGGAGCGTGAGAAAGTGAGTGGAGTGCCGGAAAGTGAGTGGGCCGCGGGAAAGTGAGTGGAGCGCCGGAAAGTGAGTGGGCCGCGGGAAAGTGAGTGGATCGAGGAGAAAATAGGGCAATACTGGTTGGAGATGTCAAATGCCACGTGTACGTCAGCCACTGTGCTCGTAGTTCTGGGATGGTGGGAAAGGGAGGGTGGGAAGGGGGGGCGAAACGAGATGGTAGGATGGGAAGGCAGGGGAAGCTGATAGGAAGCGAGGAGACTTTTGAGTCGACTCAAAAGTCACCTCGAAACGAGATGGTAGGATGGGAAGGCAGGGGAAGCTGATAGGAAGCGAGGAGACTTTTGAGTCGACTCAAAAGTCCCCTCGAAACGAGATGGTAGGATGGGAAGGCAGGGGAAGCTGATAGGAAGCGAGGAGACTTTTGAGTCGACTCAAAAGTCACCTCGAAACGAGATGGTAGGATGGGAAGGCAGGGGAAGCTGATAGGAAGCGAGGATGAAGGCGACAAGACAATTGGTGCGTGATGCCCAATGCCACATGCGCGCAACCACTGTACCACTCCAATGCCCCAAGGCACTATATTTGTAGCCCTGGGTGGGATGCTGCCAGGGGGGATGGTACGATCGGAAGGTGCGGAAAGTTGAGGATAGGAATATGGAAGGGACGGATTCCTTCCACACAGGCACCATACCATGTGAACAAAATTGCTTACTGAGTACGATCCTCACAGTGTCGTTCTCCCTCAGAATGTTCCCATGCTGCACATCCATGTGACAGAGACCCAACCACCCACCGCCCACACCCCTTCTCCTCCCCTCCCTTTGAGTCGACTCAAAAGTCACCTGGTTAGCAAAGCTGCTTACAATGAGTACGATTCTCCCCGTGTCGTTCTCCCTCAGAATGTTCCCATGCTGCACATCCATGTGACACAGCCCCAACCACCGCCCACACCCCTTCTCCTCCCCTCCCTCTCCCTCCCCTCCTCTCTCCCCCCATCTTCGCTCGGCTTCTTCCTCCAGCCTTTGAATCTTCTCCCCCAGCTGCCGAGGATTGGCCCCGTGCACCCCCCACGGGTGCAGCAGCTGCGCCAGAGAGAGCCAGCGACTGGAGGAGGGGGAGGGGGGGGGCAGGATTGGGAGAAAGCAACGAAGGGAAGCAGCATTGCTATGCTGGCGCCAGCCTGTGCATATCCCCCCCCTCCCAGCCATTCAAGCCCCCCAGCCATTCAAGCCTCCCAGCCATCAAGCCCCCCAGCCATTCAAGCCCCCCAGCCATTCAAGCCCCCCAGCCATTCAAGCCACCAAACCATCAGGCAAGAAAGGGACCTACCGAAGGCGCGACCACAGGCACGAAACCATATCCTCAGGTGTGCTTCCAGGAAGCTTCAGCGCATGGAAGCGCCTCATGCACTGTGCAATCTGCTGGGATGTCTCTGGCCGCCTCATGTCCGTTGCTGTCAACGGCTGTGCCAGGGGGGAGCGACATGCAAAGGGCAGGAATGAGGCAAGTGCTAAGGGTGCGAGAGAAATCTCAAAAGCGTGCAGGCCTTCCCAACACCTGCATGAACAAGCGTTCAAGTCCCAAACCAACTCCACGGCCCAAAAAATGACGCGGTGTTCACGCGCCGAGCCGACTACCACCCACCTTGGCTTGGAGAAACTGCTCCACCCTGCCAGTGCCGAACGAGGCCAGCAGCTTCGGTCCCAAGCCTAGGTCCGACATGGCTCGGGTGACTGCCTCCTCGTGCTCCCTCTTGAGCAGCATCGATGCTGCCGGGCCGTACAGCCGCACCAACACCCTCTTCTCGCCTAAATAATCCTTCTCCTTCTCGTTTTCTTTCTTCTTATCCTTCTCGTCTTTCTCGATCTCAATCATCCTGCTCTGCCTGTGAGGCAGCCACACGCATTCGTACACCTGCATAGAGAGCAGACAAGAGGCACAGCTGAAGAAGAGAGGTGGTCCCCGACAAGTATGAGAAGATGGTAGAAACGCCCAAGACGATCTTAAGAATAAGAAGAAGAAAAGAAAAGAAAAGAGAAGAAAAGAGAAGAAAAGAAAGAAAGGAAAGAAAAGAAAAACACCCGTAGCCTGACACACACAACTCTTTATGATCCTCCTCACCGTGTTACTCATGGCTGCACTCATGGGCTTCAGAACCACATCGCCTCCCTCCAACGCCTCATCTCCATCCCCCTCATCTCCCCTAACTCCAACCTCATCATTCCAGCCACCCTCCCCACCATGGAACCCTCTTCGCTCCACAGCTCCATTTCCTCTCTCACTGGCCTCTTCGCTCCTCCATATCTTCCTCACGGCCTGTAGAGCTGGACGTAATGACGAGATCGCAGCCGTTGCTTGAGATCTGGCGGCTGCGATTGAACCCTGGAGAGGCTCCTGGTCCTGTCGCGAGTGACGCTGTTCAGTGACCTCCGAAGAGGCTTGCGAATCGGATTGTAAGTCCCTTCGCGGATCTGGTTGTAACTTCGTTTGGGATTCGCCATCAGCGCTATCACCACCACCGCGAGCACCGTAGCTGCTCTCGCGGGACTTTGTTTCTGATGCGTCGGCTAAAACCTCCTCCTCTCGCGCTGATTCTCGCCTCCCTGCACCTGACGTGCTCAAAGCCGTTGCGGTTGCAACGGATGTGCTTGTATCAGACTCGTTGAGCACGTTGGACGTGCTCGTGAAACCCTCAGGGCCGTCGTCGTCAATCCCTAGGTTCACCACGGTCGTGACCTGCGACGTTTTCCTGGTAACCAGCACCATCTGCTCGCCGTCGTCCAAACATTCAAGCATAAACTGTTCCTCAACGCCTCTTTCTTGGTTCTTCTGAAGCTGCAGATGCACCGAGGATGCTTCTACCGCGGACAGCGTGACTGAGGGGATCTCGAAGGCCGCTTCGACGGAGTCCGCGCGGTCGAGGCCTCGGGAGCAGCGGAGCGTCGTGAGCACGCCACGCGGAGAAAGGAACTCGGTATAGGGCGAACCGCTACACGCAAGGAAATCCTCCATGACTTGAAGTAGACGTCATTTCCCAATCGTAAGAATCTCACGTGAGCGCACTACGCTCGTAGGTAGCCTCACGATTTGAAGATACCTGAGCACCAGATTTAGCGACTGAGCGAAGACGGATTAGAATTGACAAAACCTTCTGAATGAAAGGCTTCTGTTGACCCTTTTGAGTTGTGTCTCGCGTGAACAAGGAGTGGCTTGAAGGAGGTGTTGAAAGCGTAACGTATTACTCGGAGACGGCCGTCGTCTCCGAGTGAGTCAGAGTGACCTTGGAAACCCAGGAGTGCACGCAAGGTGAAGAGCGAAGAACTGCCACTTCGCCAGGAAATATTTCGGGACAGTGCTGCTCCGCGTGGCCAGAATGCCAGTGCTGTCTGTAAGTCGACAGCCGCCATATCGGCGGCTGCATGCGAGACAGTCGCAGGTTGCGGCTGTGCATGGCTACCTGCGAGCTGAGAGAGGATGAGGTGGACTGCCGTGAAATGCGGATTGGCGTGGATGGGGTGGGGTTGAATCGAGAGAATGCTGACTGGGGGCTGCGTCACTCTGCGCTGTTCCTGCTCTTGTGATAAAGTCACCTCATACCATTCTCGTGAGAGTATTTATTTTTTGAGTACCATCATCAGGGGTGATGTCGTCAGAAGTAACACACATGGCGGGATGATAATACTCATTTCAGCATTACCCCGGTGTGGTACCAATTATTCCTCAATGGTAACGAACAGTTCGCGGCGCATTCCCTGATGGGTCCCATCGTTTCAACATTTCCGAGTTGCACCAACATGGGCAATTATGCGTTATTGGAGAGTCTCATACAAAAAGATTTATCTTGAAACCAAAGTGTTAACTCATATGGGCACGACATAATAAAAATAACACAATTATTACTATGACACTAAATCCGTATACCGATATAAATCAAATAATTTGGGGAATATTAATATATTATATTCAAGACAAACAGTTAGGGGCTACAATTAAAGAAGGGTTTCATAGGTACAATATTAACATTTATGCTACAAATCAGTCTTGAATGAAGTTTAATGCCCAATTTTGTCCATAAATCGTTAGTGTGTGGTTAACGAAGCTGATGTTTGTTCTATCAAATATAATTTAACACATTCTGCCAATATTTTAAAGCTATATTGTTTAGGTGTATGGCAATCAAGGTTCCCATTGACTCTAACCCTATCCTTCTGTTATTTTCTATAAACTGTAGAAAGCTTTCTCTTGTTATTTTAGGGTAAACCAGCGTACTTGCCATACGGATCCTAGTAAACAAGTTGCTCATATTGAAATGTTGTTTAATGCCACTATAAAAGAGATATGTAAAAATATAGTTGAGCTATATCGTGTTTTTTTAATCACACTAATATTTTTCATCGGAGCTGATTTCTATTGCTATTGAAATAATGGTAGAAAATAATTCATTTCGTTCATATATGATTTGATAAATTGATCTCACAAATAAAAGCTTGTATAGAATGCTCGTAGAACGCATGATTACCGAATGCATCGCAAACTAGTTCTTACCATTTGAGGGATAATTGGTACCTCCCTAGGACGCCGCAGATTTTTTGTTACCGTGGAGAGATAATTGGCACCACGCTTGGGTAAATCTGATCTGATAGTACAATCGCGTCATATGTATTACTCTTGATATCATTACTCTCAATGATGGTTATCCTAGAGATAAATACCCATTTGCGTCGTATAGTCACTGCCATGCCAACCGAAAAGTTTTTTCCTTAGGTTTTATGCCTACAGTTCCGGGAGTGCACGCAATGTGAAGAGCGAAGAACTGCCACTTCGCCAGGAAATATTTCGGGACAGTGCTGCTCCACGTGGCCAGAATGCCAGTGCTGTCTGTAAGTCGACAGCCGCCATATCGGTGGCTGCATGCGAGACAGTCGCAGGTTGCGGTTGTGCGTGGCTACCTGCGAGCTGAGAGAGGATGAGGTGGACTGCCGTGAAATGCGGATTGGCGTGGATGGGGTGGGGTTGAATCGAGAGAATGCTGACTGGGGGCTGCGTCACTCTGCGCTGTTCCTGCTCTTGTGATACAGTCACCTCATAGCATTCTCGTGAGAGTATTTATCTTCTGAGTACCATCTTCACAGGTGATGAAGTCAGTAGTAACACACATGGCGCAATAGTAACCCATCGTTTCAACATTTATGAGTTGCGCCAACATCGGCGATTATACGTTATTGGAGTGTCTCATACAATAATTTTAGGGAAAATACATCGGCGCTCAGTATTAGGGGCCTCGATAACAGTACGGTCAGTAACACGATATAAACAATCAGAATTAGTGAGTTCGCAACGTGTTTCATCAGTCAGGTCCACCGTTAGTCACAAATTACAGAAAAAAAGTTCCACGAATGGTCAGTAGAAGTAACCCTTGCCCGTTTCGGAACGTTTTCCCGCTCGCGCCAGCCCAATTTCCTCATCATTGTGGCTGGCGCGATATTTTTTAAAGCTCCAAGTGCAATTCGAGAGAACTACGTAAATTATTCCCAAATTAAAAATCGCTGGACTTCGCGCACACAAAATTCTAAAATTGAGACCTCGCGCATTTCTGTCACATAAGCTAATTGGGCCGTAAAAATTAAACCGTAGTGCGCGTGCGCTAATTTGTTTCGAGCATGACAAGATCTGTAGATTCGTAATTCGGCGGAATTTTTTTTCTGGTAAATACATTTGTTGAAAAAATCAAAAGACAACTGACAGACTTCTAATAGATTCGTTGTACTAAAATTAATACACGATTAAATACAATTCTGAAAGCACCTTAAATTGTTTTCAAATATATTCATTTCCCGAAAATAAACCTTCGTAGCTATCTATATATGCTTTGTTTTCGGGCGACTCGGGAATGACAAGTTTATGGCTTGACTTTTTTTTTTTGGCCGTAAATGCGGTAGATACAAAGCTGTCATTTTTTATCATGGCGGGATGCGCTACACTCTGTAACAAAAGTATGTGCTTCGAAACAAAATCGTGTTTTCGTGTTTCTAGAGTAACAAATGTCCAACGATTTTTAATTTGGGACCATTGTTTTGTTTTGCTCGAACTGCGCTTGGACCTCGGGAAAAATATCGCGCCCGCCACAATGGTGACGAAATCGAGCTGGCGCGGCCGGGAAAACGTTCCGAAACGGGCGAGGGTTACTTCTACTGACCATTCGTGTAATTTTTTTCCTGTAGTTTGTGATTAACGGTGGAACCCGACAGATGAAACATGTTGCGAACTCACTAGTTCTGATTGTTCATATCGTGTCACTGACCTTACATGTTCTCAAGGCCCCTAATACTGAGCGCCGATGTATTTTTCCATAATTTTAATCTTGAAACCAAAGTGCTGACTCATATGGACATGATATAATAAAATAGCACAATTATTATATTGAAACTAAATTCGTATGCTAATATAAATAAGCTAATTTGGGGATTCTTAATATATAATACGCAAGACATGTAGTTAGGTTCTACAATTAAAGAAGGGTTTCATATGTATAATATTAATATTATGTTACAATCAATATCGAATGAAGTTCTGCGACCACTTTTGTCTACAAATCGTTGGCGTGGGGTTAACGCGGCTGATATTTATTATATCGAATATAATTCAACAATTCTGCCAATATGAAAAAGCTACATTGTTTAGGTGTATGGCGATCAAGGTTTCCCTTGACTCTAATCCCATACTCTTGTCATTTTATATGAACTTGAGAAAGCTTTCTCTAGTCATTTTAGGGTAAACCAAGATTTGTGATACGATCGCTAGTAAACAAGCTAGTCATATTGAAGTTTTGTTTTATGCCATTATACAAGAGATATCTAAAAATATCTTTGAACTATATCATTTTTTATCATACTAATATTTTCCACCGGAGCTGATTTCTACTCCTAATAATGATAGAACATCTTTCATTTCGTTCATATCTGAGTTGAAAAATTGGTTTTATAAAAGAAAGCTTGTATGAGATGCTCATATAACGCATAATTACTAATGTGGGGGCAGTTCAAAAATGTCGAAAGGCTGGGTTATTATTTAGCGAATGCGTCGCGAACTGGTTCTTACAATTAAGAGATAATTGGTACCTCGCTGGGACGCCGCAAATTTTTCGTTACCGTGGAGGGATAATTGGCACCACGGTGAGGTAAATCTGATCTGATGGTACAATCGCGCCATACGTATTACTGTTTACGTCATCACTCCCAATGATGGTTATTCGAGAGATAAATACCCATTTACGTTGTATAATCACCTCCGGTAGTGCCTCGATGAAAGACCTTAAACAGGCTCAGATAGGGTTTTAATAAAACCTAAACCCTAAACCAGAAACCCTAAACCCTAAACCCTAAACCACCTCTGGTCCGTTAGGAAATGGAAGAGGTTGATTCTGGGTCGAGTTTTAAAGCTTATCGTTGATGCATAGCGGAAAGAGAGGGTGCTGAGTATGGATGAATGAGAATGAAGTTTTTTAGGAAATTGTGGTGCTCCTTTTCTATGTAGTTTTGAGATTCCGGATCTGATTAAGAACTATAGGGGTGTTTAGAGAATTAACATGTTGCCCAAGCTACTTGAGAAAGAGAGTCCATAGAAGTCTCACAATACATTCATTATAGACTAGAGAAACTATTGGAAAATTTGCTGGAAATAGAACCCCCCTTCTCAGCACAACGGTACGGTTTCATTTGTGCTAGGTTCAGTGTTGCTTGGGAGCGCGAATCGCCAAAGCTGACTCGACATGCTCCCAATGATCAAGGAAATAGCTCTCCATCGCCACTACCCTTTAATCGCGTGCTTTCAGCAACCTCGTTTCATTGGTCAATAAAGTGGCCCCTCCACTTGCAATACGTATCGTGTCAGAGGATGACGTGGGATGACACGGGCTCAACTTTAACACCTCACTAAGAGCCAAGCAACCCTCGACGGAACCGGGAAGGAACCCAGCGCGAGCCCAAACTGCCCGAATTGCCTCATCACCACGGCCCTATCCACGTGGCACGCCGCATCAGGCAGCGGATGCAACTGCTGCTCGCAGTTCTCAAGGGACGGGCTGCCGTGGCTCGGTTTAGCCACTCTGTTCCTTCAAGGCCTCCTTCCTTCCCTCCCTCCCCGAGCGATGGCGGTGGTGCTCTGGACATATGGTTGTCCCGATTCGCAGCATCGTCATCTCTGGCAACAGCTCTCTTCTTCCATGAGCTTTGATTTGTCACCTCAGCTCCTTCCAATAGCTTTGATGAGGTTTCGTGACAGCCATTGTATTCGCGACAGCCATTGCATTCGCGACAGCCATTCCATTCGCGACAGCCATAGCAGTCGTTTTGCTTGTGAAGCAGCGCTCGATGCATAAGAGCGTTTGCAGCTTATGCACTACCTCTACCCGTTTGCTCGAAAGGCCTTGGAGCCTATTCTCGTTTCTTGCCCGTTGTGCCATCAGCTCAACAACATATCGTACCCTTAGCTGACAGGAATTGACTGCAATTGACTGAAATTGATTCTAGATTGTTCTCCTCCCGCAATCGCCGATGTTACCCGCGTCGATGCCCCTCGGCTGGCATGGCCAGCCACCGCAGCAGTATCGACACGCAGTCGCATGCGTTTCGCGACTGCTTCTCCCGTACGTCGCTCGCAGCGTGCGACGCTCCGAGTCGCATGGCGCCAGCGATTCCTTCTTCGCAGAGCAAAGCATCTCCCGGACGCGAAGCCTTTCTGCTGCTGTCGATCGCGCATCCTATCGCGAAACCGATCACGAAGACCTCGGCGAAACCTATTTCAGAGAGCAACGATCCGATCCAGCTGTTACATGCGACATTCCGCTTCCTGTCGCATCGGACCGAATCGACGCGCTGCCGCCGTACGGCGGCGATGCCAGCGTGGCATGCCGCGACGTCGCTCATGAATGTCGGAACAATAGTCCACTAATCCATAGATCACAGGGCCTCGGGCTGATTATGGCTCATTCCATGCGGACCTTTGGACCCTCATCGTTCGCCCTGCATGCGCCGACTTTGGATTTCTTCCTCCCGTTCCTCCACAGCCGCTTCCATCACTCCCTCTCATCCCCGCAAGTTCACAACCCGCCGCTAGTACGCGACATGACAGCCCACCAGCAGCAACGCGACAAGACGCCCCACCAGCTGCAGCACCAGCATCAGCAGCGATATGCTGCGAGCCTTGCGGCTGCGCGGGCGGTTCAGGAGGAGGAAGAGGAGGAGGAGGAGGAGGAGGAAGAGGAGGAGGAAGAGGAGGAGGAGGGTGACGTGGAAGGGGAGGAAAGAGAGGAGGAGGGAAATGCGGAGAAACGGAAGGAAAGGGCGAGCGGAGGGGAGAGCGGAGGGGAGTGCGGAGGGGAGAGGGAGCGGAGCGGGGCGGAGGAGGCGGTGGGCCAAGGGAAGCAGCAGAGTGCAGCGGAAGTGGAAAATGCGGGCTTTAGGAATGAAGAGTCCAGAGCTGGCTTGGCTGGGGCTGGGACTCTTTCGCGAAATCTAGGTGATGCTGCTGTAGCTGGAAGTCATGTGATGGCGAGAGCTGCTAGGGCTAAGGCTGCTATGGCTGAGGCTGGTATCGCTGGGAATGAGGAGGTGACGGATGTTTTGACAGACTCTTTTGGGCGGCAGCACAGCTACCTGCGGATATCGCTCACGGAGAGGTGCAACCTGCGCTGCTCCTACTGCATGCCGGCCGAAGGGGTGGACCTCACGCCCAAAGAGTGAGTGGTAACCACGAATGGTGCCGTGGTTACACATTTACGCTGCTCAGAATGTGCAACTATGGAATGAGTCCCTGACGGAGGGGTGCAACCTTCGCTGCTCCTACTGGATGCCAGCCGAAGGCGTGGAGCTCACGCCCAAAGAGTGAGTGGTAACCACGGTAGTAACCATGGGCCACGGTGGTAACCACGGATTGCTGCAATGTAACCTGTTCCTCACTGAGAGGTGCAACCTGCGCTGCTCCTACTGCATACCAGCTGAAGGCCTATATAACCAATAGGTTACCTCCCCCAGCAGGGTTACCTCTCCCTGCTGGTTTTTTCCCCTTTCTAACCCTTCCGTTTCAAAATTTCCTCTGTGCCCCACCTGTTTTCCTGCTTCCAGGAACCTTCTGTCGACGGAGGAAATAATCCGCCTGGCGTCTGTGTTCGTGTCTCAAGGCGTGAGTAAAATCAGGCTGACAGGGGGCGAACCCACAGTCAGGCGAGACATTGTGGACATCTGCCACTCGCTCTCCGCACTGCCAGGTAGGCACACTCTATCGGACAGGTGCGAACTCACAAGTCATGGGCCCATGTACTGTCATAGTCATGGGCCCATATACTGTCAAGTCATATACTCATGTCATGAACCCATGGTTAGACGAGGCGTTGGTGACACTTGCCACTCGCTCTCCGCACTGCCAGGTAGGCGGCCCATCGGGCAGCAAACTGGCAAGGCGCGAGTCGTGACCCACTCGTGCGTGACCTGAACCGACACAAAATGGCATTGCAGTGAACAAACGAGTTGTTGTTTGCATATGCCGCTCGCCCTCTGCACTGCCATGTATGGTCTCTATCAATCAGGCACAGACCCACACGTCACGAGCTGATATACACATGGCATGCTGATGAAGGCTGATATGCTGATGTTTCCACCATGGTAGACCCACACGTCACGAGCTGATATGCTCATGGCATGCTGATATACACATGGCATGGCATGAACCCATGGTTCGACAACGAGGCATCGGTGCATGCATCTATGATCTATCTGCCACTCACGCTCTGCACCATTGCGATTGACTGCACGGCCTGGTGTGTGGAGTCGGTCACCCGTGCACTCACTCGCATGCCGTGTACCCTTACCTGGCTCCTGGTGTTTTTTTAGTTGCCTCAAAAATCACCTCAGGTGTGGAGTCCAACACCTGGCCGCGCGCTCACTTGCATGCCTTCTACCCATAACTGGCTCTTGGGTGAATAATCAACACTGGCATCGCTCTTCCCCTTCCCACTCCCATCCTGCTGACGCTGCTGATTCTGCTGACGCTGGTGCGAGTCTACCTGCCTGCCGGGGGCTCAAGAGCCCAGCCATGGCGTCCGGCTTTCGAGTTGACTCACAAGTCACTTTTTTGCATTCGCATTTGACTCCAACCAACCTTACTCTCCCACCCCCTAACCCTCGTCTAGCATTAGGCTTCTTAGGCGCACTTATAGATTCACCCTCTGCATTTCCGCACCAACCAACCACCCTGTCCCTCCAGGGCTCAAGAGACGATTTTTGAGGCGCCTCAAAAATCCACCCTGTCCCTCCAGGGTTCAAGGTCCCTAGCCATGACCTTGTATGGCATACTGTTCACAGTTCCCTAAAGAATGGCATACTCCTCCCTCCCAGCGGAGGTGCAGCGGGTCATGTACCTTGGAAGGTCCCGCATACTCGTATCGTCTGGCACTGAAAGCAGCGGATGTCTGCTGCATGGCCCCAACTCAACCTCTCTTACTCCCAGTAACGCATTCCTGCCGTGTCCATCGTCCAACCCGTATCTCCAGGACTTAAGAGCCTGGCCATGACGTCCAACGGCATTCTGCTGCCAGCCAAGATGCCGGCGCTTAAAGCAGCGGGCGTCTCTCACCTAAACGTCAGCCTGGACACGCTCGTGGAGCCCAAGTTCGAGCTGCTCACACGGAGAAAGGGGCACGCGCGCGTTTTGAAGGCCATTGACATGGCACTAGACCTGGGGTTCAAACCGCTGAAGGTGAGAAGTCCATACCATACCAGGGGAGGGGATTACACGTTAGACGTGAGTCTGGACTCTGGACACACTTATGGAGCCCAAGTTCGAGCAGCTCACACAGAGAAAGGGTCACGCTCGCATTCTCCTCAAGGCCATTGACGTGGCACTAGACCTGGGCTTTAAGCCGCTAATTGTGGGAAAGGATTGCCTTCAGTGGATTCAGTGACAGGAAATAAAGCAGTAATCGTGAAATCTCAGCTGTCAGGGGTTAAGCCACGGACCACCATGCCTGCAGCTCAACTGTGTGGTGATGCGCGGTGTGAACGACGACGATCTGCTGGACATTGTGGCGCTCACCGAGGGACCGCCCATCAATGCCTCCATTCCTGTCTCTCCCTCCCCCCCCCCCCCCCCCCCCATCCCTCACTGCGCCCCCTGCAGCTCAACTGTGTGGTGATGCGCGGTGTGAACGACGACGAGATTCTGGACTTTGTGGCGCTCACGAGGGACCGCCCCATCAACGTGCGATTCATCGAGTTCATGCCCTTTGACGGCAATGTGTGGAAGACCAAGAAGATGGTGTCATATGCCGAGATGATGGCGCGCATTGTGAGTCTCAATCTCTCAATCTCTTGGGTGGGGGAAGGGGTGACCAGGGCCTGAATTGAGCCTTGTCAGCGGGAATGTATGGTGTTGCACCGTGCACGGAAGAGATGTTTTCATTCCCTAAGGTTCTGCTTTTGAGTCGACTCAGAACCCGCCTTGAGCCTTGTCAGCGGCTATGTATGGTGCACGGAAGAGTTGGTTTCGCACCCTAAGGTGATGGGCGCATTGTGTGTCTCTCGAGTGGGGAAGAGGTGACTAGGGACCACCACCCTATCAGCGTGAGATTCATCGACTTCATGCCCTTCGATGGCAACGTGCGGCACACCAACCAAGAAAAATGGTGTCTTGCGCAGAGATGATGGCGCGCATTGTAAGTTTCAGATTCGTCGACTCTTGGTTTGCTCACGGTATTTTTTAGAATTCTCAAAAACACCCTGCAAACTCACCCGCACGCACCTCCTCGACCGTCTCGCGTGCTTCCTGTCCCCTCTCCAGTTTTGAGGCGCCTCAAAACTAGCTTCCTGTCCCCTCTCCGCCCTTTCCTCTTTTGCCTTCCGCCTCGAACCTCACCCATCCCTGTCTTCCCCCTTCCCCATTCCAGCCTGTTCTCCCCTTCCCCCCACCCCCCCGTCCCCTCCCTAGTTTTGAGGCGCCTCAAAACTAGATCCCTGTCTTCCCCCTTCCCCATTCCAGCCTGCGCTTCCCTTCCCCCCACCCCCCCGTCCCCTCCCTCTTCTCACCCTCCCCCGATTCCTCGCCCACCCAACTCCATCCCGGCCCTCCCCCTCCCTCAGAAGCAGCATCATCCCAGCATCGCTCGCCTCAAGGACCACCCATCTAAGGACCACCCATCTAATGATCAACCATCATACCTCTCCTCCTTTCCATGCCTCCCTCCCCCTCTCTTCCCCATCCCCACCCCCAACCCCCCCACCCCCATTCTCCCCATCCTCCCTCCTTCCCTGTCTTCTGAAGCAGCGCCACCCCGACATTGCTCGCCTCTAAGACCACCCATCCGACCGCTCGGCACCTTACCCTCACCCTCTCCCTTTCCTCCTCCCACTCCTTCCCCATCCGCAGAAGCAGCAGCATCCCAACATAGCTCGCCTCCAGGACCACCCATCGGACACGGCGAAGAACTTTCAGGTGCCCGGGTTTGCGGGCAGCGTGTCGGTGATCTCGTCCATGACGTCGCACTTCTGCTCCGGTTGCACTCGCCTGCGCCTCCTGGCTGATGGGAATCTCAAAGTGTGCCTCTTCGGGCCCAATGAGGTGAGGCTTGTGATGTGCTACAGGCACCTACCCATGGGCCATGCCCCATACGTACATACCCCACTCCGGTGGGCAGCGTGTCTAGTGACTCGCCCATGACATCCCACTTCTGAGCTGACTTTTGAGTCGACTCAAAAGTCGACTCGTCCATGACATCCCACTTCTGCTCCGGCTGCACACTCGCCTGAGGCTGCTGGCGGATGGCAACCTCAAAATGTGCCTCTCTGGACCCAACGAGGTGGGCTGTGCAAGTGGTTACTGTTGGGGAAACATAACGTGTAAAGTCTAGTTTTGAGGCGCCTCAAAACTATACTGTTGGGGAAACATAACGTGTAAAGTCTAGTTTTGAGGCGCCTCAAAACTATACTGTTGGGGAAACATCACGTGTAAAGTCTCCCAAACAGTCCCTCTATGGAATGGTTTTCAAACCCCCTTTCTCTTTCTCCCTCGCTGCTCTGCTCTCCCCTGCTGCACTCTTTCGTGGCAACCGTTTTTTTTTCGCGTGTGTTCCTCACATGCTCTCACATGCATGATCCGACTCATAATTACTTCCCTTCACATGTAAGCTACACTTTTCTGATCTCGTCTATTCGCACGAGTATGATCTCTTGGTGCCATCGAATCTGATGTTGCTGGCAGGTGAGTCTGAAGGATGCGCTGAGGCAGGGAGCAACACAGGAGGAGCTCCTCTCCCTCATCTCTGCTGCGGTATGCCTTCTCCTCACTGTACTGTTCATTAGACTGCTATTGATGGTAAATATGCTGTTTCATTATGGTGCATTGCCCTCCATGATGGTCCATTTGCTAAGTGTTGTTTTCGCATCCCAATTGACACTTACCAACCGAGCAGGTCAAGCGGAAGAAAGCTGCTCATGCGGGCATGCTGGAGATTGCGCGAACACACAATAGACCCATGATCACCATTGGCGGTTGATGCGAGATTGCATGATGGATCATTATTGAGGTGAATGAAGAAACACATGCAAATAAGGGAAGTCCCCTTTTTTATGAGCATTTTGAAAGAGTTGTGTTGGGCTGAGAAAAGCCCTTAGGATCTTTTGCAGAGACTAAGTCCCAGCTTGTAGAGACTTGAGACTTGGAGTAGTGCAGCGGAAGTTGAGACGGTTGAACCCTTGTACTAGTATGTGAGAACAAGTGATTGATTAAAGAAACAAGCATACAGCAATATATAGTAGATAAGAAAGCAGTTGTAGAATACAGTTACAGGAACGGTTTATCGAGTCGCACAGCGACTCGATTGCCGCTTCGGTTACCATCCGTGATGTTGTAACGGTCAGTCGCAACCTCCAGTTGCGACCTTTCGAGTCCTTTCGCATTCTTTGTCCGCCCCCTCGTGTAACCTCCGTTGACTCGCGTGCTCCCCTGTAATCTTCCTCGAGTACAGTGTTACACTTCAGAAACGCTTAAGTCCTTGAGATATTTCCAACACTCCCCTTCGTTTCTGGAGTGCTGGAGTGTTCAGATCCGGTGGCGTTTGTTTGCCCGGTTAGGAGCATGCAGTAGTCGAATTTTGCTTTCGCCAATTTCTTCGTCAGATAATCTGCGGCCATTTCTGTCGTCGGGCAGTAACTGAGTTGAAGTCTCCCCTTCGCGATTTCATCCTTGACGAAGAAGTACCGCAGGGCGATGTGCTTGGTTCGATTGGCGAAGCCGTCCTTGTTCGCGATTTTGATCGCAGATTGGTTGTCGCAGAGGAGTGAGAAGGCGGGCAGGGTCGCGATCTTCGCTTCTTCGAGTAACTCTCGTAGGTAGAGTCCTTCCTTGGTCGCAGTACAAAGGGCGATATACTCTGCTTCAGCCGAGGATAGTGCGATTAACTCCTGCTTGCTCGACTGCCAGGAGATAGTTCCGATAGGTTCTAGTCGGTAGATGTAGCCCGTCCTAGACCGTCGATTTTCGCTGTCTCCCGCGTGGTCGGCGTCGACGTATCCGAGTAGTCGTACGGACGGTGTTGTTGCCTTGCTGTAGGTAAGCCCGATCGTCGGCGTGGAGACGAAGTAGAGTAGCGCTCGATTGAGTTCTTCGAGATCTTCCTGTTGCGGATGCTTCAGATGTGTCGCCAGCTGACTCGCACTATAGGATAGGTCGGGTCGGCAGGTTACTGCTGCGAATAGTAGGCAGCCGAGCTTCTGTTGATACTCCTGGATTTGTTTCGCGGGGAGTTTTGTAGAGGCGCTGCCGTTGTTCCCGTAGCGGTAGGGAGTTGGGACCGCAGTCGGTGTTAGAGCGAATTTCTTCGCGACGGTGCTTGAGTACTTTCCAGCGTGTAGGTAGAACGCCGTGTCGTCTTCGACGACGTTCAGTCCTAGGTACTGCGTAACTTCGTCGGACACCGTGAGAGTTAAATCTTCTTTCAGCTCCCCTTCGAACCAGGTGGCGATGTCGGTAGTTGAGCCGATGTAGAGCAGGTCGTCGACGTAGACGATGAGCAGAACATACTCTCTTCCCTTCTGCAGTCGGTACATCCCTTGGTCATGCGGCAGCTGTAGGAAGCCGATTTTTACGAGACGGCTGTGAAGATGCTGCTGCCAGAGCCGCGGGGCTTGCTTGATCCCGTATAGGGATTTTGTCAGTCGGCATATTTTCGTGGGGTCGTCGATGAATCCGTGGGGTTGTTCGACGAAGATCTCAGCGTCCACAGGTGCGTATAGGAACGCATTCGCGACATCGATTTGGCGTAGTGGTAGTGTTTTTGTGGCCGCGACGGCGAGTAGGATGCGTAATGAGGTGTGACGGGAGACTGGGGCGAAGGTTTCTGTGTAGTCGGTTCCGTATCGTTGATCGAAGCCTCGTACGACCCATCGAGCTTTGAATCGTTCGATGGAGCCGTCTGAGTTGGTCTTGATGCGGTACACCCATTTCCCCGAGAGAACGTTCTTCCCGTTGATGCTCGTTGCAGGTACCAGTTTCCATGTTTCTCGGTCTTGCAGAGCTTTTAACTCCTTTTCCATCGCTTCTTTCCATTTTGCCTTATGTTCCCCCCCCAGAGCCTGCGACAAGGTTGAAGGCTCACGCGTAGAAGGCGGCGGCGGATGCTGGACGGAGACCCAGAGGCCTAGAATCTGGAGTCCCGTGGGTGTGTGTCGAGGGGAATTGTCATTCCCCGAATAAGCTGCTTCGTCACCGTCTTCGGGGTCAGGTAAGAAATTGGGGCCGATGCGTTCCGAAATATTCGTGTCGACGGGGTGCGGTGTAGCGTAACCTTGGTCGGCGAAGTGGTAAAAGGTGTCGAGGTTGTTGCTATCGAGGGGATTATCTTCATCGAGTGGAACAGGTATGGAACAGAATGGGAGTGGCCCGGCAGCTTCCGAGGCTCCAGGTACGTCTTCTTCTGCTGCGTCAGCCTCGGCAGCATGGTCAGCGAAGGAGCGAAGGCCCGCGAAGCCGTCGGTGGGGTCGTCTGAGTTGGCAATGTTGTCCAGGTAATGCTGCAGCGTCAGTCGCTCGTAGAAGATAACATCACGTGAGGCCACCGTATTTTTGTCTTGTATGTCGAGGATCTTCCACGCGTGAAAATGTTTGGCGATGCCGAGGTGTAGTCCCCACCGAGCTCGTTGAGTGAAGCGTCCTGCTCGAGCTGTGTGGGGTCTGTATTGTACCATGCAGCCGAAAACTCGAAGTAATTTTGTGCTGCCCCTTTTTCCCGTCCACAGCAGGTGTGGTGATGCGTTGTTGGGGAGCGATGACGAGGACAACAGGTTGTGCAGGTGGACTGCATGTGTCATCGCGTCTGGCCACAGTGCGTTGGGCAGCCTCATCCCCAGAAGCAGTTTTCGCATCGTCGTCTGCAAGGTCCGGTTCATGCGTTCTGCTACCCCCTGCTGCTGGTGAGCATAGGGCAGAGACACCAGGCGTCGGATTCCCCTTTCCGCGAGATAGGTCCTGAAGCGTTGTGACTGGTATTCCAGTGCACCGTCTGACTGGAAACTCTTGAGTTTGGTTCCTGACTCTCGTTCGGCGATTGGAAGCCATGTGGTGAATGCCTCGAAGGCTTGATCGCGCGTTTTGAGATTGAAGTGCCAGACGTATCTGGTTGCGGCGTCGATGAACGTGATGACGTAGTTGAAGTCGGCTTCGGTGTCGTCTCGAGGCATGTTTAGAATATCGCTGTAGACCTTTTCCATCGGAGCGTAAGTGGGTGCGCTTGGATTGTGATGGGCTGGGAAAGGTTGATGAGGAAGATCTGCTTCGGGGCATGTGAAACACCGTGCGCGTGGTCGTCGGAGTTCCTGGCCGCTCGTCGTCAGAAGGGCGTTGCGTTCTAACACTTCTGCTTGGATTGTTTGAAGTATCGTGCTGTTTGCAGGATGTCCGAGACGTTGGTGCCAGATGTCGTCGGGAGCGCGGTGACCGGGCGAGCGGTGGTAGATGTCGGCGTTGGAGAAGAACGCGACGACCGAGGCGGGACTTCGACAAGCTTCTCGTGTGGCGGGCATAAGTTGGTCTGCTTCGGTTGGCTGTCCTCGTGTCGCTGGTGGTGGTACTCGGCTGGGTCCTGCTGCCGATACTGCAGGTGATGGTTTTGTTGGGACACATGCGGGTACTTGTCTTTCTTGTCTGATAACTGCTAATGCTCGTGTTCTTTCTGCTGCAGGTATGGTGTTGGAGTGCCAGAAGCCGTCGCTGTCGAAGTCGGGATCAAGATCTGGCGGATGAGTCCAGGCGGCGAAGGATACGATACCGTCGCTGTCGGCAGTTCCGCGGTCGGGGACGAAGTCCAACACGAAGACACCGGACTTCAGGAGGGCACGACCGATGAAGAGACCGCCCTTCCCGTGGTAAAGTCGGAACTCGTTGGAGAAGGAGTCGCACTCCAGGTGAATCCCCTTAGCCATTAGTTGGCTTACGCTTAATAGGTTGTATCCCAGATTGTCAACGATGAGGACCTTGTTGAGCTGAAGAATAACGTTTGTCTCCATTGATTGTAACTGAACCACGCCTTGTCTATTTGTTTTCAGGTTTTCGTTGTTGGCGACGGTGATGACGACGTCACGGTTGAGGCGTCGCTCGTGTTGTACGAAGCGTCCGGAGGAGCACATGTGCTGACCGCAGCAACTGTCCAAGAACCAGGTGTTCCGCCCGGTGGGTTCGGCGTTAGCGACTGCAGCGTATGTCGGGTTGACCTGAAGTCCTTGCGAGCGCGGCGGCGGGAATTCCTCTTCGTCTGGTGCGTAAGTGGGTGGTGAAGCGGGTGCGCAGTTGTCGATGTGTACCATGCAGTTGATGATGTTGGGTGTTTGTTGTGCAGATGTTGAAGAGCGCCTTGGAGGACTTGCTTGAGTGGAAGCGACTTGTGGGTCTGCTGCACGGTAAACGCGAGGGCGGTTGCAGTTGACCTTGGAGTGCCCGGAAGTCTGACAGTTGTGGCAGAACGGCGGCACGATGGTGAGTCCTCGGTTGTCACGTTGATCTTGCTTGCTGCGTCGGTTGTAGTTGTTGTCATTTCTTCTTTGAGTGTAGAAGACTAACTGCTGTTGCTTCCTTGGTTGTCTTTCCTCGAACAGATCCATCTCCTGTTGTTCAGCGTGAAGCTCGGCGCAGAGGTGCATCTCCGAAATTCTTCCGTGGGCTCGAAGAAGTGATCGTGTGGTTCTCCATTCTGGCCCGAGCCCGGCGAGGACAAGTGTCACGAAGCTTTCTTCAGTGATCGTTCCTCCGCACCGAAGCAGGCGGTCGCGGAGGGTCTGGCAGCGACTCATATACTGCATCGCCTTTTCCCCGGTCTTCATCTGTATTGTTGTCAGCTGTTGCATGAGTCTGCTTTGTGTCACGCTGTCGTTTGCTTGGTAAAGGCATTTGAGGTGGTGCCATGCGAGCTCCGCGGAGTTTCCATAACTCCGATACGTTCTGATGCTCTGCTGCTCTTGTGGTGACAGGTTTCTCAGGAGTACCGTGTACGCCAGCAGCGACTGATATGTGAAGATCTCTTGTTCCTTCCCAGTGCCGTTGCTTGGGAATGGCAGGGACCCGTTGAAGTATCCCAGAAGATGCGCGGCCTCCATCAGCAGCTCGAACTCGAAGCTCCAGGTAAAGAAGTCGTGTCCGTTGAACGGTGAGGATGTCTGAAGTTTGATCACGTGTGAGAACTGCGCCTGTAAACTTAAGATTTCATTCGGTGTTTGTTGTGATGCAGCTGCTGTTGGCTGGGCACGGGGCGGCATGAATTCGAACGTCCCCGGCGAAGAATGATAAGGCGCAAAGGTAGGCGCTTGGTTGTGTCGCCCGAAGGATGAGTTGTCGAGGCTCATCGGCGCTAATCCCATATTCCCTCCATTGCTCTGTGTTGAGTGCGCAGGTGTCCTTGTCTGCTGCAGCTGGTCGAAGTGTGACATGAAGCTGAAGAATCTCTCCATGAGATTCGGGTCCACACTTGAAGAGGGAGACGGAGTCACCATCTCTGGTACTCTTCCCGTTGTTTCTTGAGCAGTCCCGGTCTCTGTCTGCAGTCCTGAGGTGTGCAGACCAGAGTTGCCGTGTTGAGTTTCTTGGGCGCTGGGTGAGCCCGTAGAGACTTTCTTGCCCTTGTTGTCCATGTCTTGCAATCAATGAAGTCGTTGAATTGAGTTGAGTTGCAGGCTGTTGATAGAACGTAGTTGCTGGGAGTTTGGTCTCTGACCAGCTCTCATACCATGTTGGGCTGAGAAAAGCCCTTAGGATCTTTTGCAGAGACTAAGTCCCAGCTTGTAGAGACTTGAGAACTTGGAGTAGTGCAGCGGAAGTTGAGACGGTTGAACCCTTGTACTAGTATGTGAGAACAAGTGATTGATTAAAGAAACAAGCATACAGCAATATATAGTAGATAAGAAAGCAGTTGTAGAATACAGTTACAGGAACGGTTTATCGAGTCGCACAGCGACTCGATTGCCGCTTCGGTTACCATCCGTGATGTTGTAACGGTCAGTCGCAACCTCCAGTTGCGACCTTTCGAGTCCTTTCGCATTCTTTGTCCGCCCCTCGTGTAACCTCCGTTGACTCGCGTGCTCCCCTGTAATCTTCCTCGAGTACAGTGTTACACTTCAGAAACGCTTAAGTCCTTGAGATATTTCCAACAAAGCCTACCAATTATATAACACAATATATAATTTAACACGATCAGCATCAAACTAGGCCCAGTTTGATTCGTTCTTGACCAGGACCAGAGCACAGGGACATTTGAATGGAACACTTGTGCTTGTAGTGGGCTCCACAGCCACCGACATTGAACCCAGTGTAGGTTCGCGTAGCAGTTATGAGTAGGAGGAACGCCACAGCTCAGATTTCACAACGCCCATATAGTCCATGTACAAAACAGCTCTCATGAAAAAACATGGAACACAGTCAATAACCACGCAGTGTCATCACCTATGACAATGAAAGTCAATGCGCATCCGTCGTCAGCGCTGTTGAGGGTTCTTCAAAAGCCCGATCATATTAGAGATCAGTCTAGCAGTCATTCTTTAGCAGCTTCTTTAGGAGCTTCTGGCTCAGCTGCCTTCTCCCCATTTTCGGCCTCAACCTTTTTCTCTTCCTCAACCTCAAGAGGCTTCAACAAACCCCACTCAAAACCGAAAGGGTCGATGAACTTGCCATAACGACGACCCCAGTCCTGGTCGGACACTTCAAGGCTGGCCTTCGCGCCTTTGGCGATAGCCTTAGCAAAAATTGCATCCGGATCACTGCACTCGACCTGAATGGTAAATGTGGTTCCCTTCAATGCAGAAGGCGGCCTCTTGCCACCCCTGCACCAGAAAAAGAAACGTCGATGATCAGACATCGCTGGAGACTATCATCTCACAGAGTACTTCAGCCGTCGGAGGAAAATTCATGGCGAAAGATAATAAAGCCGAAGGCGAAATTTCCAGCTCCATGTCGAACGCAGCGACCAAAATTAGGACCAGATGAAAAAATGACACGCGGAATGAGCTCACCATGTAATCCAGCAACTTACTCAACGGAGGCACCATGACCAGTATCATCTGCAAGCTTGATTTCCACCTCGCCGAGCTTGAGATGCGCGTGATCAATCAGAGGGTCATCCTGACCAGCCTTCCTCTTGCCATAGATCTTCGCAACCTCCTCAAAGCCAAAGACATCCTTATACCACGCAACGGCTTCGCCAGCTCTCGGAGGATCAATGGAAAGAATAGGGTGGAGAGACTTGAAGGTCACGACTTTCAGAGGCGTCTCGCCGTCAACGACTTCACCCGCCATGGACGTAGGCCAAGATAGTTAGATTACGGAAATCTCAAAGCTGCAAACGAGCTGATTCGAAATGTCACTCCTTGAACTGGGAAAGATGTAGTGCTTGGAGAAGGGGGTGGGAGGATGACCAGGAACACACACGTCACCATATAACATCCGTAATTTGTGGGCGGAAACGAACACGTCTTCTGCCAAGCCACCTCAACTCCCCAACAGATTCCCATGAAGGCAGCCTGGTGGAATATCTTTCGCGAAATTGTTGGACGATTCCGCGTCAGCGCTTGCTTTCGTGTCATCGATCGAGATCTCTCATGGTAACATAGAAAATATTCTGACTTACATAGGGCTTGAATTGGAAGCAAAATTCCGGTTGGCGAAAGCCACAGAAAAATTCCGGTTGGCTTTCGCGTGGTTCTCGTCTAGCTCTGTTCGTGCCTATAAAAACCTAAGCCTCAATTGTATCTACACTCTTGAATCACGACTCCTTTATTACACTACCTGTTATTACTCTGATTAATTCATAACAGCTGGTATTATCAGAAATTCAAGTGATAGTGATAGAGAGAGAGTACACACAATATAGCTAAGTGTTGTACCCTCTAAGAGGCTACCCTATACAGTCTATACACACATAACAAATAGACATGTTTGACACACCCCCTAGACTGCATAGGGGAATGCCCTAAACAAACAGCTCAGGGCGGCACTACTAGTCCAACCTCTGAGACAAGGGTCTGAGCGACCAGTCAGAAGGAGTACAGACAAGGCAAGCACAAGAGCAGGGCGGCACTACTAGTCCAGCCACTGGGAGAGCACACAAGTCCAGTCTGAGTATACATATAAAGGACAGTACAAAGTCAAGGTCCTAGCAAGTGAGAGGCTACAGGAACTAGACCAAGCTGGACACAGTGCCGCTGATGATCTTTAGGCGCAAGCGCCTTCGTAAAGATATCAGCCGTGTTGGCACCTGAGGCCAAGTGTACTACGCGAGCCTGACGTCGCTGCTGTAGCTCACGCAGGAGGAAGTACCGCAGCTGAATGTGCATCGCTCTGCCCTCGAATCGAGGCTCCTGACACAGGAGGATCATGGCCCTGTTGTTAGCGAACAGGACCGGGGCAGAGCTAGGCCGCTCACCTAAGTCAGTGAGCAAGAAGGTCAGCCAGCGGAGCTCCTGTGCCGCATGGCACCGGCGTAGATCTCAGCCTCACAGTTGGACTGTGCAACAGACGAGGAGCGAGTAGCTCTCCACGAGACGGCACCTGAGCCAAGGCTGAAGCAGTAGCCCTGGGTAGACCGGAGTGTCTCAGCGTCGTCTGCCCACGAAGCGTCTGTGTGCCCAGTAAGGACCACTGGCCTGCGTCCTCCTAGCACTAACCCCATGCCCGATGTACTAGCAAGATAACGCAGAACCCTCTTAGCGGCAGACCAGTGCTGCGGTCGGTGTCTGCCTGTGGCCACAAAGCGAGCCAGGATGCTGAGAGGGTATGTGAGATCTGGGCGAGTGCAAGTCATCAGGTACATGAGGCAACCCACCAGCTCTGCGTAGGGGCCGCTGGGCTCTACAAACTCCTCAGGCACTGGAGCGGAGAGCCTGTGGTCTACAGGCAGAGGGGTGGGCTGTGCAGAGGAGAACTGAAGGCTGAACCACTAAAGGACATGGCGCACCAAGTGTGACTGAGTCAGGGTGATGGTGCGCGCAGCTCTGTCCCTGGAGATCTGCAAGCCAAGCCAAGGTAACGGCGCAGTTCTCCAAGGTCAGTGCAGGTGTGTCTCTTCAGCAGCTCTGCCTTCACGGAGGCCAGCGCGTCCCTGTCTGCTGTGGCAAAGACCAGGTCGTCGACGTAAACGAGGATGTAGAACGGAGAGTCTGGCCAGCACGAACGAAGAGTGAAGGGTCTGCAGAAGACGGAAAGAACTGCAGGTCAGCAAGCGTAGCACGCAGGGTGTCGTGCCACTCACGGGGAGCCTGGCGCAGGCCGTAGACGGGGCGCCGCAGGAGCCACTGGGTCCCAGGAGGGAAGGTGCCAGTAAAGCCCGGAGGGCGGCGCAGGTAGACCTGCTCGTGTAGGCTGCCCTGAAGGAAGGCAGTGGAGAAGTCGAGGGAGTGAAGCTCGTAGTCACGCTGAGCAGCTAGGTGTAACAGAACCCGAAGAGTAGTCATCTTCGGGGTCGGAGCGAAAGTCTGGAAGAAGTCCACCCCCTCGCGCTGACTGAAGCCTCTAGCCACATAGCGCGCCTTGAAGACAGGCGGCTCTCCAAGAGGGCGCTTCACCTTGAAGAGCCAGCGGCCATCGACTACGTTCACCCCAGGCGGGGGAACTGCGTCGACGAAGGTGCCGGTGGATCTCCAAGATGCCATCTCCTGCTCCATGGCAGCTATCCACTGCGAGGCCCAGGGTCCCGAAGTCGCCTCAACGTAAGTGCGAGGGGTCGGGATGTCGAAAGCGTCTGGGTCACCCTCAGGGACTAGCAGCATGGAACAGAGTTGGGGAGCAGCCTCGGAGAGGAAAGCAAGCTCGAACTGGCGGTCCTCCAGGACGTCACTGCCAAGGGCAGAAGCACCCCCGACAGACAGAGGACAGGCAGGGTCAGAGACCAGAGCGGTGGCGTAGTCAAGGCGGCGGGTAGAGGCGAAGTCAGCGACAGCAGCGACAAGAGCGTCAAGGCACGAGGCCGGAACAGACGGGGTCGGTAACGAGTGAGGCAAGGACTCGAGGAACAAGAAGAGGACGAGCGGCACGAAGGTAGTCAGACAGCGGGGGGGGTGCAACAACAAGGGAGGATGGAGGAGGCGACGGCAGAAGGGGAGGACGAGACGCGTGGGAACGAAGCAACATAGGGTGGGAGCGCAGGACAGGCGAGGCAGGACGAGCACGGGAGGGACGGTGAGGCCAGACGTGCGACGGAGGAGTCGGCTCAGGAGACGGAGGGGACACAGAGAGGGAACGAGGGGGGAGACGGGCCGGGACGAGTCCGGCGGAGGAAAACAGGGCCGTAGACAGGAAGAGGAGGAGACGGTCGGGGAGGAACCGACGCAGGGTCGACGTCCCCGAGCAGGCGAAGGGATGACCGGGGGGACTGCTGCGGCGGCGACACAACGGCGACACCGGGACCGCAAGCTGCTCCTCGGCTACCCCTGCACTCTCCACACCAGCACCCCCAGAGGGACCACCCCCGAGGCTACCGGGACGAGCACCCCCAGAGTCAGCGAACGGGTGCTGCGACGCGGCGGCGGCGGCGGCGGCAGCAACGACGGCTGCAGCGGCGGCAGAGGCGGTGGAGGAGGGGACTGGGAGGGGACGCTTGGGGACGGGCGGCTGGCGAGGACTGCACAGGAGGGCCACCAGAGTCAGAAGACTCCTCAACCGGGTCCACCGACGGAAGGGGGGTGACGTGGGACACACCAGAGGGGGCGGGACGGGGAGGAGGAGGAGGAGGGGCAGGGACTACGGGGGAAGGAGTGGCCAGGAACAGGGGGGGGTAACCCGGGGACCACGGTGGGGAAAGCGACGGTAGTAGGGGACGGACTCGTCAAAGGTTGACGTCACGAGAGTGAAAGAAGCGGTGAGACGGCGGGTGGTAAAAGTGCCAGTCAGACGCGTCAAGGGGAAAACCGAGGAAGACGCAGGGAAGAGTGCGGGCGGTGAGCTTGTCCGTGCCGGAGGCACGAACGTGAGCAAGGCAGCCCCAGACGTGGAACATAGACGCGTCACCAGGAGACCCAGTCCACAGATTGGTCGGCGAAACCTGCGGCTGCTGAGGGTGCGGCCACAGGTTAAGCTGGTGAGAGAAGCGTAGCGCACTGCGAACGGCCACAGAAAATGGGTGCACCGGCATGGACCATGGAGGTGCGAGCGACCTCCATGACCAAACCGATGCGTCGCTCGGCAACCCCATTCTGCTGTGGGGAGTCCGGTAGTGTGAACGTCTGGGTGATGCCCTCCGCACGACAAAAGCGACCAAGGACACCTGAGGCAAACTCGCCACCACGGTCGGAGTGAAGACGCAAGACAGGGAGACCGCGGTGGACACGCGCAGAGACAAGCCAGGGGATGAGGGCGTTAGGCACGTCGGCCTTGCGCTCCAGGGGAAAGACTGTGTGTGTAACGAGTGAAGTCGTCGACAAGCACAAGGAAGTAGCGCTCGCGACGCGGCCCAGGGACGGGGGCGGGGCCCCAGACGTCCAGGTGCAGGGTCTGCAGCGGCGCGGCGGTAGGGGGAACGAGGAGGAGTGAGGGGCACGGCGAAGCCGACCCTCGACACAAGGCGTGCAAGGTGGGAGCTGGGGAGGAGGGAAACGCAGGGAGGGAACCTAGGAGACCAAGGACAAGACCGTGCTGGAGCGCAGGGTGACCTAGGCGGTGGTGCCACAGGAGGGTCGGGTGAGTGAGGGAGCGACAGGAGCAGGCAGCAGCAACCTGGGTAGACACACCGGGTCCCGGGGGAACGTGGACAGGGGGGCACCAGTGGCGGCCTCCGGTACAGACAGCATACCGCTCGTGACCAGGGAACGTAGTGGTGACGCCAAGGTCCTGGAGGCAGCCGACACCAACTAGGTTCCTGGAGAACGAGGGGATATGCGGATACAGACCTGTAAGGGAGCCCGAAGGAACCGCCGGACAGGGAAGGGTGGTGGAACTGCGGCGACTACCGGACCGCCGGAGGGGTCAGCAAGAGAAACGGCAGCAGGAACAGGAAGTGGCGTCAGGGTGTGGAGTCGCGGAAGAAACACCGAGAGGCGCCAGAGGTCCAAGGTGAAGGAAGCGAAGCCGAGGGGGTCTGGCGACGGAACGACGGCAGAAGCACCAAGACTACACAAAGCAGGGGTCCTACGCCTGACGCAGCAGGGGAGGCTAAGCTAGGCACACCTACAACTAGGCAACAGTGAGTAATAAGCGGGAAGCACACTAGAGTCATCAGCATAATACATGCAGAGCAGAAAAAATGGCATCCATGTCCATATCAAAGATCTGAATCTGACGACTAAGCAAACTGTGCTAGTCCGGGAGGTCTGGCGACGGGCCGAAGCGCTGACGAAAGAGGTCGTCCAGGCGACGAAAGCAGCGGGAGTGGAGTGACCGATCTTACGCAAACGAAGCCGCGGCGAGGACCGGTCTGGCTGGTACTGACAACGCCCGCCGGCAGAGCCACCACGCGGCACACCACCACGCGCCCGTCCACGCCAGCGCCGGGCCACCCTGGCGGGGAGAACACTCGTCTGCCGCGTCTGCGACGGCTGCTGCGGCTGCCTGCAAAAGGCTGCGACTGCGGCGTTGCTGCGGCTGCTGCAACTCCAGGGGCGGCGACTCAGCTGGACTGGGCAGGGTCCCCTCGTCCGCTCCAGCCACCAGGCGACCCGACCCCTACCACTACCCCCGCCCGCACCCCCGCCGCCCCCTCCGCCGCGCCCCAACCTTGGGGCGGCGGCCCTTCCCAGAACGGCCTGCGCTGCAGCAGCAGTCTCAGCCACTGCGGCAGAGCCGTCGGAGAAGGTGCACTGAGCGGGGCACAACCCTGAAAGATAGGGACCGGCACGAACCGCTCGCCTGGGGCGATGGCGGCGGTGACGGGTCTCTATCACAGTCAGGTGTCGACAAAGTCAGTGAGGGTGAGGTCTGCGGGGGTGAACACTAAGGAAGCGTCGCGGGCGACAGCAAGGCGGTCAGGGAGGAGGCGTGGCAAGCAGGTAGAGGGAGAGGTAATGGGCGGCTGGTGGGCTCTAAGCTGTGCGTCAGTTCAGGCAGCGCGCCAGGTCTCTCTATCGAGCGCAGTTGGGCAGCGACGTCAGAGACAGTGGGGAAAGAAGCAAGGTCAGGAAAGAGCAGCGGGAGGATCAGGCG